>CM057233.1:65822990-65852990 GCA_029891385.1 Erythroxylum novogranatense
GCAAGACAGTCGCTAAATGTTAACCTTTTTAAGATGATTAGAGAAGATCATCATAAAATATACTTTTTTAGTGACGATTAAATAAAGCATTACAAATGACGAATTTTAGTGAATTCATTGCTAAAAGTAAGCTTTTAGTAACGAGTTGTGTAAACGGCTACCAAAAATTTTGATGGCCAATAGTAAAATACAAATAATTGGCTAACAAAATTATTTAATTTTTTATACGAATTCAAACTTGAAAAGACTCTCGTGACTTGAACCATTTCAAAAGATGATATTGTTTTGGAAGATTTTCAAAAGATAATTTAGAGCCACCATATTTAATAAAACCTTACGAACGGCATGGTTTGGGATTACGCGATGAAAACGTGCCTTTAAGCAATATCATGCATTGACAAAAACCACGAGAGTACAATTCAATCAATCTACCTAGACATTATAATATTCGAAATATAATAGAACCCTAAAACTAAACTGTCCAGCAACTCCATTTTACCTAAAATCATTCGTTGAAATATGAGAGATTTTTTGAACAAATAAACGAGGATTACATGATTTGTTTGCTCTATTCGCATTAACAAAACTATCTCTACCATTTTTTTAATATAATCTCTTGATGCTTTAATTTGAATTGGGCTAACCTTATATTAAAATGCTTTAATTTAAAATTAATGTGTCAAATTTAAAATTTAAAATTTCAAATAAAATTTAAGTGTTAAAATTAGTGTAAATTCAAATTCATACTTCAAAATAATATTATTTTAAATGAGTCAAACTCACAAATTTAGATTGTCCAACGCAAACCCGATTAGATTTTAGAGTCATCTCATATGGAGTTTTAGAAAAAAGTGAAACGGCTACCATTGCCGTTCCTACTCCTATATATCTATTATTTATTGCCCAAACATATTTTACAATGAAGATTCAAGGTTTTAAAAATCGGACTAGACTGTTCGATCCGATCGGAAAAAGTTTGAACCGGTCAGCGGTCCGGTTCGATTTCTTCTAATAACCAATGTATAAGATTTCGTACCGTTCCGGTCCAAATCCGGTACCGGATTTCAAATTTTGGTACCGGATTTAAAACCGGATTAGATCGGTCGATTTCAAATTGCATCTTAGGCAGATTCGGTCGATTTTATCAGATCTTGCCAAGACCAACCGATATTCAAAATATCGGTTTGCATCAAAATTTTAAAAAATTGGGGGGTTTTTTTGCAAAATTTCAAAAATTTTCAAAATCTCTTCCCTCCCTCTCCTTCCCTCCTTTTTATTGAAACTTTTTAAAATAATAATAAATATTTTATTACTAATAATAATTATAAATTAAATAAAACTTAAAAACAATGTTATGAATATCGCATCGGACTCGATGCGGATTGGCTCGACAGGAAGGCTGTGCAGGTGCAAATTGCATCGAATCTGCTTTCGGGATATTTTTAAATTTATAAAATAGTCCCTAAAATTTTTAAAAATTGCAAAATAGTCCATATTGATATATTATACAACTGTATTGTATACTTTATTAGTTTACTGTTTACATCAACCATGCTTTCAAAAATCTTAATAATAAATAATAATGACAATTAATTTGAAATAACAATAATTTTTAAATATTTTACATATAAATAATAACCACAATTAATATAAACAAAGACAATCATCATCATACAATTATAAAACTAAGAATAATACAAAGCATTAAAATATTACAATCATACAATTTCATCATTATAATAAATAATATTACATATTTACATCAAAAGATTCAAAACATCCGATAAAAAGAACAATAAATATTACAAAAAGAGTTGATGACGAATAAGCAATCAAGTAGAAGCTGAACCTGAAAAAAAAATATTACATTTACATTACATACAATTCAATTCAATTATAATCCAATTCAATTCAACTCCAATTCAATTCAATTCCAATTCAATTCAATTCCAATCCAATTTAATTCCAATCCAATTCAATTCAATCCAATTCAACTCCAATTCTAATCCAATTCAATTCAAATCTAATTCAATTCAATTCCAATTCAATTCAATTCAATCCAATCCAATTCAACTCCAATTCCAATTCCAATTCAATTCAATTCAATTCAATTCCAATTCCAATTCAATTCCAATTCAATTCCAATCAAATTCAATTCAAATCCAATTCAATTCAATTCCAATTCAATTCAATTCAATTCAATTCCAATTCAATTCCAATCCAATTTAATTCAATTCAAATCCAATTCGAATCCAATTCAATTCCAATCCAATTCAATTCAATTACAATTCAATTCTAATTCAATTCAATTCAATGCAATTCAACTCCAATTCAATTCCAATTCAATTCAATTCAAATCCAATTCAATTCAATTCCAATTCAATTCCAATTCAATTCAATTCAATTCAATCCAATTATAATTCAATTCAATTCAATTCAATTCAATTCAATTCCAATTCAATTTAATTCCAATTCAATTCTATTCTATTCTAATTCAATTCAATTCCAATTCAATTCCATTACAATTCAATTCCATTCCAATCTAATTCAATTCCAATTCAATTCAATTCAAATCCAATTCAATTCAATTCCATTCCAATTCAATTCAAAACATACTCCAACAATTCGCAATTCCATTCCAATTCCAATTCCAATTCAATTCATTTCCAATTCAATTCAATTCCAATTCAAGTCAAAACATACTCCAACATACTCCAACAATCTGCAATTCCATTCCAATTCCAATTCAACATAATTCATTTCCAATTCAATTCCCAACAATTACCAATCCTAACCATTACAAAACATTCATAATTCTATTTCCATTCATTCCATTCCCAATAATTTCCAATCTTAACAATTACAAAACATTCATAATTCCATTCCAATTCCAATTCAATTCAGTTCAATTCAATTCTAATTCAATTTCAATCCAATTCAATTCCAATTCAATTTAATTCCAATTCAATTCAATTCAAATTCAAATTCAATTCAATTCAATTGCAAATCAATTCCAATTCAACACCTCCACCAACACCTCCATCAATTCCAAATCAATTCCGGTTACATGCAACACCTCCACCAATACTCATTTTGAAGTACATTAATGAAATTTACAAACATAAACATATTAAACTCCAAATTATTATCTGAATTATAGTTTCAGAAAATATTCGTTGCTCATAAATAAATATGAAAGAAATATACATACCTAGTTAGTTATATACGTGTTAATGTCAAACTCTAGATCTTGGTCAATATTTCTTCTATAGGCAAAAGGTGCAAATTTAACTAATATTTCATAAAATTACAAGTTAATTTCTAATATTTTGAGGCATTTAAATGAATTTTAACATTTGCAAACTGTTCAAATTTGACCGAAAAAATTTAAATAAAGTAAAGTCTTGTCAAGACGATTTATGAAGAAAATGTATTTGTCACAACGAATGAATTAAGAACATCTACCGATGGTCAATTCATATCTTATTTTGATCATATTTAAGTTAAAATTATAGTATATTATAAGTTTACAATTGAGAATAATTTCATACATTAATAATTTGTAATTTATTTTAATGTAGTTGAAGAAGTTGATGCAAACACTTTAGATGAAAGCGTAATTTACGAATCTTTAAATAGTGTTGAAGAATTTGGAGCTTTTGACGATGATGAAACACAAACTCCTTCATAAATACAATTTTGATTTTTATTGTTATTTTAATATTTATATTAGAATCATATTTATTTATTATTAATTAATTATATAATAATAGATATTGGTGTATTTTTATTTCAATAAAATATTTTATTTTTTACTTATTCTTATAAGTTTTCTTCTTATTTATTATATATCGGTTTTTATAGCGGTTTACTACCGATTGAACCTTTAAGCCTTAAATTTTTTCTTTTATCGGTTTAATATTCGGTCTGATTTTTAAAATATTGTGTAGAACAGAGGAAGTTGACCAGTCCTTCTCCCTGTTGGAAAATAAAACAATCCAAAAAGAGATTACCTCAAAAACATAAATGTCTTACTAAGTAATTAAGGAAACCAGACTGTTAAAAAAACACAAAAAAAGTTGATGCTTTGAGTTCGAATGTATCTCTAATTAGATGATTCTCGATTCTTTGCTTACATATGGTGGCGGTCGGTTACACTCTTTCCTTTCCCAAGAACCCAACGATTCTCAACCCAACTCCGCCTTGTTCCCACCTCCTTGAACATTTCACTTCGCGGTTTGGATCGAGGCTCGCTTTTCACAATGGCGGTGGTACGGTAGTGGTGACCGATTGAAAAATGATGGAGTGATTGAAGAGAGTGGGAAGCGGCCACTGTGGCGGCTGCTTCAAGGAAAGGAGTATGAGAGGGGTGGAGATTGAAACAGACAGCGGTGGCGAGGATGTGCTTGACGCGTCCGCTGCCCAGGGGAAAGTTTCTCCAGAGCATCTTGTTATCATGGTTAATGGACTTGTTGGCAGGTAACGAGTTGAGATAGGGTTGGAGATTTTAGGTTTCAATGTGGTCGTGTTTGGAATTGAAGTCTTTGGAGTTTGACTAAGTAATGTATTTGGTTGCTTGGTATGGAATTGTGAGGCTTTTAGGTCAAATTCCAAAGTGAAAATCAATTCTAGTTCTTTATCGCAGGTTTTACTTGTTGTTCCTGTTGGGAAAAATCTTGTTTAAGGAGATCTGCGTTTAAGGTAAATCCCCTGTACTGGTTTGTGCTTTGCAATTTATATTTTTCTGTGACGCTTTTCCCTTCTGCGCTTATGTGTTTTTCTAGACATGAGTGATGGGTCCAGATCTATCTCTCCTACTCCCTTTTCTTTGTTTGATCTTCTTTCGCTTTTAGTCCTCAAGACCTCACTTCTTTCTAGCTTCTTCGCTTACTCTTCACCCACACTTGCTCCATTATCGACTTTCAAGTTCGTTGTTTTTTCCTTTCTCGACTCCTCCTGTTGTCGATCGTTAAAGTCGAGGTGGGTCTCGACTTCAATAGCTTTTTCTCATCGGGTGTAATTTGATATGATGCTTATGGTTGATTTTCGTAGTCTAATGGCTTATACCGTGGATTTTCGTAGTCTAATAGCTTTTTCTCTGCTTTCTTCTTTCATCGCAAGGTGCGTTAGGTGGAGTAGTTACTTCTTAGGAATGTAGAGATTAATTCATTCTAAACAAAGTTGATATGATTGGACACTATCCTTTTCGCAATTGTTTGAGCACGTATGGTGTTTCTTAGTCTAAAGATTTTAATTGACCGATTTCTCAATATGAGCCTATGAAGTTTATTTCTTCACATTAACTTGCGATATTTGAATCTTCCCATGGCTTATACCATTATACTGCTTTTTAGCTCCAAATTCCTCACTCAAGACTAAAGTAAACATTATTTCGACTTTGTCAATTTGAACTTTGATTCTTCTCATCTGTGAACTCCTAGTTACGCATGACTAAAATCTAGCAGCATAAGTTTATTTCTTCCCATGGCTTGTACCATTATACTGCTCTTTATACTGCTACTGAAGATTTCAGTTTGTTGTTCTCTACATGTACAATGCAATTCATCATTTTCTGGGGAAAAAAAAAAGCTACACTAAAAGCATTTCAGAAATTCTAGTCGACTGTTAGGAATATTCAGCTAATTTACAAGAATATGCACAAAGTGGAGTCATTTCTTCTGTTGAGTGTCTCTATGAGGAGTTTGTCTGGACTCTGGAGAATCCTATTAAGCCCATTATGGGAACAAAATCTTTTAATGATGAGTTGGTGTTTTCTGGGAGTGAGTGAGAGAAATGTTCAGTTTCAAGTCACTTTCTCAGTAGGGTGTGCTTGTATTTATTGATTTTTGTTCTCCTTGTCTAACAATAATCCACGATGTACCATTGGAGGGAATATTTGCACTTAAGGAATCTTGTTTTTATTGTTGAATGTGGATAAATGATTGTTACGGGACATTCCTAGGTTAAAAATAAATCATTCTTTAGAATCTCACATTCAAAAACTTTAATGTACATCCAGGATACCCTTGTTCATTCAAGCAATTGTTTGGCAATCAAAGCCTTGAAAGATGACAAAAAGCATTTAGTATTTGTCAAATCTTGCATTGCATTTGGTAAGGCCACAATACGTTCTATTTCATCTCAAGCAAGGCAGTTAAGTCCTTATCTGGAGACTACTGAGGTAAGTCTCGTCCTTTTGTTGCAATTGTTTTGATATATTAAGTATCTACGTAGACCGCTGACACTTTGCTATAACGCAGGTTGCCTTAATGGGTGGTTTAGTTTCTCATTCAGATGGACTCATAGTTGCTGCACTAAGTTGTTTAGAAAGTGTAGACTTAAGAGATGGTTAGTCACTTAATATTAGTTAAGCATTTGCTTTAAGACCATTGTGAAAATATGCAAGGAAATTATTTCTTGTCTATTTTTCGTCCGAGATATATTGGGTTTTTATTCACTTGCAAATGAGGTTACAGATGAAGCCAAAAGAAGACAATAAATTGGGACTTGAACTAGTTGATTTTTTTATGCAAGTTTGTGGGTGCTTGCTTGTTTTTAAGTTGTAGTTAGGGGTCTGAGGTAAAATAGATGCCATGCTGTCAATGAAGCATGACACCGCCTAACAAGACGTGTGGATAAATCATAATATATCACAAATGACTTTGTTCTACGTAAGTAACCATTCAACCCAAAAGTTTAAGAAGATGAAGCTTTTGAACATATCATATTTTATCCTAACGCATACTGGTTGTTAAACTTAGCTTCAGATTGTTCATATGCCACTATTCCCACCAAGAATGCCTGTTTGGCAATATGCTTGTGGAATTCTAAATTGGCAGCTCATTATTTAATTTATTATACTGATAGGCATCATATGTTTGTTGATTTCCCTTTTCCATTTTGGATCATCTAATGTTCTGAAACTTTATTGCTGCTGAATTACTTATTTCCTTGTAGGGCCCCAAGCACCCATTGTTCTTGATGGGATGCTCTCTTCCTTTGCAAATTATATGGCCTTGTTGTCATGTTTCCGTGTCTCAAATATTTTCTTTTGTGATTTTCAAGTTAGTGACTTTTTGACATCTTCTTATAATCTTTATCTTGTATGAAAGCAAAACTTTTTTTAAATAAGTACTCCTTTTTATTTACATCCTTTATCATGGCAATAATGTCCTCAATATTAAGTGAACTTGAAACATTAGGTTCAGGTTGAAAATATCCTATCAAGTTTGAACGCCATATTTCAACAAACTTAAACCTATCTTACAGCTGGTTGAAGATTCTATACCTTATTATATTTGCAAAACTGTAGATTGTGTTGTTTGCTTATTATCGCTAGAACTATGAATCTTTTTCCTTTACATTGTCTTTGTGATATGTTCATACCAAGAACTATGCTTCATGCGCAGATATTTTATTAAGTGTTTTTGGTGATTTGGTTTTTGAAACAAAAGGTAATCGTGAGCAAGAGACCAATAAAATCATTAAGAACATTCTCTCTCTTGTCCATTTTCAATCATGGTAAAGCCTTTCTACTACCTCCTTGCTCAAGATCGTTATGGAATGTTCCAAAGCTATTGATTTTATTTTTCAAAATGTACTAGGATGACACCCTAAGTAAAGACCAGAGTTTTGGAGTAGCGAAGATGAAGCTGCATCTCAAGCTTATGATGATAGTGACTTGGATTGATGTGTAATAGGTAAGATTGAATAGTTTTTTTCTTCCACCAAATTCAATTATCTATAGTTTTTCAGCTTTTATTTTTAATATTATTGCTTGAGTTTATTGAAATTGACAGTAACATGATTCTTTTGCAGGTTCTTATTCATATGCACATTTTGTAGCATACATGTCGGTATGTGTGATTTTTTTCTTTTGTATTTGTAGTTATTCTATTTGATTTATTTTGATCCAAGCAAAGTAAAATTATTTTTTCTTTAATTCCTTTTTTCCTATTATTACATGTCAACAATATTATTCTTAATACAAAACATGAACTTTGCAACATTTATGTTAACTTTAGTAATTTGTTTTGCATCTACGCGACTTTGGATGTGATAGAGACACTATGAGTTGGGACTACTTTTTTTTCCCTAGAAGATATTTCTTGATATCTGATTTTTATTTTAGAATTTGTTCGTACATTTAAATTTGTATATAGAGAATTTTGACACAGGGGATTAAGTAATGTTCATAGAATTATTTTTTCGTTGAGTATTTAGATAAATTGGTTTATATTTTTTATTGTGTGTTTGTAATTTATGGTTTTAATGAATACGATAATGTATATATAATTGGAGGTATTGAAGTGTTAAAACAGAACTACTTCAAATTTGTTGTTAATAACCAATTGAAATAATTTTCTCCAACCACATATTTATTTGATTTCTATTGCACAAATTTTAGCCACCAATTTGAATTATTTTTGCAATTAATTTTGGTTATTGGAAGGTATACATTAGGAACCATCCAAATTATTTTTGCAACTAAGTTTTGATGGCTAACATATACATTCGAGTGACCAACAATTAATTTTTTGTTGCTAAATTATAGTAAATATAATACAATTTGTGATTATATTAAAACTATAGCAACAAATTATTTGGTTGTTAAAAGTAAATTTTTAGCAACAGCATCATGTCGTCACAATATGGTTACTAAAAGAAATTTGATACACCATTTGTTGCAACCAGATAAAAATAATTGCAACCAATGACTTGGTTGCTATAAGATTATTTTTTATTAACAAAAATAATTTGGTCGCAGTATGAATAGTTATAGTAACCGATTGACTTGGTTGCTATAAGATTATTTTTAACAACAAAATAATTTGGTTACAAGATGAATAGTTATAGTAACCATTGATTTGGTTGATATAAGATTATTTTTAGCAACAAAAATAATTTGGTCGCAGTATGCATAACTATAACAACCATTCTAACATTACAGCGACCATGAAATTTTACATTAGCAAGTATAAATTTGGTCGCTAATAATTCTACCTTTAGTGACCAATTTTAAATGGTTGTTAATAATGTATTTTAACGACCAACGTAATAACTAAATCATCGAAAGCACTTTTAGTAACAACCCTATAGTGACCACCTGTGACCAACCCGATTTTGGTCGCTATAATTTTTAGCAACCATTTTCTTATTTTTAGCAACCATTAATAATAGTTACTTAAACTAATTTTTCTTGTAGTGAGTGTCAGGTAGATTATCGAGTAGGGTTGTCAGAAGAGTTAAGCATCTATCTAGTTTTCCACATTTCTTAATTAATTAAGTTCAAGGAGTGCTTAAAGGAAGGGGACGTCATACATCTCATTACATCATTACGGCATTATAGTCATACATTCACATATTACATATGCATATTCATATTAGTAACTAGCATACACATCTCTCGTAATTATGTATTTTTATGCCTTGCATCCACAATCCACACCTAATTGATCATTCTAGATTACTTGCATGCCACAAACTTCTCCAATTATACATCTTAAACTCATTAATTCCTAAACAAACCTTGATATGGATGTGCTTGTAAAGATGAAATGTGGGCTAAGATTATAACAAGATTTTATTTGATGAGAGAAATTCCACCGGTGCAAGTGAATATTCTTTAGGAAGATAAAGAACGTGAAATCACTAATTTCTCAATCGGTTACTTAACTTGTGTTATTTGTTGGTTTGTAATATTTTACTGTAAATATAAAACATAAGTAAAAATAATCAATAATATTTATGATAATAATTTGAAATTATTATTTTATAAAATGTCACATCATTATAATTAATTTTATTAATGTTAAAGAAAGATTAAAGAAATATTTTCTAAATATTATTTTATTAGAAAGAAAGTCACGTGAGTTTTAAGATGGGTTTAAAGAGTTTATTTTTCAAGTTATTTCACCTAGAATAACATCCAAATTAGTGAAGTTTAATAGATAGTTTCGTTAAATATCGAGGTGAAATTAGTATTGTTTTGTCAAACATTTAGATCTAAATTAGTATTCCAAATAATGGCTTTAGTGACATTGAGATATAAATTGATACTGTAGATAATAGTGAGTGCTAAATTAGATCTTTATGAAATTTCAAAAGGTTATTTGTCCTTGATACACCCGTATAAAGTGCAGTCCAACATCCTCTTTAGACGTGTGGACCGATTATTTGAAAAGGCTAAATTTAATCAAAATAGCATTCATCCACAGGGGGGCTAGAGTCCTAATTAGAGACTAACTAAGCCACCTAGTAGATATTGGAATCAACTCTAGTAAAGATATAGTTGGAGTCCACCTGCACTTTTTGAAAGATTACTTATAAAAAAAGGGACACTTTAAACTAAGGTCAGTTCTAATAACACATTATGCTTAATTAGAATTTGTTTGTATACTTAACACCCTTAATCTTGCACTAACTTAAGCATTATAATATCTTTTTTGGAAACACTCTCAACCTCTAAGTAATTATTTTTGCAAGCCTACAGACTCAAATCAGGTCAACAAGTCCACCCCAAATTCAATCTAATCGTTTTACATCATCTATAGGAATTTCATGAGATCTTCGGATAGTCTTACCTCATAAAAAATAAAATATTTGAAAGAATAATAGACACTTATATAAATAACTTAACCACCAATGAACAGCTCGATGCCAAACCATTAAACTTATGATGTTATAGTGACAATTCAAGAAACTATTATATGGAGGCAATATATGTTGGGAAAAAAAAAAAAAAGAACAAATCTAAGCGCAGCGGAATGAATTTAAAATTTTTCATAGGATCAACTTTAACAAAATTAAATTAGAAACATAAAACAAGAAATAGACAAAGTTAACGAACCTGTTCCGATTTCTCGATACAATTTCTTGTTTCTTCGAAACTGTCAATTCCATGGGCCGTTCGATCGTCCGACCTCTAATGATATCCACAGATCTATTCAGAGAAAAACTCAAATTGAATTTGAGAGGAAAAATTGTAAGGAATGCTAACACCCATTTTTCTAATTTTTCCTTTTATATGAAAATTCTTATTTTTCATATCCTTGGATTTTATTAAAATTATAACTAAAGCCAAAATTTAATTATAATTATTAATTAATCCTCATAAGATCAAATATCACATATTGACCCTTAAAGTTTCTAAAACTTCTCAATTAAGCCCAACTTAATTCAAATTTCACTTTCTCCTTTATAGACCTTTTTATGTGTAACTCATTAGGTTCCTAATATGTTGGCCATGATAATAAATTATAATTCTAATTCATAATTAAAATCGGATAAATTAAAACTCCTTTTAATTTATTTTTAATTCCCTAATTAAATAATTTATAATTATAGATCATGATTGACGTCTAGCAACATGTTATGGCCACCCAAATATTATGAATATCAAAGTGGTTTGACTTAACATGTCTATGCATGGTTATCTTGTATAAATTAATCCTTTCGTCATCTAATGTTTCAATTGGAATTAGAGTATGGAATTCGTGTCTACTCTAAATAATCCAATCATATTTTTCTTGTTAATTAGCAAATGATTTGTAATTGATATTTGAAAACAACCTTTCTAAATTTCAATTTACTCTGGCCAGAGATTCCCAAAATCATTACTAATCAAGAACAACAAAACATTCTTCCTAATTACTTTAGGATAACGAATTCTTTATTGATTTACTCAACTATCTTCACATAGTTCATACTATATCCAATAACTACCGAATTGAACTATTTCATCAATAGAACATAAGTAGCATCAAAACATAGTAATTCCTACATAAGCAACATCTAGTCTCGTACATAACATCACATACATGATCGATCCAATAGCCGAAGCATATGGAACACCATTCATTCTATCTCTTTCCTCTTGTGTCTTAGGACACATGCTCTTGGAAAGTGAAATCCCAGGCGATGTAGGTAAAAATCCCCTCTTGAAATTTTCCATGCTAAATCGTTTTAACACTTTGTCTATGTATGAAGATTGGGACAAACCAAGCAACCTTTTTGATCTATCTATATAGATCTTTATACCTAGTATATAAGCTGCTTCTCCCATATCCTTTATGAAAAAATTCTTAGATAACCATATCTTAACAAACTGGAGCATTGAAATTTCATTTCCAACAAGCAATATGTCATCCACATAGAGCACCAAGAAAATAACTGCACTCCTACTTACCTTCTTGTAAACACAAGGTTCTTCCACATTTTTTATAAAACCAAACTCTTTGATTGTTTCATCAAAATGAATGTTCCAACTCTGCGATGCTTGTTTCAGTCTATATATGGACCTTTGCAACTTGCATACTTGATCAAGAAATTCTTTGGATTCAAAACCCTCAGGTTGTGTCATATATACATCCTCTTGCAAATTCCCATTGAGAAATGTTGTTTTGACATCCATCTGCCAAACTTCATAATCTTGATATGCTATTATAGCCAATAAAATCCTTATGGATTTAAGCATTGCTACTGGCGAAAAAGTTTCATCAAAATCAACTCCTTGTTTTTGTCTATAACCTTTCGCCACTAACCTTGCTTTGTACGTATGTACATTTCCATTCATGTCGTTTTTTCTCTAAAAAATTCATTTGCACCCAATAGGTACTATACCTTCAAGTGCATTTACCAAAGACCATACTTGGTTAGTGTATATGGATTCCATTTCAGATTTCATAGCTTCTTGCCATTTTAAAGAATCAATGTCTGACATTGCTTCCTTAAAATCAGTAGGTTTGCCATTCAAAATTGAAATATCATCACTTCCTTTTTCAACATGTAGATCTAATCTAACAGGAGGATGACATACCCTTCCAAACCGTCGTGGACTATGTGTTCCTTGAACCATTGGTTGGGCATTTAATGTTGGGACCCGATCCGAAGACCGGCGCCCTAACCCGAAAACGGAAGACGGAACGAATCACAAAGAGGCGGAACGAATAAACGATTGATCACAAAGCGAAATAAATCATTAACGAATCGAAAGCGAGCTTGGAAGCAAAGTATACAACCAAAGTCAAATCGAATTGGCTCGAAGACAAACCAAACAAACGATCCAATCGAATTGAAACACAAATTCCGACATCCGCATAAATATCTTAGAAAAGCGTCAAAATGGTCGCGTTGGAAATCTTAAGACTGATCCAATCCGAAACCGGTATTTTTTTTTCTCTTTTTCTCATTCCTTTCTTTTTCATTTCTTCCGCCTTCCTTAATCAATTTCTCAATTCATAATCGTTTTCTTATGCACTCCAATAAATCTCAATTCTCATTCTTATACCCATTTCACTAAAATTTTCATAACTCATACAAATCTACTCAAATTTCAAAGTCATCAAAACCAATCACTTCATTTCTCATCAATCTCCTTTAAATACAATAACATCTACAACACAATACCTATACAAACACACTCATTGAATTCCATTTTAATAATTCTAATTTCCATCAAAAGATCGGGGTCCAACAATTCTCCCCCTCTTAAAAGAATTTCGCCCACGAAATTTCTCTTAGACATTATCAAGTGACACAATCTCTTAACTAATTTCTTCCAAAGATCATAGTCAATCTCTTTTCTTATCTAATGCTCCGATCATACATATTCTCAATCTCTTCACAATCTCTCAATTCTTGAGTCACATAGCACCCATACCATATCAATACACATATTTCTATCATCAAGCTCATCTTTCAAATATTCTGTTATTGCATCTCCTATATATTCGACGTCAAATCATCCAAACTCATCATGAATTTCTAATCTAAATTTCCATACACACAATCTTAAAATCAATCATACTATTGACACTTAAATCAAATAGTCACTGTTATTCCTCAAATAATTCATGAACACTTATTCATATCAATATCACACTCTCACTAATTCAATCATATAACTCATCACCTCAATCAAACAATCATTTAGATTCGTCAAATAATTAATGAAAGACAAACACATCATGCTCACATTCTCACAGGATCAACCTTATCCTCACAAACACTTATCCATTTCTTACTCATACACATACGCCCAAGTAAGATCATATTACTGGGCTCCGATACCATAAATGTTGGGACCTGATCCGAAGACCGGCGCCCCAACCCGAAAACGGAAGACGGAACGAATCACAAAGAGGCGGAACGAATAAACGATTGATCACAAAGCGAAATAAATCATTAACGAATCGAAAGCGAGCTTGGAAGCAAAGTATACAACCAAAGTCAAATCGAATTGGCTCGAAGACAAACCAAACAAACGATCCAATCGAATTGAAACACAAATTCCGACATCCACATAAATATCTTAGAAAAGCGTCAAAATGGTCGCGTTGGAAATCTTAAGACTGATCCAATCCGAAACCGGTATAATTTTTTTTTCTCTTTTTCTCATTCCTTTCTTTTTCATTTCTTCCGCCTTCCTTAATCAATTTCTCAATTCATAATCGTTTTCTTATGCACTCCAATAAATCTCAATTCTCATTCTTATACCCATTTCACTAAAATTTTCATAACTCATACAAATCTACTCAAATTTCAAAGTCATCAAAACCAATCACTTCATTTCTTATCAATCTCCTTTAAATACAATAACATCTACAACACAATACCTATACAAACACACTCATTGAATTCCATTTTAATAATTCTAATTTCCATCAAAAGAGCGGGGTCCAACATTTAATGTATCAATTTGTGGTTCTTGTTTTATTGCAATATGTGTTTGTGGTTCTAGAACTTCTCTAAGTTCCACATCACTCCCACTACTTTCTATGAGAATAAATTCTTTTTCTAAGAATATAGCATGTCTTGAGACAAACACTTTTTGATCAAGAGGATGATAAAATAAATATCCAAAACTTTCTTTTGGATACCCCACAAACATGCATTTATCTGATTTAGCTTCAAGCTTATCAGACATTGCACGCTTAACGTAAACATCACATCCCCAAATTTTTAAGTGTGACAACCTTGATCTTTTACCAGTCCATATCTCATATGGAGTCTTTTCAACGATTTTGGATGGAACTCTGTTCAATAGGTAAGTAGCAGTGTTAAGAGCATATCCCTAAAATGAAACTGGAAGAACTGCATAGTTCATCATGGAACGTACCATATTTAATAAAGTACGATTTCTCCTTTCAGAGACCCATTATATTGTGGAATTCCAGGCGGAGTCCATTGTGAGAGAATTCCATTCTCTTTTAAGTAACTAAGAAACTCATGGTCTAAGTACTTGCCACCTCAATCAGATCTAAATGATTTAATACTCTTACCGGTTTGTTTCTCTACTTCAAGTCTGAACTCGTTGAATTTTTCAAATGTTTCAGACTTGTATTTCATTAATTACACATAACCATATCTTGAATGGTCATCTGTGAATATTATGAAATATGAAAATCCTCCTCTAGCTTGAGTAGACATAGGGCCACATACATCTAAATGTATAAGCTCTAACAACTCATTAGTATGTTGTCCCTTTCCACTAAAGGGAAGTTTGGTCATTTTACCCTTTAAACAAGATTCGCAAGTTTCATATAATTCATAATCGAAAGGATCTAAATATCCTTCTTTATGTAACTTAGTAATTCTTGTTTCATTAATATGACCCAACCTACAATGCCATAAATAAGAAGGATTTTGGTCACTTAATCTTCTTTTCTTGCTATTTATTTGAAGAATTGGTCTTTTAAGATCTAATTCATATAAACCATTTGTAAGCATACTAGATCCATAATAAATGTCATCTTTATAAAAAGAACAACTATTATTCTTAATATTGAAAACAATACCATTTATGTCCAAACATGGAATAGAAATAATGTTTCTTATGATGTCAGGAACATAATAACAATTATTTAGTTCAAGTACAAGACCAGAAGGCAAAGCTAAACTACAAGTTCCAATAGCTAATGCAGCAACTCTTGCTCCATTACCAACTCGTAAGTCCACTTCACCTTTTTTCAATGCTCTACTATCTGTCAATACCTACACATTGTTACAAATGTGAGAACCACACCCGGTATCTAATACCCAAGATTGTGATACAGAAGTAGAAAGATTGATTTCGATCATAAACAAACCTGAAGTTGAAGTTACGCTTAACTTCTTTTCCTCCAAGCTAGCAAGCTAAGCTTTGCAGTTCCTCTTCCAATGTCCAGCTTCGCCACAATGGAAACATGTGCCCTTGACATTCTTCTTCTTGACACCATCTTTTGGCTTTTCTACTTCAGCAGAAGTCTTTTGGTTCTTGTTCTTCTTCTTCTTCTTCTTAAGGGTCTTACCCTTATGCTTGGAAGAAGAAGAGCCAATAACAAGAACAGAACTGGAATCCTTTTTAAGGCATCCATCAGCGGTCTTGAGCATATTGAGTAATTCAGCCAATGATGCTTCCTTTTTGTTCATGTGGAAGTTCATAATAAATTGAGAAAAACTCAGGGTAAGATATTGGAGCACTAAATCAATGTTCAACTCGAGGTCCAGGTCATATCCCAATTGACCTAATTTTTCAATGTAGCCTATCATCCGCAAAACATGAAGTTCCATTGATGATCCAGGAGCCATTCGACATTGAAACAGGGCTCTCGTAGTATCAAACATTTCCCTTGCATTCATATTTTCATGTTGCCTCTGAAGCTCAGGAGACATGCTGGCTAACATCAAACATGATACTTGCGCATTGTCATCTATATGTCTTTGATAATATACCTAATCCTCATTGACAGCATCTTGAGCTGGTTCAGGTGGAAGCTCGGTGTCAAGAATATACAATTTTTTCTCTTGCCTTAAAACAATTTTAAGGTTACGTAAAATCAAATAAATAGGGTCTTTTAAAAAAATTTGGTTACTTCCACTATTTTAAACAAATTAATAGCCTTCACTATTAATTCGAGAAATTATCACATAATTTCCTGGTGGGCTAGGATCATATTTTAATTTAATTGATCTTGAGTTTACTCAACAAACCAATTAAATTAAAATTAGGTAGATAACATTTTATCAATCACATCGTATGTGATTCCTTGATCCGTTAGGAGACAACTCTTTGTCATAAAATATCTAATAATATTTTCCTAACCTTGTCTCTAAATAAATATGATCATGAGTTTTCTCATCCAAATCATATAAATTTAGTTAAGTAAAATCCATCGTTATAAGATAAAACATATTCGAGTTAAAGTGATTTTGAGTTTACTCAACAAGCCTACAATAAACAAAACTTTGGTTTAATCCTATAATAATGGAAGGCACAAATCATGTTCTAAATATGTACTTAATATTTTAATGAGGGATTTTAAACTAAAAATAAAATCTCATTAGAAATAATATAATCTCATTATCTTAATTTATTTAACATAATCTAATTATGAAAATAAATTGAGATTTGTTTTTTTAATAAAAAATTTTTAATTAATCAACATTTGAAAAATTAATTAAAAAAAACAAGACCCACGAGCCAGGCCTGCTGGCTGGCCAGGAGATAGTCTCCTGGCCATCAAGCCCAAAGGCCAGGAGATGTGTCTCCTGGCCACGTCTCCTAGCCTGGCACGTCTCCTGGCATGGCCAGGAGACCTGCCTTTGCAAATGGGGCGCGTACCATCTTCCTCAACCACGCTCTGTTTTTTTAAGCCACAGAATAACAACTTATTCTGTTATCACTACCTTAAGACTATCTCAAGGCACTCTATCCCTATAGTAGCAATATAACATACTTATAAAATATATAAAACTCTAGAGAGATAAAACTTCTCTAGAGAGAGAAACCACCACCACCGAAGGTGGTGGTTCTCTAACCACAGGAGGCTGTTGCTCTAACAACCGGTGGCTTCAATAGCCTCTGGTGGTTTTGTGATTCATCATAATGAAGCACAATAATAAACATTAATCAAACATTCAATAACAATGAATGAAACATATAAAACTCAAGCATCAGTAACGAAAATGAATCATGAATAAGAGACATAAAAGTCACCTTAAAAGCTAATGGTTGAATAAAAGGACAATAAAGCTAGAGTAATAGAACAGAACGCGTTATCATAAATGCAACCACATGCAGTTATGTAGCCAAGACTTAAGCATACGTTAAGTAAAAGAGAGAAGACCAAAACTGTCGATTTCAAAGCTCATTAATAAAACAAGCATGCAACTCTTCATCTAAAAAATGCACGCAACGTTTCATTAGTTTCAAAAACTTCAACCAAGAGGAGAAACAAGCGAAACAAAGATCAAATTGAAACCATTTTCAGAATCACATGAAACATCTTTCACATTTTCAGAACCACATGTAAATTTTCCAGAACCACTGGAAACGCTTTCCAAATTTCCAAAAAACTGGAAAAATTCCAGAATCACATATTTCCTAGTTCAAATAACCAAAAACACATATAACCTTTTTACACCCTTTATTACCCTAAACAATTTCAACATAATAAAAAAATTTCCCAAATTGCCTATAAGCATATTACACCTTTTATTACTCGAAACACTTTCAACATAATAAAGACATTTTCAGAAACTTATTGAAACAATGAAAAACATGCACTTATCAATATGCAACTTTTGCATATTAAAACCAAATCGAAACATTTTCAAGCTTATGAATAAAAAATTTAAACTGTTAAAGGTGGCTCTGATACCACTGTTGGGAAAAAAACGCACGAACAAATTGTAAATACAAGTCGACTTGTACTACCGATAAGTCGACTTGTTCTTGAAAAGTATCGATAAGTCGACTTGTACATTGCATAAGTCGACTTATTCAAGGACGATACTGTTTATTTGTGCCCTAAAGGCAATCCCCTTTAGCGCGTTTTATTCACAGTCGTATGCAGACTGAATGAATAAATAAAGAAAAGGCATAATTCATTAATTTGATGTTCATGAACATAGTTTATGAATTGATTGGATCTTTAATCAGATTAATGAAGTCCATGATATATGACATAGCATGAAGGAAATTATGATGTGATCATACTCCTGAGATTCCTATCATGTGCAATTATGTCAGTATCTAAATTCTCCTAGTCATAGGATTAATGAGACCGGACATCATTAATCCGGATAGACTAGCACATGTCATATTCCTTGATTGGATCAAGCGGTGGATCTCAGAAACTGTAAATATGAGATATTTAGAATTGACATGTGGATGCTTACTAGCGGTAGTAAGTTCATTGGATGACCTACCATGAGATCATCACATGGATATCTTCTTCTAAGTGTCAGTGATAATCTCATCATAGCAATGGTGCAAGTATCCTTAGACTTGAGGTACTCGAGGATATCTTGAATCTTGATCACGTGTTTTGACTCCATTCCTTGTTGCCTTCCGGAGGTAACTCATAGGTGGTGCTTGGAGTGCGACTTGAGGTATTCAAGATTATTGAGTAGCCAATAAAGGATTCACCACTTCGGATTAGCGTAAGAGATACCCGTAGCCTCTTGTCGGGATCATTACTCGAAATCTCGGCGAGTGAATATGTCATGAAGAGTGTCTTCATGTACATATAGAGTAATGAGTCCTAGGGCGAGATCTGATATCACTAGGCTAGACTCGATCTAGTAAGAGTTGACACTTTGACCATACTCATAACCAAGTGGGGTATAGGATGGTGAAAGGACGAATTGCACCAGTAATTGTCTATGGAAGGGTTTGTGATCCGGTTTGTGATGAATACATCAAACCGATTACTTTCCGTCAATTGGGGTCATGATGTGTTGCTAGATACCGCTCATGACTTGCTCAGATTAATTGTTAATCTAAGTGGCCAACATAACCGGAGCCTAAAGGGTCACACGCATAAGAGTGTTTGGAGAATCGTAAAATAGTAATTGGACGAGTTCCAATTATGGAGAGCTTTAGATTAAATGGATCCCGATGGGATTGGGATATGTCGATGAGATCGCGACATCAATATTGCTAAGAAAGGTTTTGAATTTTTCAAAGATCAGGGGCCCGGTAGGCCGGTAGGACCGACCCCAGTTTGACTGGACTGCTTTAGCAATTATATATATTAATTAATTAAGTAAATAATTAATTAATATATATAAATATAAGCCCATGTGCGTGGAATGATGGAGAAGAGATAAGAACTTTGACTTTTCAAAGTTTATTAACTAATTCATTAAAGAATGAATGGCCAAAAAGCTTCCACTTGTCCTAATTTCATGGTTGCCTTTTAATTAGTTAAAAACACATGTATAAGGACATTGGAAGCTTGATGGTCGACGGTGGCTAGGTTTTGAAGAAGGAGAAAAGCTTCCTTAATAGTTAAGGTTTAAAAGCTTTGAAAAGGTTTCAACTTTCTTCTTCCTCATCAAGCACCATCGTTTCTTCTCTTCTCCAAGGCAAGGATTCCAACGTTTCCTCAAGCTCTCCAGGACAGAGGTAGGCTCTAGCAGGCTTTAATCTGTTCTAGCTATTCCCGGGTCAAAGGGGTTTGATCCGGTTAGGTTTTCTGATCTCTGCGTGGATCACCTTTAGAGATAGTCTCTTTTGGCTATTTAGGTTGATATCTTCATACGGATACCTGGATCCTGGGTTCGGGAAGGTCCCGGGAACAAAAATTTTTGTTTTCCGCTGCCGGTACATGTGATGTACCTCCCGGGATTTTCCTACAGTGGTATCAGAGCGTCTGGTATCCCGTATGAAGCTAAAACCTAAGCTAGATTAGAAACCCTAAGTGCTGTTGATGTTGATGCATGCTTGCTGTCCAAATTTCGTTTTGCTATAGAGATATGCTTTTAGAAAATTTTCTGCCCAGAAATGTTCATAACATGTTAGATAATATGTCTATGAATTTTCAGAATTTATCGATTTGATTTGATATAGTTTTGCTAATTAATTCCCTAAGGTTACAGATGCTGTTTTGTGAAACGATTCTGGAACAGGCAGTAGTATAAAATCGAGAATAAATTCTAGAAAATTTTTTTTCCGGATTTTCCTTCACCTACATGTCACTAAGATGTTGGTGAATGTCTGTGAGCATGGAAATTGGATTTCAAGGTGATTGGATATTTATTCACGAATTTATTCTATGCTGTTGGGAATTGCTGTGCTGATGAACACAGATTTTGAACCGGTTTTGTTATTTAGGTTGACTGAGTTTTTGATGGCCTAAAATCCTGAAAAAATTCATGTAGCATGTTCTAAACATGTAGTAACCTATATAATTTTCTCATGATTTATTGAAATTGTTTCATTGATCATTTCGAGCAATGTACAGAACTGGACAGTTTTTGTGAAAATTGTTGGGACTGTTTTGCTTGGCTTGATTGAGTGTGCTTTTTCAGTTCCAATGCCTTGAACCATTTTTAATGTGATTAAAAATGTGTTATCTTGATGTAGTATGATTGCCAAACTGAATTGCTTGAATTTGCTTTTCCAAAAATTTTTGAATGCCGAATTGGTCACATTAGCGTCTCGTTAGTATATTGCATTATCTTGTTTGTTTTGACCGTCATATTTTTATGGCATGTGCTGAAGTAAATTTGATAATGTATATGCTAACTAGAGATGCTTAGGATGATAATTTGGGTGTTCTTAAATTGTTTGGAAATTAATGAGTTTTGACTCATTTCAAGCTTTTCATATAGTTTGACTATTTAAGGCTTTCATGGTTCAATGAATTGTTCATTGATACATCAAATTTATCAGATATTACCTTAGGTATGTAGGTGTTGTGAATTGGAATTGTACTGATTGAGGAATTATCCGATTAGAGATTTTAGCAAATTTACCTGGATAAGTCGACTTGTATGTGAAATAAGTCGACTTGTTCAAATTTTAGGATAAGTCGACTTGTCTCATAGAATAAATCGACTTGTTCAGATCTCGATATAAGCCCAACTTGTAGTACCTTATAAGTCGACTTGTTCATGGGCAGGTGAAATAAGTCGACTTGTGTCATACAAGTCGACTGTGTGTGGCAGAAGCATAAGTCGACTTGCATTTGATGAAAGTCCACTTGTGGCATGCTCAGTTGGATGATGGATGATTATAAGGATTGATTCAATACGATTGATGAAACCTAAATCATTCCATATAGTCTTCGTGACTATAATCCTTGACTTGGAGAAGAAGAGACTGAAATCCCTCCTCGGTATATGAAAACTAACGCCTTCCATTAATATGGTAAGAACCGAGTTCTTATAGGGTTGAGTTGTTGGGTAAACCCAAGCTCACTCTATCTGGATATGTTGAACCATGAAAATATGATTTTCGATTAATGGGTTGGTTTTCACCGAAGGCGTTAGTTTGTTGAGTAAACTCAAGGTCGGCGTGGAATGAGGCGAAATTGGGTAGCATACATCGATGTATGCGCATCAAAGAGTTGATACCCGATGAAGTGCACACATCAACAAGTTGATAAAGAGCGATCGATAGTTGTGTCTAAGATGTAATTGGTATATCGATACCTCCCGAGACATAAGGTGGCTTGTTGGACAAATCCAAGGTCATTCTCGATGTCGGTTATCGATGATACAATTGGTATGACCGATACCTACCGATTGACCTAAGTTGTGGCTTGTTGGGCAAACCAAGGTCACTCTTAGCAATGTCGGATATCGACCCACTAGGACATTATGTCACTTTGTTTCTCTGGATTCGTAAAGAGGGTTATGGATTCTAGGAAACTAGTGGGAGCCATATGCATGTCATGCAAGTCCTTATGATCATGCAGGCATTTCTAATCTATCATTCCTTCTCTCTATCGCGTTTAGGTTGATTGAAGAAGTCATTTAGTGTGAATTTACGCTCTCTATTCTGAACTGAATTTTCTTGATTGGCTAAGGACTCTGAGAATTGTTCTTAGATCTGAGGAACTGGGATATGTCCTAGATGTTCCACTTCCAGATGCACCTGCTGTCGATGCTTCTGATAAGGATCAGAAGGCATATCGTAAGCATCTAATGGACGGGGACATGGCTGCTTGCCTCGATGTCACCAGAGCTGCGAATAAAGACGAGTCCATGGATGCTCACGTTATAATATCTCATCTTAGGGAGCTGTTTGATGAGTGAGCTCGATGCGAAGGTTCAAGACCTCAACGCTTCTCTTCATCACAAAGATGGCTCCGAGGATAGCTAATGCGGTTATGCCACGAAGATGAATGGCTATATTGAGAGATTGGTCGTCTTAGGATTTGTAATGGATTATGAGTTAAGTAGAGACTTAATTCGGTTGGATTGTCGATGGTTATTCACGGTTTGTGATAAACTATCGGATAAACCAAATATCCACAACAATACCGAGTGATCAATCTGCTTTCGTAACAAATGAAAGGTGCTATCAAGATAGATAGCAAGTGCTAATGGTGGATGCTTCTTCTTCTAGTTCAAAGAAGAAAAGGCCAAGAAACCAAAGGAAGTGCCATCAAGGAAAAACCAAAAAGCGCCCTAAAAGGATTTTGCTTTCATTGTGGCAAATCTAGCCACTAGAGGCTAAAGCGTAAAATCTATCTGAGTCCTTGAAGCGAAGAAGGCATCGATGCCTCTACTTCTTCAAATATGTTTTTCATTGAGGTTAATACTATTCTGATCCAAACATATCGGTATTTGATACGGATGTGGCTCATACATATGAAATGTTATGCAGAGCCTCGGGGACGAGAAAGCTCATAAAGAGAACTAGACCTTTGTGTAGGTAATGCAGCAAGAGTTGCTACATTTGCCGTAGGCACTTATGTCTTGTTACTCCCTACTGGGCTTATATTCAAATTGGATGATTGACATTTTGTACTTGTTTTAAACAAAGAACGTATTGTATGTTTTATGTTTAATTAGAGCTGGTTTCCATTGGACTTTTAGTAGCAATGGTTGTTATATTAGTTGCAATGGAAAGCTCTATGGTGCTGGTACATTATGCAATGGAATTGACATATTAGATATGTCATATCCGATTCTCGAATGTCAATGACGCTAAAAGACATAATCGAGATAATTTAAAATCAACTTACTTATGGCATTGTCGAACTTGGCCATATAAATGAGACACGCATCGCTAAGCTCCATAAGAGTGGATGTTTAGGGTCATTTGATTATGAATCATATGACACATGCGAATCTTGTTTATTAGACAAGATGACTAAGTTATCCTTTAAAGGAAAGGGTGAGCAGTGAATGGAATATTAGACTGATACATTTGGATGTATGTGGTCGATGTCCATCCATGCGAAGTGGTTGTTTTACTTCATTACTTTTATCGGTGATTATTCACGATATAGGTATCTGTATCTGATAAGACACAAATCTGAAGCATTTGAATAGTTCAAATAATTCAGAAATGAAGTAGAAAACTAACTTGGTACAAGTATGAATACATTACGATCTGATCGTGGTGGAAAATACTTAGACCAACAGTTTTGGATTATCTCAGAGATCATGAGATTTTATCTCAGTACACTCCACCTTACACGCCGCAACACAATGGTGTGGCTGAAAGGAGAAATCGAACCTTGTTAGACATGGTGCGATTGATGATAGGTTTTACTGATTTTGGGAATATCTTTTCGAGACAAATTGTTTACTTGCTAAGCGAGTTCCATCAAGGACAGTTGTGGTTACTCCATATGGAGATATGGACTAACAGAAAATCCTATTTTTCTCATCTGAAAGTATGGGGTTGTCCTTCTTACGTGAAGCGGACACAGTCAGATTAGCTTGATGCAAAGCTGATAAGTGTTTGTTCGTAGGATATCAATTCTACCTTGCTTAGGAATAAAAGTTGTTTGTTTCCAAGCTTGCTGTTTTCTTAAAGAAATAGTTTCTTTTACAATAAGACAGTGGGAGCAAAGTTGAACTTAGAGAAGTTCAAGATGCTCGAACAAACACAGATCAACTGCCTGAACTTGAAACTGTAACTCATGTAGATGAGGTAACAGTTCAACCTTCTATTACAAACAAATTTTATAGGTAAAGTAGGATACGCTTTGTTCCTGAGAAATATGGATTTCTCGTAAGGGAACAGAATGACGTATTACTCATACGAGATGATGAGCCTACTACCTATGAAGAGGTTCTGAAAAGTTCAGAGTCTGAGAAATGGCTTTATGCCATAAAATCTGAAATGGATTCCATGCATAAACCAAGTATGGACTTTGGTTGTTACACCTGAAGGGATAAAACCCACAGGGTGCAAAGGAGTTTTCAGAAGAAAACCAATATGGATGGTAATCTGATTACCTATGAAGCGAGGCTAATGGCCAAAGGATATCGTCACAGACAAAGAGTTGACTATGACAAAACCTTCAGCCCCGTAGCAATGCTTAAATCCATTCGGATACTCCTAGCCATTGCCACTCATTATGATTATGAGATATGGCAAATGGATGTGAAGATAGCTTTCCTGAGAGGAAATCTACCCGAGGATGTGTATGACACAACCTGAGGGCTTCACTTCCATCGATGGCGAAATGGTAAGCAAGCTTCAGAAATCCATTAATGGATTAAAGCAAGCTTCCAGGAGTTGGATTATCCGTTTAGTTGAGTCAATCAAAGAGTTTGGTTTCTCATAAAATCCGGATGATCATTGTGTGTATAAGAAGGTTAATGGGACTGCAATCATATTCCTTGTGTTGTATGTAGATGACATACTGTTACTCGGAAACGATGTCTCTATGCTGCAATCAGTTAAAATTTGGTTGTCCTAACAATTTGCCTTGAAAGACCTTGGTAAAGCAACTTATATCCTTGGGATATAGATTTATGTAGATAGATCAAAGGTTGCTTGGTCTTTCACAATCATCGTACATAGATGAGATGCTAAAGAGGTTTAGCATGGAACAATGCTATGTACGAGGCCCGATGTATCGTATGCTCTAAGTGTTCTGACGGATACCAATCGGATCTGGTGAGGGTCCTTTGGGTGGTATCGAGAATATCCTCAAGTACTTATGAAGCACTAAGGATGTTTTCTTGATGTATGAAGATGGAAATCTCCATATGAGCGGGCATTCAGATACCAGTATCTAATCTGATAAGGATGATTCTGAATCATGATTAGGTTATACACATTCACCTTGAATAGCGTGGCGGTCAGTTGGAAAGAATTCAAACAAGAGAGGCTGCTGATTCATCAACCGAGGCGAGTACGCCGCGTGAGATGCGTAAAAGAGGCGGTTTGGATCGAAGTTCATTCTTGAACTTGATCGGTCCCTAGCTGTGATGGGCCCATAGGATTGTATTGTGATCTGATGGGGCTAGTCTGCAAACAAAGGAACCAAGGTCTTATCGACGATCCGAACTCGTACTTCGCCGATTCGGGAGATCATTAGTCGAGATGATATCCTGATAGAGAGTATTCCCACAGAGCAAAGTGTTGCTGTTCCGTTGACAAAGCCATTGTCACAGGAGAATTGTGATTCTTATGGACTCGCTTATGGTATTAGATACTAAGGCGATTGGCTTTAGGTCAAGTGGGAGATTTGTAAGTACAAGTCGACTTGTACTACCGATAAGTCGACTTGTTCTTGAAAAGTACCGATAAGTCGACTTGTACATTGCATAAGTCGACTTATTCAAGGACGGTACTATTTATTTGTGCCCTAAAGGCAATCCCCTTTAGCGCATTTTATTCACAGTCGTATGCAGACTAAATGAATAAATAAAGAAAAGGCATAATTCATTAATTTGATGTTCATGAACATAGTTTATGAATTGATTGGATCTTTAATCAGATTAATGAAGTCCATGATATATGACATAGCATGAAGGAAATTATGATGTGATCATACTCCTGAGATTCCTATCATGTGCAATTATGTTAGTATCTAAATTCTCCTAGTCATAGGATTAATGAGGTGGACATCATTAATCCGGATAGACTACACATGTCATATTCCTTGATTGGATCAAGCGGTGGATCTCGAAGCTGTAAATATGAGATATTTAGAATTGACATGTGGATGCTTACTAGCGGTAGTAAGTTCATTGGATGACTGCCATGAGATCATCACATGGATATCTTCTTCTAAGTGTCGGTGATAATCTCATCATAGCAATGGTGCAAGTATCCTTAGACTTGAGGTACTCGAGGATATCTTGAATCTTGATCCGTCTTTGACTCCATTCCTTGTTGCCTTCGGAGGTAACTCGTAGGTGGTGCTTGGGTACAACTTGAGGTATTGAAGATTATTGAGTAGCCAATAAAGGATTCACCACTTTTAGATTAGCGAAGAGATACCCGTGGCCTCTTCGTCGGGATCATTACTCGAAATCTCGGCGGAGTGAATATGTCATGAAGAGTGTCTTCATGGACATATAGAGTAATGAGTCTAGGGCGAGATCGATATCAACAGGCTAGACTCGTCTAGTAAGAGTTGACACTTTGACCATACTCATAACCAAGTGGGGTATAGGATGGTGAAAGGACGAATTGCACGGTAATTTATACATGGAAGGGTTTGTGATCCGGTTCGTGATGAATACATCAAACCGATTACTTTCCGGTCAATTGGGGTCATGATGTGTTGCTAGATACCGCTCATGACTTGCTCGGATTAATTGTTAATCTAAGTGGCCAACATAACCGGAGCCTAAAAGGTCACACGATAAGAGTGTTTGAGAGAATGTAAAATAGTAATTGGACGAGTTCCAATTATGGAGAGCTTTAGGATTAAATGGATCCCGATGGGATTGGGATATGTCGATGAGATCGCGACATCAATATTGCTAAGAAAGGTTTTGAGTTGTTTGACAAAGGGCGATTAGTAGGTGGGAAGAGACCCAATTTGGTTGATCGCTTTAGCAATTATATATATTAATTAATTAAGTAAATAATTAATTAATATATATAAATATAAGCCCATGTCGTGGAATGATGGAGAAGAGATAAGAACTTTGACTTTTCAAAGTTTATTAACTAATTCATTAAAGAATGAATGGCCAAAAAGCTTCCACTTGTCCTAATTTCATGGTTGCCTTTTAATTAGTTAAAAACACATGTATAAGGACATTGGAAGCTTGATGGTCGACGGTGGCTAGGTTTTGAAGAAGGAGAAAAGCTTCCTTAATAGTTAAGGTTTAAAAGCTTTGAAAAGGTTTCAACTTTCTTCTTCCTCATCAAGCACCATCGTTTCTTCTCTTCTCAAGGCAAGGATTCCAACATTTCCTCAAGCTCTCCGGATGACGGTAGGCTCTAGCAGGCTTTAATCTGTTCTAGCTATTCCGGTCAAAGGGTTTGATCCGGTTAGGTTTCGATCTCTGCGTGGATCACCTTTAGAGATAGTCTCTTTTGGCTATTTAGGTTGATATCTTCATACGGATACACGGATCTGGGTTGGGAAGGTCCCGGAACAAAAATTTTGTTTTCATTGCGGTACATGTGATGTACCTCCCGGGATTTTCCTACACAAATCTAAGCGTAGCGGAATGAATTTAAAATTTTTTATAGGATCAACTTTAACATAATTAAATTAGAAACATAAAACAAGAAATAGACAAAGCTATACAAACCTGTTCCGATTTCTCGATACAATTTCTTGTTTCTTCGAAATTGTCAATTCCACGAGCTGTTCAATCGTTCAGCCTCTAACGGTATCCACAGATCTATTCAAATAAAAACTCAAATCGAATTTGAGAGGAAAAATTGTAAGAAGTGCTAACATCCATTTTCTAATTTTTCCTTTTATACGAAAAAATTTATTTTTCATATCCTTGGATTTTATTAAAATTATAACTAAAGTCAAACTTTAATTATAATTATTAATTAATCCTTATAAGATCAAATATCACATATTGACTTTCTAAAACTTCTCAATTAAGTCCAACTTAATTCAAATTTCACTTTCTCCTTTATAGATCTTTTTATGTGTGACCCATTAGGTTCCTAATATGTTGGCCATGATAATAAATTATAATTCTAATTCATAATTAGAATCAGATAAATTAAAATTCCTTTTAATTTATCTTTAATTCCCTAATTAAATAAATTATAATCATAGATCATGATTGACGTCTAGCAACATGTCATGACCACCCAAATATTAGGAATGTCAAAGTGGTTTGACTTAACCTGTCTATGTATGGTTATCTTGTATAAATTAATACTTTCGTCATCTAATGTTTCAATTGGAATTAGAGTATGGAATTCGTGTCTACTCTAAATAATCCAATCATATTTATTCTTGGTAATTAATAAATGATTTGTAATTGATATTTGAAAACAACCTTTCCAAATTTCAATTTATTCTGGCCAGAGATTCCCAAAATCATTACTAATCAATTCAGTGAACTTATAATTGGATCAGTTCAGTGAACTTATTCTCTAATAAGCACCCACATGCTTGTTTAAGTATCTCTATACTTTAATTTATGAGATCGAGTACTTTCTTCTTAAGAAAGAAACAAATATGTACTAGTCTAACCATTTCATTAATACCCTATCTTGATAAAACTATGACTAGGAACATTTTAGGAATAATACGAAAATGCAATTTAAATCTCATAATTATAATCACGTTATAATTTCTAATTGCATAACAATTATTCCAGGAATTTTATCTTTATGATTAATAATTAAATAATTAAAATACATAAAGATAAAGAATACCTTTTATTGAATAAAAAAAATTTAGATAATTAAAAAATACGACCAAAATTGGCTGCAAGGACATAAACCAACAATATACTCACAAAAGTCTACATGCTCACGCCCTGTAACAATTATTGAAAGGAGAGCAGATCACCTGTCCAACTCTGTCCAGCTTTTAAATGACAGTTTTTGCTTCTAATTTTAAAAGGAGTTGGACATCGCATATCAGACAGAGGAAAAAAGCCAAGCCGCTTGGCAGCCGACTATGATAAAGATACATCACATCAAAGCCATGTATATTTATTTATATACATATGCAGAGTTGTCCAACATCTATTGATATAATGTTATAATAACAATAATAATAGGTTATGATAAACACGTAAATTGTTTTATTAAATTTATTGTAGAGTATTTGTGAAATTTATTATGATTATTATTATAAAAATAATAGAAGTTGATAA
>CM057233.1:65855490-66242990 GCA_029891385.1 Erythroxylum novogranatense
ATAATAATATCATAACATTTTAACAACATGTTATAAATAATAACAAACATTTTTTGAAAGAACCATAATAATAATAATAATAATAATAATAATAATAATAATAATATTATTATTATTATTATTATTATATTTATATTTATATTTATTACTTATTATTATGAATACTATATTAGAGATGAATATTACAAAATTGATTATAATAATTAGCGTAATATATAATTACAGATTATAATGCAATTATATAATTCAATTACAGATTATTATTATTGAAATAAACGGATATGTTCTTGTATTAAGCAAATAAAACGAAAATGAATAAACATATACAATATTAAAAAATTCTGTAGGCATTAATGAACAATAATGATGACATGGGAAAGAGTTGTCATTTCCAAATAAATGAGAAACAAAGAATTCCCACCAATGAATGAATTACTTGGTAATATAATTTTGACAAAGTTGTTTACTGTTCATCTTCAAAAACAGAGCTTCTGCTCCAAGCTGTCTGTGTTATTACAGACAACGTCATTATTTTTCATCTCCTTCTCAGGTGTAAAAATTTAATACCATTAATTTATGTTGTGCAGAAAGTAGGAAAATGACTGTGTTTTTATATTGTTTTTTAACAAGCTGGTTGTTAAAGAAATGTACAGTGATTTATGGTCTGCATGTGATATAACTTCTATCTGTCTATTTAACGTTTTCTTATTCATTGTGATATATCTTGAATGTTTCTGTCAATAAATAGTTGTTCACATAACGTTAGTGGTAATTAATATAGGACAGTTGAGTTGGTTGTGTTGTATAGTTGATGGCAGTCGAATGTTTTGGTGAATAATAATGGTTTCCAACTTTTTCTCCATTAATAACGCAACTCTGTTGTAACGTTATTAATTAAAAAAAATGTTAACACTCTATTAACTTCTTTTCCTGTGTTAACGCAACTTGCTATAAATGAGAATAAATGTTTTACAGTTGATTTGGTAAGCATTAAGGTTTAGTTAATGTTAAAGTAAACCTATCGGTTGTAAACTAGAAACAACTTAGCATCAATACACATATAGGTTTTTTTGATAAAGGAATGACATAACACATGGAAGGGTTAAAAATTCAGACATGATACGTTATTGTATAAGTTCGTTTTTTGTAGTCTGACTAACCATATGTTTCATAATGGTGCTGAATTTTACAATTTCACAGGTGTGAAAATGGAAGGTACATCGACGCCATGCCACCGTTTAAATTATGAAAGTGATAACGAGCAACGTAACAATGATATTGCTTGTCGGAACGAGAGTTTTCATATGCACGGAAGTAATTTAGTCAGAAGAGAGATAATACCGAAAATTACCATGCAGTTCGAGACATAAGAAAGATGCATATCAATGTTATTTAACTTATGCCAAGCAAGTGGGATTTGGAATTAGAAGAAGCAAATTTCACAAAGACAAAAGTGGTAAGTTGATTTGTAGGCTTTTTGTTTGTAGTGCTAAAGGTAAACGGATGGCCGACAAAAGAGATTTGTATGTAAGAGCCCGACGTGCAGAAACAAGATTTGGTTGTGAGGCAAGAATGAAAGTGAATAGTTTGCATACTGGGAAATTTTAAGTCATTGAGTTCGTCGAGGATCACAACCATTACCTCTCATCCCCAAACAAAACACATTTGCATAGAAGTCACAGGAAGATATCTTCAGTCGCGGCAATGGAAATTGAAATGGCTAAAGATGTGGGCATTCGACCGAAAGCATCTCATGATCTTATGATGAGACAAGCAGGTGCTAGAGACAATGCTGGATTTCTCCCGGATGATTACAGGAATTATTTGAGGTCTAAACGAACTGGAGGCATGAAAAGGGGAGATACACGTGAGCTATTTGCATATTTGTATAAGATGCAGGTGGAAGATCCGAATTTCTTTTATGTCATTCAAGTGGACGAAGATGATTTGATGATTAACATATTTTGGTGTGACAGGAAAATGAGGAACGACTACTTACATTTTGGTGATGTTGTTTGCTTCGATACGACATATAAGAAGAATAGTGAGGGTCATCCACTAGCGTTGTTTGTCGGTATCAACCATCATAAGCAAACTACAATTTTTGGTGGTGCACTCCTCTATGAAGAAGCTGCGCTAACATTTAATTGGTTGTTTCAGACATTTCAGAGAGCGATGTCTGAGAAAACGCTTACCATGATTCTTACTGATCAAGATGCGGCAATGACAAAGGCATTAGCATCAATATGGCCAAATACTCATCATCAACTTTGTATTTGGCACATTTATCAAAATGTTGCCATACATTTGAGTAGTATATTCTCTAAGTTTAAAGAGTTTGCAAGGGATTTTAGTGCCTGCATCTATGAGTATGAAGAAGAAGAAGATTTTTGCATTGCTTGGATGAAGATGTTACAAAAATATGAACTTTAGGATAATGACTGGTTGAGACGTTTGTACTGCATCAAGGAAAAATGGGCTTTGGTTCATGGTCGGAAGATATTTTGTGCAGACATGATGACCACGCAATGAAGTGAGAGCATGAACAGTATGTTAAAAAAGTATGTTAGTTACCAGCATAACTTAATTCAGTTTTTTAACCACTTCCAGAGGCTAATTGATGATCGGAGATATGAGGAGTTAAAAGCTGATTTTAGAAGTAATGTGAGCAAGCCAACATTGTCAGCACCCGTGAAAATTTTAAAGCATGCATCAACTGTGTACACACCAGAAGTCTTTAAATGGTTTCAAGATGAATGGAATCATTGTCATGATTATAGTTTTCTTCTTAGCAATGAGGATGGAATAGTCGAGAAATACAAGATTAGTGTTACTGGAAAGAGTTACTCTCAATTGGTTAGCTATGATTCGTGTAATGATGACGTTCATTGTAGTTATGAGAAGTTTGAGTTTGCTGGCATTTTATGCTCTCATGTTTTGAAGGTGTATAGCTTGAAGAATATTTCGACAATCCCATGCAAGTATATTATGAAAAGATGGACAAGGAAAGCAAAAAGTTGGACGATTGGACAAATGGAGTCAACGGTCAATGATAGTAATATGGATTCGTGCCAGCTCTCAACTATCAGATATAAAGAATTGTGTACATTAAGCATACGATTGGTGACAAGGGCAGCAGAGAGGAGAGATACGTATCAAGTTGTGAAAGATAATCTCTTGAACATGTTGAAGATGGTTGATGAGACATTGGAAGGTGAAGAAACAGTTGATGAAGAGAATCAAATACTGCAAGATCATGAGTTAAGCCAACGCTCACGGTCATATACTGAAAGGAATGTGCCGAATGATGTTGGCGTTCATTTTGCCGACATGAATGAGATAAGAGGTCTGAAAATGAAGTCAAAACCGACATTAAGTACGAGATTGAGGGGTGGACTAGACAAAAGTTCAAAGAAGAGGAAGAATTTGAAGAATTGCAGGACTTTAACAAATATGGCAGATTCGACCCCTATCCCCCTTTGGAACACTTAGGTATAACGTGTCGTGATATTATATTGAAATGATGTATATAAATTTATGAGTTATTATGTTAACTTAATTTGGTGTAAACGATTGTATTCAGGAATCCGAAGATAATTCCCAACAACGGGAGATCATCTCCAGCAGCTAGGCTCCCATATTACATCCACATCAGGTTGGTTTTTAGGTTATTGATAATGTTTGCATATTTATTTTATCCTAAATTGTTTTTTATTTGTTACGAGGACAATCACAATCAGACAGTTGATATTTGTAAGGATTTCAGGAGTTTAGGTTCCAATCATGACGATCGGCTACAACAATCGCAGGTTCAATTTCTAATATGATCTTAATGGTATCATGCATGTGAATCAATGTTATGTTGGCTGTATCAACTATTAGTTATGACATCACGAAATGCAGCGTTCGGGTGTTCAAATGGATAAGTCAACAAGCTTATACAGTCAACTTCATTATTCAACAACTCCTCTGGTATTGTGGGTTAAACTATTTGCTTATTTGGTTTTATAGTTTGTTCACAGTTTAATGTGTTATTAAACTTTGAATGACTTATCATGTTAGGTGAATGTTATAGGACGAAGTCAACAAAATGTTAGTATTGATATGCCACCTCCAATACGCATGACCGATTTACTTATGGTAAATAGAAGAACGTGTTTTATGTCATTGCAATTATGTTGTATAATTGCATTACATGTTCTGTTTTGTAAAGATATTTAACCATGCATATTGATTGACAGGCGCAACAGACATTTCGAATTGCAAATTTGGAAGATATCAGCACTTTAGGAGTTGGTAGTTCCATTGACAACTGTCATTGTTGCCTTCGTGCCAAAAATAATTGTATGTGTAGAAGATGATTCCGATAATAAGGTAAGGACTATGCACCATATACCAGTCTGCCCTAATGTATGTAAAAATTGAACGATACACCCATGCTTTTTTGCTAGATTTCCATCAGCTCTTTGTGGTGAAGGAAACTAGAGTTTCATCAATTATGATACTTAGTTGTAATTCTTATATCAGAATTAATAGTTTAGATTATTAATATATAGTGTCTATATTTAGAGTTATCTTTCTCATTTCCTGTTTAAATATCATGTCCCTGTACTTGCTACATACTTTTCTTAGGCATTTGTTCTGAATTAAATTAAATAGATTCTGAAATTTGTATTAATTGATTTGTATTCTCATGTCAGAACTATAATTTATAATAGGTATACAATGTTATTCAGTGCTTCACTGACATTATGTTCTCATACCTTTAAGGATGTGGAAACCAATTCGTGATAGAAAGGATAAGCTTATGTCCGATAGTTCTCCTTTCATGCCTTGATTCCAATTAAAGTAGCTTTGTTTCAGTTCAAGTAAGCTGAGTTTGTAAGATGGATTTGGGTTTCTTTTCCCGGTTAGTGGAGTTGGGGTAAGATGGAGACAGGAATAATGACAATGTCATGGTACTTGGGCAAAATAGCTGTCCAATGTATTGTTCTGTATTACCTAAATTGTCCTAAATGATCTGGTCTGATTGGATGAATCAATCATAAAGCAATGCTTTATGTAACCGAATTTCTTTTTCTGCCTTCAGTGAATAATTTTCTATTGTTAGTAGATGACATACTACCACACCTTACCAAACCTGACAGCTGAGAAATATGAACTTTTAAGAAGTTATGACATCCTCTTTGAAGTCTCTAGCTATGAATAACATTATTATTGTTTCCTAGAGTGATGTAGCTAAGCTGCTAGTTTTGGTTACTACCTTTGAATTATTATTGATTTCAACCTCTCCACTTACGCATTGGGCACTTTTCTCTTTTTTGTTTTAACCCATTCCTTAGGAGATTGGGCAAAACAACTCATAACATGCCCCTCTACTTGTTACCAGCATAATTATCTACAACTTGCATGTCTTGTAGTACAAATTCCCATAGTTTCACTGACTTATAATGGGAAAATAGTAGTCTTGTTGGATGAAGATGAGAGCAGGAAGCTGGGGAAGGAACCAGTTAACTCAGGGAAGAAGAAGCTCACTCTGCGAGTACGAATAAACTATAGCCCAAAGGAGTTTCTTTGGGATCCAAGGTACTTCCCTTCAAACCATGGGAAATTAGGACCTTCATGTAGTCTGAACAACTAACACTGACATGATAAAACTGAAATGGGGGTTTGAGAGGCCCCATATGGTTCAAGAATTAAATTGATTGCATAGAAAGTTTTTGTTGATGTAAATGATTATGTTGTCTTCCGCACACCCATGTTTGGGATCACAATCATTTTCTCTAGAAACCTTTTTCAGGTATGCTGCACCAGAACAATATATCATGAGTACACAACCTCCATCGCATACCCTTTCTGATGGCTACGGTACTTTCACCTGTGTTGTAACAGCTAAATACATGGACTTTAAACTCTATTGATATTGAATACTAATAGGTGACGTATAATCGATGAGGATGAAGTTTCCCTTTCATCTGTTTGGTAATATTGCAGTTGACATTGGCAGATAGATTTGATATTTATAGTGCTGGTCTGATCTTCCTGCAAATGGTGAGTAACATGAAGCTTCTGATTAACTTTGATTATCATGTTTAGCATTTTCTTTCCTCATCTTGAAGGCTAAATGTATAATTAGTTCTTATTTCATGCCCCTTTGTACCACCATTTATCAGTAGTATCCTATGCACTCGTTGAAATACTACATGCTCAGCAACAATAATTCATACAAGACTTAACGGTACCTTCATGGTGATAACTGATTCTTAGGAATAAACTTTACGCATTGACACCTGCAGTCCTTTTTAAGTAATATTTGAATGGTGAAATCCTAATCAATTCATGTCATTTTATAAGTGACTGAAGGCTGCATCCGTCTAGATTCTACGAATCTAATTTTTGTGTCATTTTGAGTTATTGAGACAGAGTTGTGAAGATATATATATGTCAATAGTTAATTTCATTATATTGCACTGAATATTTAAATTGCACTAAATAAATATTATTTTGATGTGTTTCTTCATGTATATCTTCTACATGTACTGTGTAACTACTTCTTATGCATCCTCGTCCTTGTCTGCTAGGTTGTCTATAATGTAACTGATGAAGAAAGCTTCAGCAATGTCAAGACATGGCTAGCAGAAATTGACAAATTTCCCACTGGTGTTATGCCTTTTCAGGCGCATTTCTGCAACCCTGCGTCTCTAACACTCACTTCAGCCAAGTGGCAGAAATTTACTTCAAGTTTGATGGTGAACTCTTTGTGTCCTTGTGATACTTATAGATAATCTATGATTTTTTTTACTTCAAAAAAACTAATAATTATCACCTTACATTCATTGCATCTGTATAGGTTGTATTAAGTACGCTTGAAGCGCAGCCTTTGAGTGAAGAAGAGGGTGATGCTAACAGTTTAAAGAAAGAGGCAGCAACATTCAACATAAAGTATTTGACAAGCAATAAATTAATGGGGTTAGAGGCAGGTGATCTTAACAAATGTTGTTCAAAAACATTTGTCTAGCATATTGATATAATATTTACCACATACTTTATGTCTTCTAGCTAAAAGATTCAAGTTTTCAATGCCATGTACTTGTACAGTGCCTTATATTGTTTGATTATCTTAAGGTTATGGTTGCTGAAGGAGTATATATGATGTAAGTGTAAGTTGACTTACACGCATTCAGTACCGATAAGTCAACATGTACATGGGGTGAGTTGACTTATGCAAGGACGGAACTGTTTAAATTGTGCCCTAAAGGCAATCCCCTTTAGCGCGTTTTGTTCAAAGTCGTTTACAGACTTTATGAATAAATAAAGAAAGGCATATTTCATTAATTTGATATTCATGAACATTGTTTATGAATTGATATGGATCTTTAATCGAATTAATGAAGTCCATGATATTTGACATAGCATGAAGGAAATTATGATGCGATCATACTATTGAGATTCCTATCATGTGCAATTATGTCATTATCTAAATTATCCCTAGTCATAGGATTAATGAGACTGGACATCATTAATCCGGATAGACTACACATGTCATATTCTTGATTGGATCAGCGGTGGATCTCAGAAACTGTAAATATGAGATATTTTAGAATTGACATGTGGATGCTTACTAGCGGTAGTAAGTACATTGGATGACCTGTCATGAGATCATCACATGGATATCTTATTCTAATGTCAGTGATAATCTCATCATAGCAATGGTGCAAGTATCCTTAGACTTGAGGTACTCGAGGATATCTTGAATCTTGATCACGTGCTTTGACTCCATTTCTTGTTGCCTTCGAGAGGTAACTCATAGGGTGGTGCTTGGAGTGCGGTTTGAGGTATTGAAGGTAATTGAGTAGCCAATAAAGTTCACCACTTCGGAATAACGAAGAGATACCCATGGCCTCTTGTAAGGATCATTACTTGAAAGTCTTTGGCAAAGCAGATATGTCATGAAGATTGTCTTGAGGGACATATATAGTAATGGATCTGGACAGAACTAAAATCACTAGGCTAGACTTAGTCTAGTAAGAGTTGACACTTTGACCATACTCATAACCAAGTGGGGTATAGGATGGTGAAAGGACGAATTGCACGGTAATTGACTATGGAAGGGTTCGTGATCTGGTTCGTGATGAATACATCAAACCGATTACTTTCCGGTCAATTGGGGGTCATGATGTGTTGCTAGATACCGCTCATGACTTGCTTAGATTAATTGTTAATCTAAGTGGCCAACATAACCGGGAGCCTAAAGGGTCACACGCATAAGAGTGTTTCAGAGAATCTGTAAAATAGTAATTGGACAGAGTTCCCAATTATGGAGAGCATTCGGATTAAATGGATCCCGATGGGATTGGGATATGTCCCGATGAGATCGCGACATCAATATTGCTAAGAAAGGTTTCCGGAGCTGTTTCGGTACCGGGACCCGGTAGGCCGGTAGGACCGACCCCAGTTGGACTGGACCTTAGCAATTATTTATATCATTAATTAATTAATTAATTAATTCTATAAATTAAGCCCATGTACGTGGACTTGAAGAAAGGAGAAGAGATGTGTTTTGAAAAGTCAAATATCATTACATAAATTCCTTAAATGGTGTGCCATCCATTTGGAAGCATTTAATTGGTGTTTTAAATGTTAAAGACACCATATATATGTTGATTTTCGTGGATGGCAACATGATGGTTCGGATGGCTTATGGAAGGAGGAAGAAAAGCTTAAGTGTTAAGCTTAAAGATGAAAGGTGTTTCATATTTTCCTTCTCTCTCAAAGCCATCATCGTTTTCTCTTCTCCAAGCATAAAGTTTTCAACGTGGTTTCCAAGCTCTCCAGGACAGAGGTAGGGTCTAGCAGCCTTTAATCTGTTCTAGCTATTCCCGGGTCAAAAGAGTTTGACTCGGTTAGGTTCTCTGATCTCTGCGTGGATCACCTTTAGAGATAGTCTCTTTTGGCTATTTAGGTTGATGTCTTCATACCGATACCTGGATCCTGGCGTTCGGGAAAGTCTCGGGAACAAAAAATTTTGTTTTCCGCTGCCGTACATATGATGTACCTCCCGGGATTTTCCTACAGAGGTATCAGAGCGTCTGGTATCCCGTATGAAGCTAAAACCTAAGCAAGATCAGAAAACCTAATTGCTGTTGATGTTGATGCATGTATACTGTCTGAATTTCGTTTTGCTATAGAGATATGCTTTTCGAAATTTTTCTGCCCAGGATTGTTCATAACATGTTAGAGAATATGTCTATGAATTTTCAGAATTTATCGATTTGATTTGATATAGTTTTGCTAATTAATTCCCTAAGGTTACAGATGCTGTTTTGTGAAACGATTCTGGAACAGGCATGAGTATAAAATCGAGAATAAATTCTAGAAAAATGGTTTTTCAGATTTTCCTTCACCTACATGTCTCTAAGATGTTGGTGAATGTCTTTGAGCATGGAAATTGGATTTCAAGGTGATTGGATATTTATTCACGAATTTATTCTATGCTGTTGGGAATTGCTGTGCTGATGAACACAGATTTTGAATCGGTTTTGTTATTTAGGTTGACTGAGTTTTGATGGCCTAAAATCCTGAAAAATTCAGGTAGCATGTTCTGAACATGTAGTAACCTATATAATTTTCTCATGATTTATTGAAATTGTTTCATTGATCATTTCAAGCAATGTACAGAACTGGACAGTTTTGTGAAAATTGTTGGGACTGTTTTGCTTGGCTTGATTGAGTGTGCCTTTTCAGTTCTAATGCCATGCACCATTTTTAATGTGATTAAAATGTGTTATCTTGATGTATTATGATTGCCAAGTTGAATTGCTTGAAGTTGCTTTTCCAAGAATTTTGAATGCGAATTGGTCACATTAGCGTCTCGTTAGTATATAGCATTATCTTGTTTGTTTTGACCGTCATAATTTTATGGCATGTGCTGAAGTAAATTTGATAATGTATGTGCTAGCTAGAGATGATTAGGATGATAATTTGGGTGTTCCTAAATTGTTTGGAAATTAATGAGTTTTGACTCATTTCAAGCTTTTCATATGGTTTGACCATATAAGGCTTTCATGGTCCAATGAATTGTTCATTGATACATCAAACTAACAGTTATTACCTTAGTTATGATGGTATTGTGAATTGGAATTGCATGGATTGAGGAATTAGCCGATTAGATATTATAGCATTCTCCCAAATAAGTCGACTTATATGGGACATAAGTCGACTTGTTTGTTGGATAAGTCGACTTGTTTTCAGAATAAGTCGACTTGTTAGCTTTGTAAGTCGACTTGTTTGTTTGATAAGTCGACTTGTTTTCAGAATAAGTCGACTTGTTCATGGGCAGGTGACATAAGTCGACTTGTATTACACAAGTCGACTTGTGTGTGGGCAGATGCATAAGTCGACTTGCATTTGATGAAAGTCGACTTGTGGCATGCATAAGTTGGATGATGGATGATTATAAGGATTGATTCAATTGGATTGATGAAACCTAAATCATTCCATATAGTCCTGGCGACTATGATCTTTCAGCTTGGAGTCTAGAGTTTCTAAATCCCTCCTCGGTATATGAAAACTAACGCCTTCCATTAATATGGTAAGAACCAGAGTTCTTATAGAGTTGGGTTGTTGGGCAAACTCAAGCTCGCTCTATCTGAATATGTTCGAACCATGAAAATATGATTTTCGGATTAATGGGTTGGTTTTCACTTTGAAGGCGTTAGTTTGTTGAGCAAACTCAAGGTCAAGCGTGGATGAGGCGAAATTGGGTAGCATACATCGATGTACGCATCAAAAGTTGATACTGATGAAGTGCACACATCAACAAGTTGATAGAGCGATCGATAGTTGTGTCTAAGATGTAATTGGTATATCGATACCTCCGAGACATAAGGTGGCTTGTTGAGCAAACTCAAGGTCATTCTTAATGTCGGTTATCGATGATGCAATTGGTATGACCGATACCTACCGATTGACCTAAGAAGTGGCTTGTTGGGCAAACTCAAGGTCACTCTTAGCAATATCGGATATCGACCCACTAGGACATTATGTCACATTGTTTCTCTGGATTCAGTAAAGAGGGTTATGGATTCTAGAAACTAGTGGGAGCCATATGCATGTCATGCAAGTCCTTATGATCACGCAGGCATATCTATTACATCATTCCTTCTCTATTGCGCTAAGTTGATTGAAGAAGTCTTTCGATGTGAATTTCGCTCTCCTTTTGGACCGATTTTCTTGATTGGTGAGGACTCGATAATTGTTCTTAGATCGAGGTCTAGATGTTCCACTTCCGGTTACATGTCGTCGATGCTTGATGGGAATCGAAAGCAAACTATAAGCATCTAAAGGACGATGATATGGAAACTTGCTTTATGCTTGCCTTGATGTCACTAGAGCTGCGATGAAAGCATGAGTCCATGGATGCTCACTCTGTAGTATTTCATTTTAGGAGCTGTTTGATGAGTAAGCTCGATGCGAAAGGTTCGAGACCTCAAGGCTTCTCTTCATCACAAAGATGGCTCGAGGACAAGCGCTGCAAGATACCCTAAAGATGAATGGCTATATTGAGAGATTGGCCGTCTTAGGATTTGTAATGGATTATGAGTTAAGTAGAGACTTAATTACGGTTGGATTGTCGGCAGTTATTCACGGTTAGTGATAAACTATCAGATGAACCAAATGTCCACAACAATTCTGGTGATCAATCTGCTTTCATGACAATTGAGTGGCTATCAAGATAGCTAGCAAGTAGTGGTGGATGCTTCTTCTTACGGTTCAAGAAAAACCAAGCGGAAGTGCCATCGAGGAAAAACCAAAGCGCCCCAAAAGGATTTTGCTTTCAATGTGGCAAGTCTAGCCACTAGAGGCAAAAGCGTAAAATCTATCTGAGTCCACAAGCGATAAAAGGCATCGATGCCTCTACTCCTTCAATTATGTTTGTCATTGAGGTTAATACTATTCTGATCAAAACATATCGGTCTTTGATACGGTTGTGGCTCACACATATAAAATGATGTGCAGGGCCTCAGGAACAGTAGAAAGCTCATAAAAGGAGAACTAGACCTTCGTGTAGGTAATGCAGCAAGAGTTGCTACATTAGCCGTAGACACTTATGTCTTGTCACTCCCTACTGGGCTTGTATTCAAATTGGACGATTGACATTTTGTACCCATATTAAACAAAGAACATATTGTATGTTTTATGTTTAATTAGAGTGATTCCATTTGATTTTAGAAACAATGGTTGTTTTCTTAGTTCGAATGGAATGCTCTATCGTACTGGTACATTATGCAATAGAATTGACATATTAGATATGTCATATCTAGTTTTGAATGTCAATGACACGAAAAGACATAATCGAGATAATTTAAAATCAACTTACTTATGGCATTGTCGAACGGCCATATAAATGAGAGACACATTGCTAAGCTCCACGAGAGTGGGAGGTTAGAGTCATTTGCTTATGAATCATATGACACATGTGAATCTTGTTTATTAGGCAAGATGACTAAGTTACCTTTAAAGGAAAGGGTGAGCAGTGGATGGAGTATTAGACCTAATACATTGAGATGTATATGGTGCGATGTCCATCCATGCCGTAAGTAGGTGTACTACATCATTGCCTTTATCGATAAGTGTTCTCGATATCGGTACTTGTATCTCGACGAGATACAAATCTGAAGCATTGAAAAGCTCAAATAATTGAAATGAAGTAGAAAACCAACTTGGTAAAAGTATCAAGGCATTACGATCCGATCGTGGTGGGAATACTTAAACCAACGAGTTTTGGGTTATCTCGAGATAATGGGAATTTATCTCGGTATACTCCACTTTTAAGCTGGCTAAAGGAGATATCAAACCTTGTTAAACATGGTGCGATTGATGATAGGTTTTACGCAGTTTGGGAATATGTGCTCGAGACAACTGTTTACTTGCTAAGCAGAGTTCCCTCAAAGCGCTTGATGTTACTCCATAACAGATGTGGACTAAGCGAAAGCCCTATCTTTCTCATATGAAAGTTTGGGATTGTCACCTTACGTGAAGCGGACACAGTCAGATACATTTAATGTAAAAGCTGACAAGTGTTTGTTCGTGGAATATTAATTCTACCTTGCTTAGGAACAAAAGTTGGTTGTTTCAAAGCTTGTTGTTTTCTTGAAGAAAGAGTTCTTTACAAGAAGGCGGTGGGAGCAAAGTTGAACTTGGAAAATTTCAAGATGCTCGAACAAACATAGATCAACCGCTCGAACTTGAAGCTGTTACTCATATAGATGAGGTAAGTTCAACCTCTACTACACACAATTTCAGTGGGTTAAGTAGGATACGACTGTTCTAGAGATATGGATTTCGTAAGTGAGCGAATGACGTATTGCTCATATGAGATGATGAGCTGCTACCTATGAAGAGGTTACGAAAGGTTGAGTCGCAAAATGGCTTCGTGCCATGAAAACCGACATGGATGGTAATGTGATTACCTATGAAGCGAGGCTAATGGCTAAAGGCTTTCGTCAAAGACAAAGAGTTGACTACGATGAGACCTTGACCTAGTAGCAATGCTTAAATCCATTAGGATACTCCTAGCCATTGCCGCTCATCATGTCATGAGATATGGCAAATGGATGTGAAGACAGATCTCCGAGAGGAAATCTAACCCGAGGATGTGTATGACACAACCGGATGGTTTCACCTCCTATGATGGCGAAAAGGTATGCAAGCTTTATAAATCCATGTATGGATTAAAGCAAGCATCCAGAGTTAGATTATCCGCTTTGATGAGTCAATCAAAGAGTTTGATCTCTCACAAAATTCGGATGAATATGTGTGTACAAGAAAGTTAGTGGGACCGCAATCGTATTCCTTGTGTTGTATGTAGATGTCATATCGATACTAGGAAACGATGTCTCTATCCGCAATCGATTAAAATTTGGTTGTCCAATCAATTGCGATGAAAGACCTTGGTAAAGCAACTTTTATCCTCGCGATAAGGATTTATAGAGATAAATCAAAAGGTTGCTTGGTCTTTCACAATCATCGATACATAGATGAGATCTTTGAAGGGTTTAGCATGAAACTATGCTATATCACGAGGCTCGATGTATCGTATGCTCTAAGTATTACGGCGAGATACTAATCGGATCTGGTGAGGTCTTTGGGTGGCGTCAAGAATATCCTCAAGTACTTGTGAAGCACTAAGGATGTTTTCTTCATCTTTGGAGATGGAAACCTCCAGTGAGCGAGCATTTAGATCTAGTATTTAATCGATAAGGATGATTCGAATCATGATCGGGTTATATACATTCACACTTGAATAATGTGGCGGTCAGTTTGAAAGATTCCAAACAAGAGAGGACTGCTGATTCATCAACCGAGGCAAAGTACATTACCGCATGAGATGGCGCAGAGGAAGCGGTTTGGATCGAAGTTCATTGCTAAACTTGATCTGGTCCCTAGCTGTGATGGGCCCATAGGATTGTATTGTGATACAATGGGGTTAGTCTTGTGCAAAGGAACCAAGGTCTTATCGACGATCCGGAACATCGTACTACCGATTCGGGAGATCATTAGTTGAAATGATATCCTCATAGAGAATTCCACAGAGCAATGTGTTCTTTGTTCGTTGACAAAACCGTTGTCACGAGAATTGTGATTCTCATGGACTCGCTTATGGTATTAGGTACTAAGGCGATTGGCTTTAGGTCAGTGGGAGATTTGTAAGTGTAAGTTGACTTACGCATTCAGATCGATAAGTCAACATGTACATGGGGTGAGTTGACTTATGCAAGGATGGAGCTATTTAAATTGTGCCCCTAAAGGCAATCCCTTTAGCGTTTTGTTCAAAGTCGTTATGGACTTTATGAATAAATAAAGAAAGGCATATTTCATTAATTTGATATTCATGAACATTGTTTATGAATTGATATGGATCTTTAATCGAATTAATGAAGTCCATGATATTTGACATAGCATGAAGGAAATTATGATGCGATCATACTATTGAGATTCCTATCATGTGCAATTATGTCATTATCTAAATTATCCTAGTCATAGGATTAATGAGGTGGACATCATTAATCCGGATAGACTACACATGTCATATTCCTTGATTGGATCAGCGGTGGATCTCGTAAGCTGTAAATATGAGATATTTTAGAATTGACATGTGGATGCTTACTAGCGGTAGTAAGTACATTGGATGACCTGTCATGAGATCATCACATGGATATCTTATTCTAATGTCAGTGATAATCTCATCATAGCAATGGTGCAAGTATCCTTAGACTTGAGGTACTCGAGGATATCTTGAATCTTGATCACGCTTTGACTCCATTTCTTGTTGCCTTCCAGAGGTAACTCATAGGGTGGTGCTTGGGTACAGTTTGAGGTATTCGAAGGTAATTGAGTAGCCAATAAAGGATTCACCACTTCTGGAATAACAGAAGAGATACCCATGGCCTCTTGTAAGGATCATTACTTGAAAGTCTTTGGCAAAGCAGATATGTCATGAAGATTGTCTTCGGGGACATATATAGTAATGGATCCTGGACAGAACTAAAATCACTGGGCTAGACTTAGTCTAGTAAGAGTTGACACTTTGACCATACTCATAACCAAGTGGGGTATAGGATGGTGAAAGGACTAATTGCACGCAGTAATTGACTATGGAAGGGTTCGTGATCTGGTTCGTGATGAATACATCAAACCGATTACTTTCCGGTCAATTGGGGGTCATGATGTGTTGCTAGATACCGCTCATGACTTGCTTAGATTAATTGTTAATCTAAGTGGCCAACATAACCGGAGAACTAAAGGGTCTGCGATAAGAGTGTTTGAGAGAATCAGTAAAATAGTAATTGGACGAGTTCCCAATTATGGAGAGCATTCGGATTAAATGGATCCCGATGGGATTGGGATATGTCGATGAGATCGCGACATCAATATTGCTAAGAAAGGTTTCGGGCTGTTTGTTTGATCGGGACCCGGTAGGCCGTAGAGACCAGGCCCAGCTTGGATGGACCTTAGCAATTATTTATATCATTAATTAATTAATTAATTAATTCTATAAATTAAGCCCATGTACGTGGACTTGAAGAAAGGAGAAGAGATGTGTTTTGAAAAGTCAAATATCATTACATAAATTCCTTAAATGGTGTGCCATCCATTTGGAAGCATTTAATTGGTGTTTTAAATGTTAAAGACACCATATATATGTTGATTTTCGTGGATGGCAACATGATGGTTCGGATGGCTTATGGAAGGAGGAAGAAAAGCTTAAGTGTTAAGCTTAAAGATGAAAGGTGTTTCATATTTTCCTTCTCTCTCAAAGCCATCATCGTTTCTCTTCTCCAAGCATAAAGTTTTCAACGTGGTTTCCAAGCTCTCCGGGACGGTAGGTAGGTCTAGCAGCCTTTAATCTGTTTCTAGCTATTCCGGGTCAAAAGAGTTTGACTCGGTTAGGTTCTCGATCTCTGCGTGGATCACCTTTAGAGATAGTCTCTTTGGCTATTTAGGTTGATGTCTTCATACCGATACCGGATCTGGCGTTAGGGAAAGTCTCGGGAATAAAAATTTTGTTTTCATTGCCGTACATATGATGTACCTCCCGGGATTTTCCTACATATGAAGTGTTTAATTTTTATCTTCTTAGACTATCTTAACTCTAATTTGTGTTTAGGTCCCAGGAAAGAACGATAAAGATCTTACTTCTGAAAGCATGGTTAGTATAATTAAATATTGTTTTACCTATACATATATTTCTGGGTGCTCAAATTTTTCGGATTATAAAAAACACTCAGTTCGTGTCTCGCTACATAACATTTTATCTTGAATTATAAAACATATGCTAACTGTTAACCTCGGATTTTAATTCCAAAAAGAGGGAATTAAATCTAGTGAGGAAAGAGTGAAAAATCTTCTTGAAATGACTCCTCCTAAGGGCAAAGATTTCCTTCACAAGAATGTACATATGATTGATGTGGGAAAAGAATTGGGTAACTTTGCCTTATGCCATCCACCTCTCTTTATCATAACGTTGACACTATCTTGGGTAACAATTGTTCACGTTGTTAAACTGAAAGCATCTATGTTTCTAAATAATTGACATAGCTTGGATTTTTTACAGTTCTCGGAATGAGCTATAGCATCAGTGCTTCACAAATTATGCAGAACACAAAATTGAAGGCTTAATCTTAGAGCAATGTACACCTTGCATGTCTTGATTACAGTTTCATTTTACAAAAGCAAGGAGAATATAAGCACCTAATCCACCAAAAAAGGTTCAAGTACCTTAGCAGCACACCCATGATAGAATTCGGAAGACTATCATAACTGAATTAGAAGCCAGACACATAACGCAAAACTATGATATTGCAAAGCAAATTCTCTCCCGAAAAATCTGTAAAGTCTATGTTCTTGGTCTAGATGGAAACAAGCAAAACTAAAATACAAAAGTAGGTTCATATGATTGATGAAAATTTAACTCCAGCACAATTCAGAGTAATGCATTATTTTTCAGCTCAGATCACTTCGTAGCTAGTCTGTTCCTCTTCTTGACACCAGATTTGGTGACCTTCAGGCTCCTTTGCAAAACAGTCAATCTTGCAAGGGCTGCCTTCTTAAGGTCAGATCTATAGTAGTTATCAGCAACCTGCAACAGGGAAATGGAAATCAGTTTGGGTGCTACAAAAATATATATTGAGACATTATGAAAAGACATGATAACACAATTATCATTCAATAACTACTCCAAATAAAATTTAATGCGTCATGTGAGAAATGATATTCCAAGGAAACAGGAAGCAATAAAAAAATATGCAACACAAAACTAATATTTTATACAACAGAAACAACTTGATTATTAGACTTGAACAGGCAATTATAGTAAATGGAAGTTATAAGACCAGAACACGGGTGTTCATATGGAGCACAGGTGAATATTCATGAAGATAATGCTCAGAAGCCAAGCGTAACAAAGTATATTTCATAGAAGAAACTCTATTGAGAGATTCTTCTTACATGTTATGGCTCATAACTGCAGGCAACAAACCAAAATGATTCAACTTGATGAATGTTGCCACAAATGCATTTGATAAATCCAGACAAGCAAATGGGAAGTCAAGCTTTTTACAAAATGACACATAACAATTAACAAATGTTCTGTAAAATATATGTAAAAGCCTCAACCTAGTTACCAAACGGCATAACTCACACCTTACAACAATCGAGCAGCAACTCAAGGCAGCAACAACATCATAATTAATATATTTTATCATTAAGAGACAATTCAATCACGAAGGCCCAGCCATCACTTTGAGTCAGTGATCTCTCAACTTCTACTAATGTATATGCATGTAAATACCCAACAACAGATTCAGAACCATTAATACGAATAGATAAGTCTATTCGTATAAACATACCAGGTTCTCAACAGCCTTCGCCATTCGCCGGAACTCCTTATTCATGACAGACTTGTGAAGGAGAGCAGAAGGTTTGTTCTGTTTTGGGTCTATCCAGGCTGCAAGGCTCCTAAACTCAAGATACCTATAAGCTTAACTTCAGCTTCTATTTTTCCATCCTGTAACAATAGAGCCCATTCAAGTAACATGCTAAAAGTGAATAAGAATGAGTAAACGTACAACTTTAGTGCTACATTTTTAAAATATATTGCTCATGAATGCAACAAGAAAACAAATAAGATTTCAAGATAAAAAGGTACAAGTAAAAACATGTCTTGAACCAATTATAGTAGATCCTTTAAAATATCATAAAGCTGAAGTCGATTTCATCTTTTCGGCAGCAGCTATTAGTGAAGATAAAACCACACAAGCATTCTAAGCATGACAGCTAACAAATATAGAGATGCACACAAGGTGGAATAGAACTGGAATGAGTATAACCTAAAATGCAAAAGGTAAGAATACAAACAGAGAGTCATAAGAATTAATAGTTAGAAGATGAAAAAATGTCATACCTCCACAATTCAAGAACAGGACCCTGCTAGAGCGTTTGTGGCATCCATTTGTGGATTGGCATCACCAGATGAGGTTGGAGATGGCACATCCTGTCCTTGCACCTGCCAAGCCTTTTCCCATTTGTTTTCCACGTATTCTAGCTCCTCATCAATACCCACCATTCGCACATTCAGATTTACCAATTGTTGATTCATTCTATGCATCTGTTCCTTAATTGCATTAAATTGCTCCTGTGTTCTGCTGTGGTTTTCAAGCATGAGTTTTCGGTTATCAAGCATGAGTTGGTGTATCATGGCCAAATCAGGTTGCGACTGTTGTTGATGTGCCTGTTGTTTTACGAACTGATGTTGGGGTTGCGGTTGTTGCCCCTCAATCTCCGAACCATATTCAACACCGTGACCTATAGAACTTGACTCTCTTGCTGCCAACCTACGCTTCAATACTGTACAGGTTGAAGGATCTCGTAGCTGCATGGTTTTTCCGTGTATAATCTCGCACCGTGTTAAGTATGGTACATCAAAATAGTTATAATTCAACATGTTAAGCTCACTAAGATCAAGCCTAAACCACTCAGCTACTGTAGTTGCTAAATAACCCATTCTCAGACTGTTCCCCCGTCTGCCTACTAATTCGATCAAAGTTCTAGAAACATAAGTGAACATGTTCAGCTTATGTCCATGCTCGATGCACCATAATAGGAAAAGCTCCTTGGACGAGCATTTTGTACTTTGTTGTTTCCCGAAAACAGATCCACACATGAATTTATGCAGCAGCTTCAATTACACATGAACAATTTGTGCATTGGATGCAATCTGTGGATCATACGCATCCAAGTCTGTTAAGTATTTCGAGTACGAAGTTATGTTGAAAACCTGATGCGCATCTTCAATATCGTTTTCGGCAAACCCACATATGTGCCGTAACACCCTCTCATCCATATAACACACCCGCCCTCGTAACCTAAACCACAATTTCTTCGGTCGCCGTGTGGCAAACCTCAAAGATGTGAAAACTCCAGTGTCAGGTCACGGTACACGGGAAAATTAATTCGCACAAAATATTGCCATCTACCTCTCCGACATAATATCATAAATATGTCTGTCAACCCTATTTGATCTGACAGCTCAAAATTAAAATACGTTGGAATCTCAATGCTCTTAGTTTGGAGTTCCCTGTACCTCTTTCCTTTTGCCTCGGAATAAATGGGAAAAGGGACATCATACACACCTGCAATGTTTGCAGCATTGTCCCCTCTCACCTAAGCTTCGATGGTTTCCTCTGACTGTCTAGCTCTTCGAGGGGGCATTGTCACGGTAGAAGCTGCATATGTGAGAAATTAAGAACACAAATTATTACGGTTCACCCGATGATCAGACTGGAATTTTTTTTTCTCTTTACAGGTCCTTCATTGAATGACATGGAGGCGTGAAACAAAAAGAACCACTAAAGGGAGTAGTCAACACAGGGAAAGGAAATAACTGTAAGAAAATAGCTATAATCATTCTGAAACCATAAACAGATGATATTGTTCGAAAAGGAAAAAAAATACTCAAAGGCTTCATAAGGTAAAACCAAAATTTCCCACTATGCAAGTTTAAATTCATTCCAGCATGTTAATCATTCAACACATACTTGTTAATTGCAACGACAACAAGAAAGAAAGCACGTTGTTAAATGCAACGACGATGAGAAAGAAAGCACGATCTTCATTAGTTGTAGAGATCTAAGGGGCAAGGCATCCCAGGTTCCTATCAACTATCATCCACGAGCCAAGAGAAGGAAAAGCAAAAGGGAAAAGCATCACAGAACAACAACTACATTTTTCAGTACACGGGATTTACCTTAAATGTAAATCTCCTTAAACAAGATTTTTCTCCAACAAAAACATCAACTAAAACGTGCGATAGAGGAAACGCCCAATAGGAATCCACATCAGAAAACAGATAAATGCACAATAACCTTAACCCATGATCAGAATCCGAATAAAAACCAGAGATTAGGGAAAAGAAAGGCACAACAAAAATGTGTAGTATTACAAGATCAAGGAACTAACTCACAATACTGGAGAAGAAGCTGCAAAAGGGTGACTCGAAGAAGTGGAAGACGTCGAAGAAGGAAAGATTTTCGGGAGGGTTAAAGTTGAGAAGATAAAAGTTGTCATCGAATTTGATTTCCAAGAAAAGATAAAGATAGCCTCATACGGGTTTTAGGTATTCTGCAAATTTTAGTAATAGTCATTCCGGATGTTTCTTTATTCTGTGTATGCTTTGTAACCAAACAAAAGTTTACTAATATGTAGGGAATAAGGTGGGAATAGAATGCCTATTCCTTTGTACCAAACAACCCGTCAGTGATTTTACTTGTGTTTTGAATTAGGTTTAAACGAGAACATGTGTGGTTTTATTTTTCATTTTTTTCATTTGATATATATAAATTTTAAATTTAGTAAATTATATAGAGACTGCAATAGATTTGACTACTAATAAATTTGAATTATATAATATTAATAATAAGTTTAATTATAAACAACTTTGAGTTACAATAATTACACATAATAATTATATATTTCAAATATTTGTAATAAAATTTTAGACATTACTAAATTTTGTCTACATTAATATAGTTATAATTATAATAATAATAAAATTAATAAATTTGAATAATATAAAATTCAAATTTATTATAATAATAATTATAATTATTACACATAATTTTAAAATTTTGAATAACTTGTAATAATAAATATAAATTGTAATTGCCAAAAAATATATTATAGTATTAAATTAAATAATATTAATATTTAGATAATAATAATAATAATAATAATAATAATAATAAGATCATAATACTAATAATACCAATAATCATAACAATAACAATAATTGTAATAATAATGATTACTATTATTCTAATAATAATAATAACAATAATAATAAGATAATAAGATCATAATACTAATAATACCAATAATCATAAAAATAAAAATAATTATAATAATAATGATTACTTTTATTATTCTAATAATAAGATTTAGATTATAATAGTAATTATTATAATCAATTTTTAAATATTCATCTCCAATATAGTAATCATAATAATAAGTAATAATATATAATAATAATAATAATAATAATAATAATAATAATAATAATAATATTATTATTATTATTATTATTATTATTATTATTATTATTATTATTATTATTATTATATTTAATAATATTATTATTATGGTTCTTTTCAAAAATGTTTGTTATTATTTATAACATATTGTTAAAATGTTATGATATTATTATTATTATCATCATCATCGTAATTTTGGTAAGAAACAATTAAAAATTAGGAATTTCATGATATTATTTTGTATCATTAGGAATAAATAATTTAATACACACAAGAATAAGAGTATTGTTAACAAATGTCATATTAATAAAACCGATATACACGAAATTCTGCCTAAATCAATAATAATAATAATAATAATAGTATTAATTAAACTAATAATTATTAGTAAGCTCGCGAGGGCGACTGCCTAAAATGGGAAGGCTCGCGAGGGTGAGGCGTCGCCCTCGCGCGTCTGACTGAAATGAGCTGGCTCACTAGGCCGAGCCATCGCCATCACGAGTCTGCCTGAAATGGGTAGGCTCGTGAGGGCGACGGCTTGCCCTCGCGACCAATTGAATATAATAAGAATAATACTAGCTATTAATAATAAATATTATAAAAATAATAAATATAGTAATAAGTATATAAACTAAAGTTGAAAAATAATTTAATAAATAAAAATTATAAGAATGATTATATTGATAATAATACTAAATTTAATAATAATAAGAACAAAATTAATAATAATAAGCAATTCTATATATATTAGAAATAAAGATATATGCATTTAATCATTATAAGGAATTTTATAATAATAATAATAATAACAATAATAATAATAATAATAATAATAATAATAATAATAATAATAATACTAATAATAGTTATTATTATTATTATTATTATATTGATAATAATACTAAATTTAATAATAATAAGAACAAAATTAATAATAATAAGCAATTCTATATATATTAGAAATAAAGATATATGCATTTAATCATTATAAGGAATTTTATAATAATAATAATAATAACAATAATAATACTAATACTAATACTAATATTGATAATAAATATTCTTAAATAATTAATAAGATTTATAATAATAAGTACACAAACTAAATTGAAAATAATAATAATAATAATTGAAAATTATAAGCAATATAAAATTTTTCAAAATAATAAAATTAATAATAATAAGAAGAAAATTACTAATTATAACAAATTTCATTATAGTAATAGAAATTAAATTAATTAAAAATTAATTTATCATTATGAAAATTATAATTATAATTATAATAAGTATATAAACTAAAGTCTGAAAATAATAATAATAATAATAATAATAATTTATAAATCATAATTATATTAATAAGAATACTAAATTTTATAATAATAAGAAGAAAATTCATTATAATTAGCAATTTTATAATAACCGTAGAAATCAAGATATATTTATTTAATCATAATAAGGATTTTAATAATAATAATCATTTGAGTATTAAATATAATTTAAATTATTAATAAGATTTTTATAACAAGTATATATATATATATATATATAATAATAATAATAATAATAATAATAATAATAATAATAATAATAATCGATAATAATAATAATAATAATAATAATAATAATAAGTGAAAATTAATTAAATTACACAACAACAATAATAATTATTATTATAATTATAATTATAATTATAATTATAATTATAATTATAATTATAATTATAATTATAATTATAATTATAATTATAATAATTATTATAATAATAATAATAATTATAATTATAATCAAAATCATAATAATTATAATAATAATACTAACATTAATCATAATAAGGATAATACTAATTATAATAACAATAATTGAATTAATTATAAAATAATCAGATCATAATAATGATAATAATAACCAATATAATAATAATAATATTTAGAATTATAATAATAAGATAAGATTATAATAAATGACTAAATTATTAAAATTTGATAATAATAATAATAATAATAATAATAACAATAATAATTAATCAGTATAATTATCAACTTCTATTATTTTATAATAATAATCATAATAAATTTTACAAATACTCTACAATAAATTTAATAAAACAATTTATTTGTTTATCATAACCTATTATTATTGTTATTATAACATTATAACAATAGAAGTTGGACAACTCTCCATATGTATATAAATAAATATACATGACTTTGATGTGATGTATATTTGTCATAGTCGGCTGCTAAACGGCTTGGCTTTTTTCCTCTGTCTGATATGCGATGTCCAACTCTTTTTAAAATTAGAAGCAAAAATTGTGTCATTTAAAAGTTGGACAGAGTTGGACAGAATAAATTAGACAAATGATCTGCTCCCTGTTGAAGGGAGCCTTATCCACACCCTGGTAACTAGTGCTGTTATTACAAGGTACACAGGGATCAAGTCTGACAGGTGATAATCCATTGGTACGAACATTACTGATTATGTTTAAGAGGGCATTTATGGACACTTAGATGTATCCTTATCAATCACGTACATTTGATATAGATGACGCATAGACCTGTATAGTGCATCTAATATCGTAAAATGCAAAGTCTTTCTGTTCCATCTTGATTATTGTAATAAGATCATGGCTACAAATCTTTCTCAGCCCCAGTAGCTACGTTTTAGAAGTTAACCACCATATTTATATCGTACTTTGCCACTAATAGGTACGCAGACTTCAAGATCTTGCCTGCCTGATAGTATTAACCTACAGGGTGGGGAAAAAGTTCAAGGGATTACACTTCAATTTTGAGGAAACCAAAATTTATAATCTCGATATAGGGGTGACAGTAGCAACCTTTATAAATGGACTCAGTCCTATTAACGCTTGTAGAATTTGATGCAAAAAAAAAAAAAAGATGACCTTGAAGCTTTGAGGAGGTGCAACTTAGAGAAAAAAGGATATGAAATATGTGTAATGTTTAAAGCCATAAATAAGCATAATGATAATAAGGAGAGAGTTGCGCATTCAGTCAATGAAATTGAGAAAAAGAAGTCAAGGATAGAAATAATAAATGGTAGATTTAATACATATATCCTTGAATATAGGATTGTCGACTACATCATTGATAATGATCGAACCAAGAATTTGCATTAATTTTTATAATAATATTAGACATGAAACAGTTTGAGAAGAGTAGTAATCTAAGTCCCTAAAGAAAAATAGTATAGATGATTACATCAAAGAATAACCAAGATGGAGTCCTCCACGAAGATTGAGAACCAAAAAACTAAATAAGGAACCACATCCCACTCAAAATTGTAGGCCCACAGACTTCAAGTCTAGAAAGAATCTTTAGCTTCCTAGCTCAAAAGAAGTATGCACACTCGGAGACCATGGGTCTAGGAGAAAGAAAAAAAACCTATAAGCCCGTAAGGCTATGGTCTAGGAGAATAGAAAGAAACCTGTAAGCCCATAGGTTTCAAGCTCAGCTGAAGTCTCTTAGTCTCTTTGACTAAATAAAATCTTGCAAGCTTGCGGAAAAAAACATATAGGCATGTAAGCCTCAGAATTCTCTCCTACCTCCCTAACTCCAAAAAGAAACTTACAAGCCTGTAAGCCCATAAACATAAGGTCTAAGTGAAGCCTCTTCAACTTCTTGACTCAAGAAAAAACATACACGGGCTCTTAGACTTTAGGTCTAGGAAAAGTCTCTCTGATTCCTTGATTCATAAAGGAAAACATATAAATTTAAGTAACATTATTGATCCTAGTTTTAAGAATAAATAGGATCAAATGATACACTCATTATGAGTATCAATACGGTCTAAAACCCCTTTTTTCAGATATGTAGATTAAAGGCCTATACGGAATGTCTAATTATTTGAAACGGGTCAGTTCTATCAAAATATGATTTATCCATATGAGGAGTTAAAGACTAATTAAACTACCTAGTAGATGTTAGATTCAACTTTCCTAAGGATATTTAGAGTTCAACTACAATTCTAAAAGGATTGTTAATAAGTATGCCCTCTACTCAACTTTTTTTCTATTACAAATTTATTAAACACAGCTAGGGCAAGTGTACCTCTTTTTGTTAAGTAATATAATCGTAATCTCTCAAGGAAGCAATTTGAAGCTAGAAAACCCTCGAACTACTATTAGCCTAAAAACAATTAACGAAAGATGATTATGGTGGATATGAATAACAAGAGAAAAGAACTAATTAGAGAATAAAAACAAAACAATTTATCAAGTAGAGAAATCAATTGCAAATCAAAGCTCAGATAAGTACTTCTTCCCTTAGCATAAACCGTAATTTTTATGATTTGATTCATTTAGAATGGATATATTATCTAGACTAGAAGAATTTATTAGACACTAAAATTGCACTCTCTCAAGTTATCTCTGGTTGGTTAAAATATATCTCTAGTAGGCTAACAATCCTTTAAATGTATTAAGATATGTGAAATTTTATGAAAGATATTACCCTAATACCAAAGAGATCATGTAGGTCTATCTCTAGTGCCGCTTCTATCTAAATCATGGTATACTCATAAGAGGCATCCACAAGTGTATTTAATTCAAATTTAATTGCCAGCATAATTAATTATGCATTAAGATCAAGCAAATATAGCATCTCAATTCATAAATCAAAACAAAACATTCCATACAAGAGAAAATACTAGGACTTTTCCTATCTAGAAATAGAAAAATATTAAACTATTAATCACTTTTAGAACAATGCAAATAAAAAAAACTAAAGAAATTATAATATAAATAGTTATAGATAAAAAATCCTAATGTTTTCAACATCTAAATCCATTGAGATATATTCAAATCTTGATTCTCCATTGAAAAATAACTTTAAAATGAACCCCTAACCCTAATCTTAGAGGAAAAAGATGTTTAAGATGTGTAGTCTCCCAAAAATTAGAGTTTTGTGCTTTTCGTAAGTCACAATCTAGCCCACGTTATAGCACAGGTCATGGATCTTCTTTTAGTGGAGAGACACGGTCTATTGCACACTCATGCCTTGGATTGTGAATATTTGTTTCTCTTGTGAAATGCACATAGTTTAAGGTATAAACGTGACTTAGATCATGTTGTTGTTCCAATTTTTTCAATGTTACTTAGCCTCTCCCTAAGTCATGTTCTAGGTCGTGCCTCTTTTTGCACTTGATTATGTTGCACAAGGGCTAAGAATTGTGATTTTCTCCTTATTTTGTTTGAGATAGTCTCTAATTCTTAATAATCTTATCTCAAGGTCAAATGTACAAAATTAATTGAAAATATATCAAAATTTATGTAACAAGATAATTTGACATGAAAATTAAGGAAAATATTTAAAAATATGCATATTTCATTTATTAGGGAAACAAATCACAATAAAATATTGTAATTAGGAATATGATTTAGTTTCCTCTTTTCTCTTTATTTGACAGCCTGTGTAATTGATATACTTTCATATTTTTGCTTTCTCCTTCTGTATAAATTGGTTATTGATATGTTAATACAAGTGTGGATTTCACCCAATTCTCATTGTTCTTTATGGTATCAGAGCCACTCTTGGCCTCACAGCACTAATACTGCTAACTCTTCTCTGCAATTTTTTTTGTTTTCAATATCTTTTCTCAACATGAATTCCAACCCAAAGGATACTGAAACCAACCTAATTGACTTTCCCACTAACCAAACACCTGACCAATCATTCTCTTCTTCTCACAACCAAAATGCAACTCTACCTACTGCAAATTGCGATCAGCTAATCTTCATTAATCGTTCAAATCAGGCACCAATCAAACTCACACCAGACAACTACCATTCCTAGTTTTATCAATGGGAAACCATTCTAATAGGCTATGATTTTTCTGAAATACATTGAAACTCCACCACCTGTTGCTGGCTCTTCCTTATACATTCGATAAGATAATCTTCTTCAAAATGCTATTGTCGCTACCCTATCTCCTAATATTATCCCTTTTGTAACTGATGCAAAAACTAGTTTTGATCTATGGAAAGTTTTAGAAAATACCTATGCTAAACCTTCTCGTGTTAGAATTATGAGTCTTCGAGAGTCCCTAAACAACACAAAAAAGGAACTTTGTCCATTATAGGATACATGCAGAAAATCAAACAGATCTACTCCACTTTAGGTGTTGTCGGTGTTCAAATCTCGGCTGATGAAATTTTTCTTCATGTTCTCCGTGGTCTTCCATCTGAATATGATACCATTGCATCAGCCCTGCGTGCTCGAGAGACCTCTGTCTCTTTTGATGAACTTCATGAGAAGCTTCATGATGTTGAACAACGTCTCAATCATTCTAGAAATACAAGTCTTATCACTGCCAATTTTATAAAAAAACCTCCTTCAAGCAACACCAAAAAATTTTCAGGGCATCAAAACCCTCGTACTTTTGGAAGTTCAAACAATTTTCGCAATTCTAATTTTCACGACCCTACAAATAACAGCTCCGGTTCAACTTCAAATCGACCTCGGATAACATGTCAGCTGTGTGATAAACCTGGCCATCATGTGAAGCAATGTCGAAAACTTCAAGTTATTCTATCTCTTGTTATTGGAACCAATGGCAACACCAACACTAACTCAAATCGACCAACCTTATTGCCAAAGGTTAATTTTACTTCTCAAGGCTCCCACCAAGACACAAGTTGGCTTGTAGATTCTGGTGCTTCTCATCATGTTACACAAGATCTTAAAAATCTGTCCCTGCACTCTGAATATGATGGCAGTGAAGATGTTATGCTTAGTGATGGTAAAACTCATCCTATTACACATATGGGTTCCACTACTCTTGCCACCCCTACTCAACCTATTACTCTTTCTAATGTTCTTTATATGCCAACAATGCAAAAGAACCTTGTTTCTATTTTTCAATTATGTGTTAATAATGATGTTTCAGTTGAATTCTCACCCATCTCTTTTTTTGTGAAGGATTAGAGCACGGGGGAACCTCTACTAGTAGGGAAACCTAAAGATGGCGTGTATCCTTGGCCCAGCTCCACCTTGTTTCTTTCATTCACCAAACCACAACTTCATACTCTTTCTGCCTCTACTGGTCCACAGTGGCATCGTCGTCTCGGTCATCCTTCTACTGCATCTCTTCACTGTAGGAAAATCCCGGGAGGAACATCACATGTTCCAGCAGCGGAAACAAAAAATTTTTATTCCCGGGACCTTCCCGAAACCCAGGATTCAGGTGTCGGTATGAAAACCTCAAACCTGAATAGCCAATAGAGACTATCTCTAAAGGTATCCACGCAGAGATCGAAACCTAACCGGATCAAACACCTTGACCCGGAATAGCTAGAATGAATAAAGCCTGCTAGAGCCTACCTCGTCCCGAGAGCTTGAGATTCACGTTGAATCCTTGCTTGGAGTAGAGAGAAATCGATGGTTGCTTAAGGAGAAGACTTGAAAATCACCTTTCAAAGCTAGCTTAACACTTAAGCTTTCTTCTTCTTCTTCCTCTAGCCAAAACCCACGACCAAGCTTTTATTTCAATGCTTCTTCTATGTATTTTTAACACTTAAAACACATATTAGAAGCTTGGTGGATAGGCATCCACGTAGAAGGCATAAAATGCCTTAAAATGCTAAATGATGATGAGCTTTGACTTTTCAAACTCACATCTTTCTCTCCATCTTTTGGTTCCACGTACATGTCTAATATATATATATATAATAATTAATTAATTAATTACTTAATTAATTAATTAGAATATATTTGCTAAGGTCCAGTCCAACTGGGTCGGTTCCCCTACGGCCTACCGGCCCCGATAATTAAAACAGCTCCGGAAACCTTTCTTAGCAATATTGATGTCGCGATCTCATCGGGACATATCCCAATCGCATTGGGATCCATTTAATCTTAATGCTCTCCATAATTGGAACTCGGTCCAATACTATTTTACAGATTCTCTGAGTCACTCTTATGCGTGTGACCCTTTAGGTTCCCGGTTATGTTGGCCACTTAGATTAACAATTAATCTGAGCAAGTCATGAGCGGTATCTAGCAACACATCATGACCCCCAATTGACCGGAAAGTAATCGGTTTGATGAATTCATCACGAACCAGATCACGAACCCTTCCATAGACAATTACTGTGCAATTCGTCCTTTCATCATCCTATACCCCACTTGGTTATGAGTATGGGCAATGTGTCAACTCTTACTAGACTAAGTCTAGCCCAAGTGAAATCAGTTCCTGTCTGAGGACTCATTACTTTATATGTCCATGAAGACACTCTTCATGACATAGTCATGCTCTGGCCAGAGACTTAAAGTAATGATCCTGACAAGAGGCCAAGGTATCTCTTCTGTTCTCACAGAAGTGATGAATCCTTTATTGGCTACTCAATTACCTTCAATACCTCAAATCGTACCCAAGCACCATCCTATGAGTAACCTCCGAAGGCCACAAGGAATGGAGTCAGCACAGATCAAGATTCAAGATATCCTCGAGTACCTCAAGTCTAAGGATACTTGCACCATTGCTATGATGAGATTATCACTGACATTAAATCCATGTGATGATCTCATGGCAGGTCATCCAATGAACTTACTACCACTAGTAAGCATCCATATGTCAACTCTAAATATCTCATATTTACAGTTTTGAGATCCACCGCTGATCCAATCAAGAGTATGACATATGCTAGTCTGTCCGGATTAATGATGTCCAGTCTCATTAATCTTATGACTAGGGAGAATTTAGATACTGACATAATTGCACATGATAGGAATCTCAGTAATATGATCACATCATAATTTCCTTCATGCTATGTCATATATCATGGACTTCATTCATTTGATTAAAGATCACAATCAATTCATAAAGAATATCAAATAAATGAAACATGCCTTTCTTTATTTATTCATAAAGTCTGTACATAACTATGAACAAAAAGCGCTAAAGGGGATTGCCTTTAGGGCACTACTCTAACAAACTCCCACTTGACCTAAAGCCAATCGCCTTGGTATCTAATACCATAAGCGAGTACATGAGAATCAAAATTCTTCTGTGACAATGGCTTCGTCAACGGATCAGCAATGTTTCGCTCTGTGGAATCCTCTCGATCGCGACATCACCTCTAGAATGATCTCTAATCGATGATATCTGCGGAGTACATGTTTAGATCGTTGGGAGACCTCGGTTCCTTTGCTCGAGCAATAGCCCCATTGTTGTCACAATACAACCGTATGGGTCCATCACACTAGGAACCACACCAAGTTCGAAATGAACTTTATCCAAATGACTTCCTTTGCCGCCTCGATGCAAAGAATGTACTCGCCTCGGTCGTCGAATCGCGAGCGTCTCTTGTTTGGAACTCTTCCAACCGACCGCCCGCCGCTTAGCGTGAAAACATAACTCGACGGGATCTGAGTCATCCTTGTCGATTGGAAACCGGCATCCAGATGCCCGCCACTGAGATTTCCATCTCCATATATCAAGAAAACATCCTTAGTCCTTCGCAAGTACTTGAGGATATTCTCGATACTACCCAATGACCTCACCAGATCCGATTGGTATCTCGCCGTGACACTCGAGCATACGATACATCGGGCCTCGTGACATAACATAGCATACATGATCGATCCTACTGCAGAAGCATACGGATCCGATCCATGCGCATCCTCTCATCTTGTGTCATAGACATAGATTTCGAGAGTGTTATCCCATGAGTAATGGGAAGAAACCCTCTCTTGGATTGCTCCATGCTAAACCTCTTTAGCATCTTGTCTATGTACGATGATTGTGAAAGACCAAGCAACCTCTTTGATCTATCTCTATAGATCTTTATCCCAAGGATATAAGTTGCTTCACCAAGGTCTTTCATCGCAAATTTCTTGGACAACCAAATTTTAACTGATTGCATCAATGAGACATCGTTTCCGAGTAATAATATGTCATCTACATACAACACAAGGAAAACGATTGCATTCCCATTAACCTTTTTGTACACACAATGTTCATCCGAATTTTTTGAGAAACCAAACTCTTTGATTGACTCATCAAAACGGATGTTCCAACTCCTGGATGCTTGCTTCAAACCATAGATGGATTTCTGAAGCTTGCATACCTTTTCGCCATCACTGGAAGTGAAGCCCTCTGGTTGTGTCATGTACACATCCTCGGCCAGATTTCCATTAAGGAAAGCTGTCTTCACATCCATTTTCCATATCTCATAATCATAATGAGCGGCAATGGCTAGGAGTATCCGAATGGATTTAAGCATTGCTACGGGGCTAAAGGTCTCGTCATAGTCAACTCCTTGTCTTTGACAAAATCCTTTGGCCACAAGCCTTGCTTTGTAGGTAATCACATTACCATCCATGTCGGTTTTCTTCTTGAAAACCCATTTGCACCCTATAGGTTTTATCCCTTCAGTGCATCAACCAAAGTCCATACTTGGTTTATGTACATGGAATCCATTTCGGCTTTCATGGCACAAAGCCATTTTTCAGACTCTGAACTTTTCAGAACCTCTTCATAGGTAGCAGGCTCATCATTTTCTATGAGCAATACGTCATTCTGCTCACTTAGAAATCCATATCTCTCGAACAAGGCGCATCCTACTTGACCCACGAGCCAGGTGCAATGAAGGTTGAATCATTACTTCATCCGAATGAGTGATGCCTCGAGTTCAGCAGATTGATCTGCTTGTTTGAGCATCTTGAACTTCTTCAAGTTCGATTTGTTCTCACCGCCTTCTTGCGAAGAAACTCTTTCTCTAAAGACAGCATGCTTCAAACAAACACCTTTTGTTCCTCAAAGAAGGTAGAATTGATATCCCATGGTCTTTTAGGATATCCTACAAACAAACACTTGTCGATTTCGCCAAGCTTATCCGACCAATCCGCTTCACGTAAACAGACAACCCCATACTTTCGATGAGAAAGATAAGGTTTTCGTTAGTCCACATCCGATATGGAGTAACATCAACTATCTTAGAGGGAACTCGCTTAGCAAGTAAACAATTTGTCTCTAACAAGATACCCCAAAGCGATTTTGGTAACTTCATAAACCCATCATTGATCGTACCATGTCCAACAAGGTTCGATTTCTCCTTTCACCACACCATCAGGTTGCGGCGCGTAAGGAGGAGTCCACCGAGATAAAATGCCATTATCTCCGAGATAATCCGAAACTGTTGGTCTAAGTATTCTCCACCACGATCGGATCGTAATGCCTTGATACTTTTACCAAGTGGTTTTCTACTTCATTTCGAATTGTTTGAACTTTTCAAACGCTTGATTTGTATCTCATCGATACAAGTACCCATATCGTGAATAATCATCGATAAAGGTAATGAAGTAACGACAACCACTTCGCATGGATGGACATCGGACCGCATACATCCGAATGTATTAGGTCTAATACTCCAATCGCCGCTCACCCTTTCCTTGAAGGGTAACTTAGTCATCTTGCCTAATAAACAAGATTCGCATGTGTCATATGATTCATAATCAAATGACCCTAAACCGCCATTCTTATGGAGTTTAGCGATGCGCGCCTCATTTATATGGCCAAGCCGACAATGCCATAAGTAAGTTGACTTTAGATTATCTCTTCATGCCGCTTGGTGTCATTGACATTTAAAATTGGATTAGACATATCTAATATGTAAATACCATTGCACAATGTACCAGTTCCATAAAGCATTCCATTAGAATTGATAGAACAACCATTGCTACTAAAATTCATATGGAATCCAAATTTCTATTCGCATAAGAAATGATAATATATTCTTTTTCAAACGGGTACAAAATAACAATCATCCAATTTCAAAGACAAGCCCAAGAGGGAGATACAAAACATAGGTTCCTACGGCTAATGCAAAGAACTCTTGCTCCATTTCCAACACATAGGTCTACTTCTCCTTCATGAGTTGCCTCATCGTCCTCGAGGCCCCGTGATATCATTGCATATGTGTGAGCCACAACCAGATCAAATACCCGGATGTTGTGATCGAATAAGATTAACTTCAATGACATATAAACTGAAGTAGTCGAGGCATCCGATGCCTTCTTCGCTTCGGCGACTCAGATAGACTTTGCAATTGCGCCCAATGGCCATCTTTACCGAATGGAAGCAAGTTCCTTTGGGCGGCTTCTTTGGTCTTCTTCTTGATGGCGCCTCCCTTTGGTTTCTTTGCTTCTTCTTCTTTGGTTTCTTTTTTTCTTGGACCCAAAAGATGAAGAAGCAACCACCAAAGACTTGCTTACTATCACTCTTGATAGTCTTTCACTGTTTCGAAAGCAGATTGATCACTCAGTATTGTAGTGGATATTTGGTTCATCCGATAGTTTAGCACTAATCGTGCATAAGCGTCGGACAATCCAACCGAATTAAGTCTATACTTAATTCATGATCCATTGCAAAACCTAAGACGACCAATCTCTCAATATAGCCATTCATCTTCGTATGCATCGCATGCCAGATGTCCCTGGAGCCATCTTAGTAGTGAAGAGAAGCCTCGAGGTCTCGAACCTTTCGGACCGGGCTTGCTTCGTCAAATAGCTCCCTAAGATGAAAACTATAGTGTGAGCATCCATGGACTCGTCGCTTCGCAGCTCTGGTGACATCGAGGCAAGTATGATGCAAGTAGCCATGTCATCGCCCTTAGATGCTTACTATATGCCTTCGATCATCATCAAGCATCGACAACAGTGCATCTGGAAGAGGAAAATCTAGGATATATCCTGACTTTCAGATCCGAGAACTATTCTCGATTCCTTAACCACCAAGAAAATTCGGTCCGCTTAACTTGTTGGAATCCATAAGCGGCGAAGATTCACACTTGACGACATTTTCAAACAACCTACACGGATAGAGAGGAAGAATGTTAGAATAGAATAGCTGCATAATCATAAGGACTTGAATGATATGCAAAAGCTCCCACTAGTTTCATAGAATCCATAACCCTCATTACTTAATCCAAAGAAACAAAGTGACATAATGTCCTAGTGGGTCGATATCCGATATTGCTAAGAATGACCTTGGGTTTACCCAACAAGCCATAACTTAGGTCAATCGGTAGTATCGAACATACCAATTGCATCATCGATAACCGATATTGAGAATGACCTTGGGTTTACCCAACAAGCCACCTTATGTCTCGGGAGGTATCGATATACCAATTACATCTTAGACACAACTATCGATCGCTATCAACTTGTTGATGTATGCACTTACATTCAGTATCAACTTTTGATGCGCATACATCGATGTATGCTACCCAATTTCACCTCCGCCCACGCTGACCTTGAGTTTATTCAACAAACTAACGCCCAAAGTGAAAACCAACCCATTAATCCGAAAATCATATTTTCATGGTTCAACATATCCAGATAGAGTGAGCTTGGGTTTACCCAACAACCCATCCCTATAAGAACTCTGGTTCTTACCATATTAATGGAAGGCGTTAGTTTTCATATACCGAGGAGGGATTTAGAAATTCTAGACTCCAAGCAGAAGGATTATAGTCACCAGGACTATATGGAATGATTTAGGTTTCATCAATCCAATTGAATCAATCCTTATAATCATCCATCATCCATCATCCAACCTGAGCATGTCACAAGTCGACTTTCATCGAATGGAAGTCACTTTATGCTTCTGCCCACACACAAGTCGACTTATATCCTGATACAAGTCGACTTATGGCAAAAAGCTTGAACAAGTCAACTTATCCAGAAAACAAGTCGACTTATCCAGAAAACAAGTCGACTTATCCTGCAAACAAGTCGACTTATCCTGCAAACAAGTCGACTTATCCTGCAAACAAGTCGACTTATCCAGAAAACAAGTCGACTTATCCTGCAAACAAGTCGACTTATCCTGCAAACAAGTCGACTTATTCTGCAAGATTGCTATTATTTCTAATCGGCTAATTCCTCAATCAATACAATTCCAATTCACAATACCATTATACCTAAGGTAATATCTGTTAGTTGATGTATCAATGAACACTTCATTGATCTATGAATGCCTTAAATAGTCAAACTATATGAAAAGCTTGAAATGAGTCAAAACTCATAAATATCCAAATAATTTAAGAACACCCAAATTCTCACCCTAAGCATCTCAAGCTAGTGTATACACTCTCAAAACTACTCCGGCACTTGTCACAAAAATTGTGACGGCCAAAACAAGCAAGAAAATGAAATATACTAACGAGACACAAATGTGACCAATTCGGCATTCAAAAATTCTTGGAAAAGAAAATTCAAGCAATTCAATTTGGAAATCATACTACATCAAGATAACACATTTTTAATCATATTAAAAATGCTGCAAGGCATTGGAATTGAAAAAGCAAACTCAATCAAGCCAAGCAAAACAGTCCCAACAATTTTCACCAAAACTGTCCAGTTCTGTACATTGCTTGAAATGATCAATGAAAAAATTTCAATAAATTATGAGAAACTTATATAGGTTACTACATGTTCTGAACATGCTACGTGAATTTTTTAAGGATTTTAGGCCTTCAAAAACTCAGTCAACCAAAATAACAAAACCGATTAAAATTCTGTGTTCCTCAACACAGCAATTCCCAACAGCATAGAATAAAATCGAAAATAAATATACAATCACCTTGAAATCCAATTTCCATGCTCACAGACATTTAAAAACATCTTAGAGACATTTAGGTGAAGGAAAATCCAGAAAAAGATTTTTCTAGAATTTATTCTTGATTTTATACTACTGCCTGCTCACAGAATCGTTTCAAAAACAGTATCTGTAAGCTTAGGGAAATAATTAGCAAAAGTATATCAAATCAAATCGATAAATTCTGAAAATTCATAGACATATTCTCTAACATGTTATGAACATTCCTGGGCAGAAAAATTTCAAAAACCCTATCTCTATAGCAATTCGAAATCTGAACAGAAAGCATGCTACAACATCACAAGCAATTAGGGTTTATGATCTAGCTTGATTAAAGCTTCATACACGACACGGGCACGCTCTGATACCACTGTAGGAAAATCCCGGGAGGAACATCACATGTTCCAGCAGCGGAAACAAAATTTTTTTATTCTCGGGACCTTCCCGAAACCCAGGATCCAGGTGTCGGTATGAAAACCTCAAACCTGAATAGCCAATAGAGACTATCTCTAAAGGTATCCACGCAGAGATCAGAAAACCTAACCGGATCAAACACCTTTGACCCGGGAATAGCTAGAACAGAATAAAGCTTGCTAGAGCCTACCTCTGTCCTGGAGAGCTTGAGATTCACGTTGAACCCTTGCTTGGAGTAGAGAGAAATCGATGGTTGCTTAAGGAGATGACTTGAAAATCACCTTTCAAAGCTAGCTTAACACTTAAGCTTTCTTCTTCTTCTTCCTCTAGCCAAAACCCACGACCAAGCTTTTATTTCAATGCTTCTTCTATGTATTTTTAACACTTAAAACACATATTAGAAGCTTGGTGGATAGGCATCCACGTAGAAGGCATAAAATGCCTTAAAATGCTAAATGATGATGAGCTTTGACTTTTCAAACTCACATCTTTCTCTCCATCTTTTGGTTCCACGTACATGTCTAATATATATATATATAATAATTAATTAATTAATTACTTAATTAATTAATTAGAATATATTTGCTAAGGTCCAGTCTAACTGGGCCTGGTCCTACCGACTCAGGCCCCGATCGTCAAAACAATTCTAAACCTTTCTTAGCAATATTGATGTCGCGATCTCATCGGGACATATCCCAATCCCATTGGGATCCATTTAATCTTAATGCTCTCCATAATTGGAACTCGGTCTAATACTATTTTACAGATTCTCTGAGTCACTCTTATGCGTGTGACCCTTTAGGTTCCTGTTATGTTGGCCACTTAGATTAACAATTAACTGAGCAAGTCATGAGCGGTATCTAGCAACACATCATGACCCCCAATTGACCGGAAAGTAATCGGTTTGATGAATTCATCACGAACCAGATCACGAACCCTTCCATAGACAATTACTGTGCAATTCGTCCTTTCATCATCCTATACCCCACTTGGTTATGAGTATGGGCAATGTGTCAACTCTTACTAGACTAAGTCTAGCCCAAGTGAAATCAGTTCCTGTCTGAGGACTCATTACTTTATATGTCCATGAAGACACTCTTCATGACATAGTCATGCTCTGGCCAGAGACTTAAAGTAATGATCCCGATAAGAGGTGTGGTATCTCTTCTGCTCTCACGTAAGTGATGAATCCTTTATTGGCTACTCAATTACCTTCAATACCTCAAACTGCACTCCAAGCACCATCTTATGAGTAACCTCGGAAGGCCACAAGGAATGGAGTCAAAGTATGCAGGATCAAGATTCAAGATATCCTCGAGTACCTCAAGTCTAAGGATACTTGCACCATTGCTATGATGAGATTATCAACGACATTAAATCCATGTGATGATCTCATGGTAGTCATCCAATGAACTTACTACCACTAGTAAGCATCCATATGTCAACTCTAAATATCTTATATTTACAGTTTCGAGATCCACCGCTGATCCAATCAAGGAGTATGACATATGTTAGTCCGTCCGGATTAATGATGTCCAGTCTCATTAATCCTATGACTAGGGAGAATTTAGATACTGACATAATTGCACATGATAGGAATCTCAGTAGTATGATCACATCATAATTTCCTTCATGCTATGTCATATATCATGGACTTCATTCATTTGATTAAAGATCACAATCAATTCATAAAGAATATCAAATAAATGAAACATGCCTTTCTTTATTTATTCATAAAGTCTGTACATAACTATGAACAAAAAGCGCTAAAGGGGATTGCCTTTAGGGCACTACTCTAACATTCACCATGTTTTAAAGTCTTTAGACAAGCGTCCTTCATTGAATAAATCTTTTTTTGTGATTCTTGCAAATGCAATAAAATGCATAAATTTCCTTTTTATTAGTCTTCAATAACTGGTAATGCTCCTTTGGAATTTGTTTACTCTGATGTTTGGGGTCCATCTCTGATATATTCAATCGATGGTTATCAATAGTATTTGATATTTGTTGACCATTTTACAAAATATATGTGGTTCTTTCCCCTCAAACGCAAATCTGAAGTCCCTATTATTGTTCCTAAATTTAAAAAGATTGTGGAAAAGTTCTTTCAAAAAGCTATTGCTTCTTTCTATTCCAATAATGGTGGGGAGTTTATTCATCTTCGATCTTTTTTTTTACGACCATGGCATCTCACATTTTCTTACCGCTCCTCATACACCTGAACATAATGCTACCTCTGAATGTTGACATTGCCACATTGTGGAGACAGGTTTGGCCCTTTTACATAGTGTTAATTTACCTATGATTTTCTGGTCTTATGCTTTTTCAACGACAGCATACTTAATTAATAGGATGCCTACAAAAATCCTAGACAATGACTCACCATATTATCGCCTTTGTGGGACATTACCAAATTACACTAAACTTAACGTCTTTGGCTGTCTGTGTTATCCTTGGCTTTGCCCTTACACTCAACACAAACTTCAATATCGATCCACACTATGTGTTTTTCTCGGATACTCCCAAAATCAAAGTGCATGCAAATGTTGGGATCCTGTCAAATCCAGATTATACTTATCCCGTCACATTGATTTTGTTGAACAAAACATTCCTTATTCATCACTTGCCCCTACTACCTCTCGACCAACTCCCAACACCATAGAGTCTTGATCCCCATCCCACTATGTAGTTTCTCATCAAAACTCGACCACATCCACTGAGATCACAATGGCCACTGCCCAAGATTTCACGCCATCATCTCTGTCATCTAGAGGCTCCACCGAGAACAATCCTGCAACAATAGAGACCACAAAAACATCATTCCCATTACATTCAGGTATGCCCACACACTCTATTACTTTTATTTCATTATCTTTAGTTTCTTCTTCTTCTTATGCAAATCCCTCTTCCCCTCAAATTCCCACTGGTTCCAAAACCATCCAACCTACCCATCCCATGCTCACCCGTTTAAAGAACAATATCAAAAAACCCATCCAAAAGCTAAGCCTATCCACCACCAAAACAACCCCTTTACCCAATAATCCAAAACTCGTGGAGCCTCGTACTGTTTGTCAAGCCTTAAGAGATCCCAAATGGGTCGCTACCATGCAAGACGAACTTAATGCTTTTCAAAAACAAAGAACCTCGTGCTAAACTGGTCGGCTGCAAATGAGTGTTTCGAGTAAAATATAATCCTGATGGAAGTGTTGGCTGATATAAGGCTTGATTAGTTGCCAAAGGGTTCCTGCAGCGGCTTGGCGTTGATTATGATGAGATTTTTTCTCCTGTTGCTAAACATACAACTATTCGCATTGTTTTTGCTCTTGCCGTATCCAAGAATTGAACTTTAAGGTAGCTTGACATAAACAATGTCTTTCTTAACGACACCTTGAAAGAAGAAGTGTACATGTCTCAGCCACCTGGCTTCATTTATAATCACTCTCCTACTCATGTTTGTCATCTTCGCAAGGGAATTTATGGTTTGAAACAAGCTCCGCGTGCCTGGTACAATGAACTAAAATGCTATCTTCTTTCTTTTGTTTTTTATAATTCACAGTCAGACCATTGTCTTTTTATATTTGCAAAATCTGGTGTTGTTCTATACCTTGTTATCTATGTTGATGATCTAAAGTCACTGGCAATAAATCACAATCTGTGGAGGATTTCATTGTTCTCCTTGGCCACCTTTTTCTCTAAAGGATCTTGGTGACATGCAATTTTTCCTAGGGGTTGAAGTTATCAAAACTACTTTTGGGCTATTCCTAAGTCAGCAAAAGTACATTTATGATATACTTGAGCGTACAAACATGACAGAGGCAAAAACTATGCACACTGCAATGGTAAGTGGATCCTCTCCTAAACTCACCGATGGCCATTGTTTAGAAGATCCGAAGGAGTATCAACAAGTTATTGGCAGTCTACAATATTTATCACTCACTAGACCAGAAATTGCTTTTACTATGAATAAACTATCCCAGTTAACAAGTTGTCCTACTGATGTTCATTGGAAATTGGCTAACGAGTGCTGCGATACTTGGCTGGTACCTCAAATTGTGGTATCTTTCTACAGAAAAATTCTCCCCTCACTCTTCATGCTTTTTTGGGCTCGGATCGGGCTAGTAATCGAGATAACAAATCCTCCACTACAGCATTTATAATTTTTATGGGTTCTAATCCTATATCACGGAGCTTTAAGAAACAACGTTCCATAGCTCGCTCCTCCACAGAGGCCGAATATAGAGCTATTGTTGCAACTACTTCTGATTTGTGCTGGATTCAAAATCTACTTACTGAACTTTCAATCAGTTTATCCCAGCCACTGGTCATTTATTGTGACAACCTTAGAGCTACATATATGTGTGCAAATCCTATTTTTTTTATTCAAGAATGAAACACATTGAGATAGACTATCATTTTGTATGCAACCTTGTCCAACGTGGTCTTCTGCGGGTGAGCCATATAAGCACTCAAGATCAACTTGCTGATATGATGACTAAACCTCTTTCCAGCAAGGTCTTTGAACAACAACGATCAAAGATTGATATCTCAAACTGAGACATCATCTTGTGGAGGCATATTAGGGAAACAAATCACAATAGAATATTGTAATTAGGAATATGATTTAGTTTTCTCTTTTCTCTTTATTTGACAGCCTGTGTAATTGATATAATTTCCTATTTTTACTTTCTCCTTCTGTATAAATTGGTTATTGATATGTTAATACTAGTGTATATTTCACCCAATTCCTATTGTTCTTTATCATGCGCATCAATTACATATAAAAGGCAGACACCTTAAATTTAGTTCTAATAGTTGTTATTATTAAACTCAATTAAAGATTTTCTTGTATACTTATCACTCTTCAACTCTCGACTTGAGCGTTGAGTGTCTTTACTATAAACACTATTAACTTATGAATAGTTATTTCTACAAGCTTGTAAACCTAAAACCAGTTTAACATTCCTACCTAAATTAAGTCTACATTAGCACCTTTGAACTTAATTTTCAAATATTAGCTTTAATTTAATAGGTGTGGGGAATGATAACAACAACTTAATTTTCAAATTAGCTTTCATAGGTTTGAGGACTGGCAATTAGAAAGTTTAGAAACAGAAAACTTATGTTGCTTTTCCAATAAAATTCTTTTTGTTAAGAGTTTCATTACTTTTGTTCTGTGCAACTACCCCAAGTACTCCACTTATGACGTCAATTTGAGTTAAGATATTATTGCTCCTGTTTTTAATATTTCTAACTTGTCAGATTTATTATATATTATGCATTAGCATTAAATAAAAGCATGGAAATTTGTAATCTATCCCTTTACCTTAATAAGACAGTGTCACTATAACCATATTTGCTTTAAATGAGGTGCATATTGATCCTTTCTGATATAATAAAGAAACAACACTAGTGTACTTGTTGGCAGTTTACAAATGATAACGACCACTTTATATAACTCCCGTTTCAGTTATTTGTCCTAACCAAGGATTAAAGGATGGAAAATACAGATCATTGAATAAGTTTTACGAAACAGAGAAAATAAAAAAGATTTTCTTCTGGCATTCTCTCTCACGTGAAGCAATCATCAAAGGCTTAGAGTTTTGGGACGTGAATTCATCGGTGACTCGAATAGGATGGAGGCTGTGGGTTGTGTTTTTCTCTGGTTGTTTTTTTTCCGGTACATGTTTAGAGAGAGCTGTGGAGAAGATGAAATGTTTTCGTTTAAAAGGTTGCGCAGAAGATTAGAAGTTGTGCTTTTAATTGAAATGAACACTACGCAGATAAAAATAAAATCTTTTAAAGCAAAAGGTAGGGTTATAGACGATGGGCATAATGTTATATTGTCTTTTAGTAAAATTTTGTTGTTTAGTTACGTTACGCCTTCCAAGGTCTTGGATTTCCCACTTGTTATTATCTTCATTCATTGATGTTTAATTGAAAACAAATGTCGACAAGTCTCTTTTCAAATTTCAACGTACTGGAGTTTTTTTTCTTCAATTAATTAATGACTTGTAAATAGATGTTACAAAGATTGAATTATGATTAATTTGGTATATTTGTTTTGCTAAATTAATTTGATGTAAAATAAATATTAAATGGTCTGTCTATTCATTTATTTATTTTGTAAATTAGTTTTACATTTAATTAATTCATAAATTTATGAATGTGTTTTCATATAATATAGTTTAAAATATTTCATAAATATGTTTTATGGATAATTTTTTATAATATTTAAAATAATATTATATAAATGAGTTTTATATAATTTTAGATTAAATATTGTTTTACATGTATCAAATGATAGCTGTAAATTAGTTGTACATATTTTTTATTTTGGCATTTTTATGACATGTCAAATTAAAATAGTTTAATTAAATTATAAAATCGTAGTTCATTTTTGTATGAGATGACTATGAGCTTAACGAAATTTTCGATCATACGATGTGAATTGTGATTTTTTGATAATTTAATTAATAAAAATGTGCCTCATATCATGTTTATATATACTTGTAGATATGGCAACTAAAATCTTGATCGGTGATTTGTCCACCACTGAAAAATTGGATGGGTCCAATTATGATATGTGGCAAAGGAAGATTCAATATCTTCTAAATGAACGAGAATTGCTCGAACATTTGACCATAATAATGACTGCACCTTCAGTCAAGGACAAAGATGGAAATGATATTGATACTGCTAGTGAGCAATATCAAGCATCCTTAAAGACTTATGCAGATTGGTCCAAAAAGGATCGTAAGGCACGTTATACTATGTTGTATTTCATGCATGATGATCTAATTGGAGAATTTGAGGATTGTCCAACTGCTAAGGATATGTGGGACAAACTTAAGATCACGTTTGGTCAAACATCCGCTACAAGGCTTCGTGCTTTGCACCTTAAGTGGACGAACTACGAGATTAATACGACTCGTACTATGGCTGAACATTTACGAACCATGAGTGCAATGGTTCGTGATCTTAAGGCAGCTGGCCGGGCTATCTCTAAAGAGGAGCAAGTCCTGAATGTGATTCGGGCTCTTCCAGATCATACTGAGCACTGGAAGAATGTGAAACTTGTTTTGACCCATAATGAGAATGTCAAAACTCTTTCAGAGATCACTAGGTACCTCGAAATGGAGGAGGATCGCTTAAAAGCATCTGACTCCTCTAATGTGGCTCTTGTTGCTAAAGGCAAAGGACCAAAAGGCCACAATTCCAAACGAGGTAAAAGAAAAGGTTTTCGGCCTCCTCAAAGAAATGGACCAAAAGGTCATATTGTTAAGAAGCACAAGGCTAAAGGCCAAGGAGAGAAAAACATGGCACGTGTGAAGTGCTATAATTGTGGAAAGAAAGGTCATTTTACTCGGGATTGTCCTGAACCTAAGAAGGTACCTTTCTTATCTATAACTCCTGATTTATATGTTTGTTCTCATGCATTAGTTGCTAATTCTCTTCCTAATTGGATTGTAGATACGAGAGCAAGCAAGCACATAGTTCGGGATCGAGCTGGCTATGTGGACTTTCATCGGTATCTGGTGGGTTCACAAACTGTCGTGTTAGGAAACGGCAGTGAAGAAGATGTCTTAGGAATAGGGACATACTAGCTCAAGTTACGTGGAGGACATACTTTGCTCCTTCATGATGCTCTCTATGCACCCGAGGTGCGATGTTGCCTTGTGTCTCTTGTAACTTTAATGAAATCAGGATTCGTTTTTAGTTCTAATCACAATGGATTGGATATTATGTATAATGGCAATATTTTTTGCCATGCCACATTGAAAAGCGATTTTCTAATTCTTGATTTGGATGCTTGTTATGATAATTCATCTTCTGTCTATGTTTGATATTTTGATCCTGATTCTGAATCTATTAAATGACATGCTAAACGTGGTCATATTGGCCAAGATAGATTGAGTCGGCTAGGCGTCTAGATAAAGAAGGTCTTTTAGACCGACTCACTAAGGTTAAGTTGCCTAGATGTGAGTCATGTTTAGCTGGTAAGGCAACCGCGAAACCTTTTGGTAAGGCTTTAAGGGTGTCTAAACCTTTAGAGCTTATTCACTCTGATATTTGCGGACCCATGAATGTTAAAGCCCGTCATGGAGCTATATATTTTCTCACTTTAATTGATGATTATTCTCGCTATAGATATGTGTATCTTTTAGCTCATCGTTATGAAGCGCTTGATGTGTTTAAACGTTTTGTAACTGAAGTTGAGACACAATTGGAAAGAAGAGTTAAAACTCTTCAGACTGATCGTGGTCGAGAATATCTATCTGATATGTTCAAAGAATTTTGTGAGAAAAAGGGTATAATAAGACAACTAATGATTCCTCGAACACCACAACAAAACGGTGTTGTAGAGCGTAGGAATCGAACATTGCTTGACATGGTCAGGTCAATGATGGCACATGCTCGTCTTCCAATTAGTTTTTGGGGAGATGCGTTGCTCACCGCAACTTATATTCTTAACCGTGTGCTAAGTAAAAGTGTACCCGCCACTCCATATGAGTTATGGAATGGAAGAAAGCCCTCTTTAGATCATTTGCGCCCATGGGGTTCGGCTGGTTATATACACAACCCAACTCATAAACATGGGAATCTTGGTCCAAGAGCCACTAAAATGGTGTTTATAAGATACCCCGAACATTCTAAAGGGTATGTTATGTATGGTGAGCACCCGAATGGTGGCATGACAGAAATTGCTTCCCGCAATGTAGAGTTTCTTGAGGATGAGTTCCCAAGCATAGGTGAAATAAAAAAGGACCTAGATTTGTATGAGTTACAACCGAATACTCTCGGTGAGGGGGAGAATTTAATTACTCTCCAAATCACTGAGATTTTTTCTGCCCCAGAGAACCAATTTAAGAATGAGGTCCGTCTTCCATCTCTAAACCATGAACCTGTAGATAGTCTACATGTTCCAAATCTCACATCTCAAGGGGATAGTGGGAGTGGTTCTCATCATGATCCAGACCCCACATCTCCAAGAGATAGGGGGAGAGATCCTGAATCAGGGCAGACAAATGTTGGTCCTAGACTCCGAAGAAGTGAGCGTGGAAGAATTCCTCGACGGTATTTTCAAATCGAAGAGGAAATCTTCCTTTGTACTCCTTTGGAAATCGACGAACCAACCTCTTTTCAAGAGGCTATTGAGCCACCTAACCATATAGAGTGGATGGATGCCATGAGGGATGAAATGGACTCAATGACACGAAATCAGGTTTGGGAACTAGTTGATCTTCCGCTCCAACGAAAGTCAATTGGAAACAAATGGGTTTTCAAGATAAAACGTAAAGCGGATGGAACGATCGACAAGTTCAAGGCCCGTTTGGTAGCGAAAGGCTATACCCAAATAGAGGGTATAGACTATGAAGAGACATTTTCTCCTGTGGTGAGATTTGCCTCTATTCGCTTACTTTTGGCTCTGGTTGCCCATTTGGATTTGGAATTGTTTCAAATGGATGTAAAGACTACTTTCCTCAATGGTAACCTTGAGGAAGAGATTTATATGAATCAACCTATTGGTTTTGTATCAAAAGGTCAAGAAGACAAAGTGTGTCGTCTTAAAAAATCTATATATGGTCTCAAACAGTCTTCCAGATCATGGTATTTTAGATTCCATGAAGCCATTACTTCTTTTGGCTTAGTCATGGTTTTAGAAGACCATTGTATGTATGTCAAGAGAACAACAAGTGGAATTTTGTTTCTCACTTTGTATATTGATGACATATTACTAGCTAGAAATAATATGGAGATGCTCAAGACCACTAAAGAGTGGTTGTCCTCTGTCTTTGATATGAAGGACATGGGTGAAGCTAGGTATGTCCTAGCTGTGGAAATAACAAGAAATCGTTCCAAGAAGCTTCTTGGTTTAAGTCAAGAAGCATATATTAATAAAATCTTGGAACGTTTTCGAATGCATTATTCCAAACCCGTTGACACTCCCGTTGAAAAGGGTCTTACCTTGATTCTTGATCAATGCCCTAAAACAAATAAGGAAAAAGAAAAAATGAGTAATGTTCCCTATGCTAGTGCCGTAGGAAGCTTAATGTATGCTATGTTACGTACACGGCCTGACATTTGCTTTGCGGTTAGTTTGGTAAGTCGTTACCAAAGTAACCCAGGACCTGCTCATTGGCAAGCAGTCAAAAGAATTTTTCGTTACCTTCGTGGTACTTCAGACCTGGTCCTTTACTATCACGGCGGGGATTTAAGGTTGACGGGATATTCGGATGCCGATTGGGGTGGTGACCCGGATGAGTCTAGGTCAACCTCAGGATATGTTTTCACCTTAGGAGGAGGAGCCATATCTTGGTGCAGCAAGAAGCAAGACTATATATCATTATCAACAATGGAAGCAGAATACGTTGCTTGTTGTCTTGCCGCTCAGGAGGCAATATGGTTGAGAAGTTTTCTCCAGGATCTTAATCTTACTCCTAAAGTTAATGATCCTGTTGAAATGTTATGCGACAACACTGCAGCCACACAGTTTGCTAAAGATCTGAAGTTTCATAGAAAATTTAAGCATATCAAAAGGCGTTATCATTTTGTAAGAGACGCCATAAAAAATGAAGAGGTTGCTATAAAGTATATATCTACTAACAAGATGGTAGCTGATCCCTTAACGAAACCTATTCCTCGAGATTCGTTTAAGGCTCATATGATGAGTTTAGGTTTACGTAGGGTTTAGTTTTTCCATTGGGTTATATTTTGTTTTATAATGGACATGTTTTCAATTGTAACATTTTTGTTAATAAAAATTTATTTCTCAAATGTCCATTAGTACATAAATTACATGATAAGGCACATTATAATGTCACTACACATTAGGCTTCTGATTGACCTTATCATACAGGCAATCGCCCTAACGCTTGAGTAGCGAGTAGGATGAGACTTCACAATATTAATATTGAGTGTATGTAATATTGTATTATCTTCATACTTGTGTAGTATATATGATAAGTTTTATATTTGAATAGTCACCTTGGTAAGTCTAAGATGAGACTCTGATGAGTCGGATGTGAAAGTTTCAGATTTCACATTGAAGCCTTAAAGCCAAATCTTGAGTGTCAAGATTAGCATTAGGTATGTTAATCTAGTGGCTCGGATTAGTTTTTAAGTAAAGCTAGATTCGTGATTTGAGTAGCATAAAAGAGTGACATGCCCAACTTAGTGGGAGTTATGCTATGACACACATTTCATACTGTGTGTGCTATATAACAACCCTCTTGTGGAATGAAAGTTAAATCCCTTTCTCTGTCATTGTATGATCCCATAGACTTTAATATCTAATCGAATGAAACCCTTCGACTTAGAACTATGATATGAAGTCAAGGCTTGGTGTTGCTACTTTAGTGTGTTTTTACAAGGGCTAAGTTGTATACAGTCCAATGGAGCACGTTAGGAAAGCAGTTAAGCTAAGATGGATTATTATGAGTGTCTAAGGAAGAATTTTTCCTTCATCACTATATCAGCCCGGGCAATTATACTTGGTGTATAATCACATGATATATCTGTGAGCATAAAGGGACAGTGTATGCGTCAGTGATGTTTTGGATGGTTTGGGGTATCATAAATATGTGAGAGTGTTATGTTAGTTAGATGGTGACTTAATATAATACTATTAGTTCTTTAATGGTCGCACGCCCCATTCTCAGTATGACACGTGAACTTTTAGAGAGAAGATGTAACTCGTAGCTTATGTAGCCGAGTGGGAGTTGTTGGCAGTTTACAAACGATAACGGCCACTTTATATAACTCCCGTTTCAGTTATTTGTCCCAACCAAGGATTAAAGGATGGAAAATACAGATCATTGAATAAGTTTTACGAAACAGAGAAAATAAAAAAGATTTTCTTCTGGCATTCTCTCTCACGTGAAGCAATCATCAAAGGCTTAGAGTTTTGGGACGTGAATTCATCGGTGACTCTAGTAGCCTACCGAAATCCGAAGACTAGCAAACAGCAAATCGATCCAGCACTTCCGTAGTAAGGTTAGTCCTTATTATTCTACAGTACTCATCAGTCACAAAAGGGGAAAAAAATGATAGCTTGAGTTTGAGGGAAAGGTAGGAATATTTCTTATGAATAGTTTTAGTCAAGAATTTAGAGATTTACAAACAAAACAATTATTAGGTGCACAATATGTTAGGTAATGATGTTAATTATCAAGTTGAATAATATTCTATGCTTTAAATTAATAAAAATCATGCTTGAATTTCCAAACATTTATCAAACTTCACTAAAACTTTGTTTAAAGTTGTTTTCTCTTACTTAGATTTTAATATAAAAATAGGGGCACACTTAACCACTATATGAAACGATAATTCGGGACAGACTGCTGCTAACCAATTAGGAATACAGAGCTTTGTCTTTTGTACAAATGGCATACTAATGACCTAACAAGCATTGTTGCGTAATGAGTTGCTAGCCCATTGGCTAATGGACCATTTTTCTTCAATGATATAGCTGTCACTTTCATGGAGCTACCTTCTCCCACCTTACACACACTTGCAATTATTATTAATATATACCTTGAAATGCGATCTCCAAGGAGTTAATTAAATATATACTAATTCCATTGTTTTTAGCGTCTATACAAGCCCATGAAGGGCATAATGCTCTCAAAAGTTGGTACACTGATCAAGCAGACTTTAGACGTGAGGAAAATCCTTGGCTGTTCAAGGGTATATTTATTAGCAACAATTATAGATGTTTTAAATAAAAGTAAAGGTGAAAGCCGTAATATTCTCTGGTAATAAATATTATATGCATCCACATTGGCAGACTGGGATATTAAAACAAAATATGAATCCAAATCGTTTTTTTTTCCATCTAGTTTAAAAGGCTAATACCAAATAAAATAGTTTTTATCGAATATTACAGGCACATAAGGACAAATGCGTATTGAAGGGCAATTCCAATTGGAGGACTTTATTGGTTTTGGTTGAACTAGCTATCTTGTCTGTTTCAAGAGAGTGATTTGTCCTTCTATCAACAGTTGGATTTGTCATGATAGCATAGGTCGTATTGTTCATATTGCTATAAGGCCTCGTCATGCATGTATTTAAGAAATATGCCAGTCGTGTGTTCATAAACATTCACCAACGTTATACATGCGGGTTGAGTATAATCTCTGCTCTCATATTCTAACCGTTTTTATGATAACAAATTGTGTCCTCCATTTGCAATATGCTAAAGAGAAATAAGAAAAGCATACCTTTCTAAAGGTAAGTTTTGCGTTCCAATTTAGAGAGGTTAATAATCATTCATAACGTTAAACAAATTTATCCTTATTGATATTTTTAATTTGTCAATTAGTTTTAATGTATATTTTGGGCACTGCACTATTTGGATAAATTCTTTTAAGGAAGTGACTGCATCCCTTTAGTGTAGCAAACTTTTTCTTCAATTAAACACGATAATTATGATAAAAGAAGATGGATTTCATATTTTGTACCAATGAATCATTCGTCGGCAACGTATTATACTATCATAAAAAATTTAAAACGAAGCTTAAATTTCTTATATATTTTCCACATTTACTAAGTAAAATGTACACAAGCATCTTTTCATCTGAAAAGAGAAGGCATCAATTTCTTTATCACTTTTAGAGTGAGAGATTGAAAAAGAGGAGTTTTGAAAAAGAAAAATGTTTTGCATTTCAGTATGTCTAAAACTATTATGTAGGAGGTATTTATACATGAATATATAGAAGAATATGTCACTACTAATATTATTCTATACATATAACGCCTATAACATGTATAATTTATATGTTACATATATTATATATTAACATTTCTCCTCAAATTCAAGGTAATAAAGAGTTCAAAACCTTGAATTTGAAAATAAGTTCTTCAAATCTCTGAGATGGATGATATTTGGTGAAAAACTTACAATTTGAGAATGAAATAACTGGTGAAGATACTTACAATTTAACAATGTAATAAAGTAAGAGCATCTTGAATAGTGCCTTAAATAATATGGTGTCATACAAGGTGACAATCGATATCAATATGTTTGTACACTCATAGATGACACCATTATGAGTAAATAATTTAGCAACCAATTAGGCTTTGTATCATTAAATTGATTCATCCACGAAATTCTTAATTTTATAGACCCATTTTAGCCAACAAATTTACTTAAAGGTTAAGTTGACTATGTTCAAGTATAAGTACTAGTAAATGCCTGTAATTTTTCTTCCATTACTTTTTTTCATAAAGGGTTAAAGCTTACCTCTCAATAGTTTTAAGGTTTATATAGGGAGATTTAGTAGAATAAATATGAAAATATTAAAGATGAACAAAAGGTTGGCATACTTGATTGTACAATAAGGAGTAGATTACAGTATAAGAGGTTTTAATGAGTGAGGTTATGGAGAAAAATCATTTGGAAGAGGTGATGGATCCACAGTTGAGGGAGATATAATGGGATCAGATGATTGGAAAGTATTTAGCATCTCTTGTATTTTCCAACATCATATCATTATAATGTTCAACATAATGAGTTCAATAAAAAGAATTACACCTGCTTTGCAATCTTTTCGCCACTACTTTCTAAGCAAAACCATTGTCAGTAATGAACTGAATAATGTTTTCTAGACCAACTTCATCAAATATCTAAAATAGTGTAGCAACATTTCTAACAAAGCTAGATGCATTAATAGACTTCAACAACATGGTCCCCCTTAACATAATAAACTAAAAAATTGATAATAAGCTCTTGTCTTCTATTTGTCCAACTATCACATTTGATTAAACACTTATAATTGTCTAATTCATTCTTCTTTCACCTAAATAATTGTTTATTTCATAAACAGAGCTATTCAGAAATTTATCTTTACAGTCATCAATTAAATGAGCTTTATATCTTAGATTGTAAAAGGTAATAACATCCACCATAAACTACTAATAATAAGAGTAGGCAATATTGAATAATATACCTAAATCATATCACCATCTAGCCATTTCCATGTTCATATTATAAGCTACTTCTTTAGATTGTAAGGCATTACAGATTGAAGGTTGAGTTCTAGATTTTTTCATGGTGTTAAAAATTTAAACACATGTATTCTTTTTTTCCTCACATCAGGCAGCGTCCTTTTTTATTGGGTCAGAATTTATGTCATCTTAATATTAGAAGATTTGTAACTAATTTCTCACTTTAGTGTTTTGTTATGATAAAGAAGGAACTGAGGCAAATGTTTGCAAGTGATAAGTGCGTCACATCTTAATATGTCAGATCTAATGCTAGAGTAGAGATTTCTAGAATTATTCTTAAAGGTAATATATTTGGTCACAATGTCAACTTGTAATTCGATTTTGTAAGCCTTTGCTGATAGTACTTCACTGATAAGTGTGAAATGCATCATATTTAGGGTATAGTTTGATATGTGTTTATATGTTTATTTGATTGTTTAGTATGTATTTTTGGTGGAATTGTGTTAGTTTATGAATTATTTATGTTTAAGTGTTTTTATGGGTTAGTACAAGCATTTAAGCTTAATATTATGTCTTTGAGGCACCTTGACATGTTTGTTAGTATTTTAGGGTCAATAGTGAAGAACGGAGAAGTTTCAGAGAGACTTAAACCGAAACAATTGCCACGATTGACAGAAAGCTTATAAGTGGCCCACGATCGTGGCTTGCGTCGGGCAGACGCCCAGACACACAGAAAAGTCAAGTTTTGAGGGATTTTTTAGACCTTTCAACCCCTAAAAAAACCTAGGGCTACCTAGAACACATTAAGTATATAAATAATGAGACGAAGGAAGAGAGAAGTGGAGAAGAAGCTTACAAGAAGTACTTCCTGGAACAAGAGGTTTTCCGTCGTTGCTGCCTCCATCATCCATTCGGATATATTTTCTAGTGTATTTCCATTTTTATCTATGTATAAAATTAGAATAGCTATTGAGATAGGATTTATGAATGTTGAGAATTGTCTAAACTCACCTTCGGGTTATTTTTATCTTTAATTCAATAAAAATCTGAGTGTTTATGTTAATTGGATTCGATGTGATTGATTTATGCATTTTCATAAATTGGTAATAAACTGAGAAGGTAAACTGATGAAAAATAATTAAATTAAGCTAACGAGAGTTAGGTAATTTAATAAAAAAGAGAAATCAATCAAATTGGTAGTTGTGTGACGAGAGATCTCATATAGGTTCTGGTAGTCTAGTAGAAAACTTCAATCTAATTAGGGTGTGGATAAATTGTGAATTGAGAAATTGCAATTTTTTATAATTTAATTAGGGTTTATAATTTAGTGCTTTTAGTTATAACTTGAGAGAGAGTAACCAACCCTAGGATATTCCAAGACCAATAATCCGACATTTCATAATTAATTAGGTTAGTGTTGAAGATAGGTAAAAATTTCTCCTTTCTCTCAATTGGTAGTTCCTTAGGTTGATTCTTACTGTGTGCATTGCAATTTGCTAATTTGTTAATATTTCATGATTTATTCTTGAGTTGAATTGGTTTATTGAATTGATTGATTGAATTACGTTATTGTTTTAGCTTAGTATTAGTTAAATTTCTACAATTTGTTTCGGCTTTAGAGTTTAGGATTAGATTAACCTTCCTCATTCCTTAGATACTACGCAAACGACCCTACTTGCATAATATCGAGGTTAAAATTTAAAACTACACATATTGGAAAACTGCGATCAAGTTTTTAGCGTTGTTGTCAGGGAGGCGATTAGTTTAGTTTTATAGTTTAAGGTGTCACCCTAGTGAGACACGTGTCCGACGTCCCACGCGACGTCTGGACGTGCAACCCACGAGGGAGGGATTCCTCTCCACGAAAGAAAACTTGTTTCTGGAAGTTAACCTGCAAAATCATGAACCTTGTGCTTATTACCTTGCAGGGTCATTAGCTGTAACTCTACATTCATGGTGAGCGGACACTAATTTACCACCCAAATCATAAGTTGAATTATTCATACAAATTGTAGCTTTAAGCCTCGAGTTTGTTTTGAAGCAAGAATCACCTCAAATGGAGTTACACAACTCAAGATATGCTTAAAAAGCCTAAAAGAGCTCATACTCCAAATATGATCTCCTAACCGACCTCTCGCTTACTTTAATGCTAACTTCCTCAATTTAACTCCAAAAGTTACAAATGTTTATGGAGAGAAATATATATGTCTTAGGAATCCAATGGGTCAAGAATTACTTCAATTGGAGGTCTGATGAGGGATTTATGCCCAAAAGAGTAACCCATGTTTACACCCTAAGTCAATTTGAACCTCTCTTGGCGTGATCACCGTAACTTTCAATTTAAAAATCGGATTGAGTTATTTTTTAGACCATAGGAAAGAAGACATCTAGATCTACAACTCTCATGAAGACCTAAAAATGAGATTCGGCCTCTAAAAACTTCAAAATCCATCATCATTCCGGTGGCTGTCCGTTAAACGGACATGTACGAGTGAAAGAGACCCAATGACCCGAGAATGTCCGTTAAACGGACATGGACTGGTCAAGAGGTGTTTTTACACCCGAGGATGTCCGTTAAACGGACATCCATGTCCATGTCCATTTAACGGACATTGGGCTTCCCAAAGCCCCAATGCCTCTCCCAAGCCTCTCATCTTCCATCTAACTTCATAATCACTTGCACACTTCTCAAATTTACTTGCTCTAAAGCCTAATTACCTCACAATAATTCAAACACCAACTTCAACTCACCAAATTCTCAGTTCTCAACTTAATTTATTCATCAAAGATACAAATTTAGTACATTCCCCATAGCTGTCATAACCATAAAACACAAGTAACATCCTCACTTATAACACCCATATCTTTCCATTCCGACATCCAAGATTCACAAACTTCATATCGTTGGAAAGATTAAAAGACAAGAAACATCTTTTATGAAGAATGCCAGACTCAAATCAGTCATTAAAAGAGGTAAAATTTCACTCAAAGTTACTGCCTATATATAGACCAATCAATCAGTGAAAATCACCATATGAATAGTAGCTGAATGTGTTCCCAACCTCATAACTTCTTCATCCTAACTCAAAAGATGACAAATTATATACCATTGGAAAACCCTAAACATGTACTACAATTCCCAAGAAGACCTCCCAAACGAATTCAAGCTCTAAAAAGGTCTAAAACCTAAGCGAAGTTTCTGCCCAATTTAGGAAAAATTGGACAGCACCTCCCCTATAATGTAACTAGCCAAAATCTTCAATCTCATTTCATTACCTGCATAAAAACTTCAATTTCCATCTCCCACAACACAATTCAACCCAAAAGTATCTCCAAACAAAAATCAAGGGCAGCAACCGCACTCCTACACATCTACTCAATTCCAAACTATAAGGCAACACAATCTCCTAACTTTTGACAAATCCAAACCATACAACAATGCATTGCTATAAACATATACAAATGGCACAAAATACATTAAAACTTAAAACTATTTCATTTACATGAACGTCAAAAGTTATTACAAAGCTTTAGAGGGCATTTAGGCCCTAATACATTAAGAGTATCAAAATGCCAAAATACAAGTAAGTAATTTCTCGAAAATGCAATCTAAAGCCTTGTTTTCTAAAAGATGCCTTCAAAAGCCAAAAATGGTCAGGAGTAATGTCTCAGTCTGGTGCTTTTACTCATTTTCTCGCTCGTTGCCTGTGGGGGGAAAATAGGGGGTGAGCTCGACGGCTCTGTGGGTAACAGCTTAATAATTAAGAATAAACATGCAAAATCCTTTAACAATTTCTTTTCAAGCAATTGCACTAAAACCTCTTTGCCATAAAGAAATTCTCCATCAAATTCAATTTATCAAAAGCATTTACAAAACAACATACCATACCAAAACAGCTTAGACAAGCATATCATATAATCACATATAAGTTGGTTTGGGTGGATTCGAAACGAAACGTACTACACATTCTCGTGAAACAGTCATGTGTAGCCGTGAATTTATGGGAGTCCGTGAGGAGCTCCAATGCCACTAGCGGGCAGGCGGGAGAAGCCTATAGTTAGACAGGTGCACCTGATTCTTATGGGACCACCACAAACCCAAATAAAACATGCATATCACATAATTCAGAATTATTAGCCATAATGGCCCTTATAAAAATTCACTTTCGCATAATCGCTGAAATCATACATTCGAATCCTTTTCTCTTGACAAAACATTGTACACACATTTTCATAAGATCTTTACATACAAAAGACATTTCATACAAGTGTAAATCATCACAAAGGGTAATTTATACAAACTTTATAAATCATTTTAAAGCATTAAAAGCATTTATTATAAGAACTTCAACATGCCTAGTAACTCAATTATTAAGAAATCACCCACCTTAATTCCTTTTAACTTTGAGCTTGATCAAGTTGCCTTTCCTTTAGCTCCAATGGCCTCACTTCACCTTAATCAAACCCAAAAATCCCATATGAATATGAGACATCAAAATTGGACATTCTAAGGAGATGAAAGAATGGAATTTAACCTATCTAACTTTACCCATCAATTTCCTAAGCCATTCAAACCAAAACCCATCCATGATTCCAAAAGATTTCACATTTTCTTACCTTGGAGATGAAACCCACGAAAATCTCTCTCCTCTTGGCTTTAATGGAAGCTTAATCCTTCCCTTCTCTTTTCCTTCTTAAAAACTCTACAAACTCTTCTCTAAGCAAGAAAAACACAAGGCCTAACCTCTTTTCTTCTTCTTCTTCTTCTTCTTCTTCCTCTTCTTCTTTCCACCAACAAAATCCCCTTTTCTTTTCTTCCTCCTTGAAATTTCGTAAGCCACTCTCTTAAGGGACTTAACTCATTTGTTTCTTACTTAAAACCTAGCCTAAAACTACGTCGTTTTACTCATTCTCTTTAAACAAGCAATTTTTTATACTCTTTCCTAACCCATACGACCACAAGCTTTGGCTCCTATTTAACTTCCTTCTTCATGTTTTAAAACAAGCTCAAAGGACCAATTTGGCCCTCCCTAAAAGCCTTAAGTCTTTAAAAAATAGATGATATACCTAAATTGTCCTCAAGCCATTTTATTCCTTTTAATTTCTAACAACTTACTCCACTCAAATTTAAACTTAATCCCTCATTTAATTTCCATTTCTTTAAGCACTAACACTCTCAAAATAATTTAAACATGCTTATTTAATAAGGAAGAGAAAATCGGGACCCAACATTTCTCCCCCCTTAAAAGAATTTCGTCCTCGAAATTCTTACCTGATTCACTGAAAAGCTGAGGATACTTCTCCTTCATAGCTTCCAATGGCTCCCACATGGCTTCTTCCACCGAATGGTACCTCCATAAGACCTTGACTAGCTGCACTGTCTTGTTCCAGATAACCTTTTCTTTTGTGTCCAAGATCTGCATTGGAAGCTCTTCATAACTCAAGTCTTCACTCAACTGAACTTCATCAGCTTGAATGACATGAGAAGGATCGGATCGGTATCTCCTCAACATAGACACATGGAAGACATCATGAATCTGTGATAGCTCAGGAGGTAATGCTAACTTGTACGCCAATGGACCAATTCTCTCTAGAATCTCGTAAGGCCCCACATACCTCGGACTCAGCTTACCCTTCCTTTCAAATCTCAGAATCCCTTTCCAAGGGGAAGTCTTAAGAAAAACTTTCTCGCCGACGTCATACTCCATCTCCTTCCGGTGAGCATCTTCATAACTTTTCATCCTGTCCTAAGCTACTTTTAGCCTGTGCTTAATTAAGCTGACCTTATCAACTGTCATCTAAATCAACACTGGACCTAAAAGTTTCCTGTCTCCTTCATCCCAACACACTAGAGTTCTACATATCCTCCCATATAAAGCTTCAAAAGGAGCCATCTGAATGCTCGAATGATACGAATTATTGTAAGCAAATTCAATCAAAGGCAAGTGTTCATCCCATGCTCCTTTAAAGTCCATCACACATGCCCTGAGCATTCCTTCCAGGGTCCGAATAGTCCTCTCAGACTGCCCATCTGTTTGAGGATGAAAAGTAGTGCTAAAACTTAACTTAGTGCCCAAAGCTTCCTGCAAACTGCCCCAAAATCTCGAAGTAAAACGAGGATCCCTATCAGACACAATCGAATATGAGATCCTATGCAATCTCACAACTTCATCAATGTACTTCTTGACTAGCATGTGCAGAGGATCAGTCTGTCTGATTGCCAGAAAATGGGCTGACTTCGTCAATTTATCCACAATCACCCATATGACATCATGCCTCCTACTGGTCCTAGGCAATCCCATCAGAAAATCCATAGCCACTTTCTGCCACTTCCACTCTGGAATAGATAATGGTCTCAACTAACCTGAAGGTGCCTGGTGTTTAGCCTTAACTTGCTGACACACCAGACACTTACTCACATACTCGACCACATCCTTCTTTATACCTCTCCACCAGAAATGTTCCCTAAGATCCCGATACATCCTGGTGCTACCTAGGTGCATAGCATAAGGCGCATTGTGCGCCTCATCCAGAATCTCAATCTTCACCTCCTTGACATCTGGAATACAAAGCCTATTCCAGACTGTCAGGAGTCCATCATCACTCACCATCATATCGGACTTCTTACCCCTCTACATCTCTTCCCACAGCCTACTCAATTCTGGATCCTGAACCTACAATTCTCTCACTTTTTTTTTTCTGAGAATCGGTCTTACCTGAAAAGTGGCAACCATACAAACAGATTCCTCCTGCTTCAAACTGATCCTGAGCTTAGCCATCTCTTCCAATAGCGGCAGATACACTGTCTGAACATATGCTATGGAAGACTTCCTGCTCAAGGCATCTGCTACCACATTTGCCTTGCCTGGATGGTACTCAATCAATAAGTCATAATCTTTAAGCAGCTCAATCCACCTCCGCTGTCTCAAATTCAGCTCCTTCTGACTCAACAAGTATTTGAGACTTTTGTGATCTGTGAAGATCCTAGTTTGAACCCTATACAAATAATGCCTCCATATCTTCAAGGCAAAGATCACAGCTGCTAATTCCAGATTGTGGGTTGGATAGTTCACCTCATAAGGCTTTAGCTTCCGTGAGGCATATGCTATCACCTTATCTCCCTGCATAAGCACACATCCCAACCCGTTTCTAGAAGCATCACTATACACGGTATAACTTCCCTCTCCTGTAGGCAAAGTCAAAACTGGAGCACTAGTCAATCTGTGCTTGAGATCCTCAAAACTCTGTTGGCACTCATCACTCCAGACAAACTTCTGGTTCTTTCTCAATAACTTGGTCAACGGAGCGGCAATCATGGAAAAGCCCTCCACGAATCTCCGATAATAGCCTGCTAAACCCAGAAAGCTCCTCACTTCCGTTACTGTCGTCGAGGCATGTCAATTCACTACTGTTTCAATCTTCTTTGGATCTACATGCACCCCATTATCAGAAATAATGTGACCAAGGAAACCTACCTCATGCAGCCAAAATTCACATTTAGTGAATTTGGCATAAAGCTCCTTGTCCCTCAACCTCTGCAATACAATCCTCAAGTGTTCCTCGTGCTCTCCTACACTCTTTGAATACACCAGAATGTCATCGATGAACACGATAACAAATTGATCCAAAAGCAGTAGGATCCATAAAAGCAGTAGGAGCATTGGTTAGTCCAAAAGGCATAACCAAAAACTCATAATGGCTATACCGTGTTCTGAAAGCTGTCTTGCTCACATCAAACTCCTTAATCCTGAGTTGATGGTAGCCAGACCTGAGATCGATCTTAGAAAAGATCGTTGCTCTCTGCAGCTGATCAAACAAGTCATCTATCCGAGGCAGAGGATACTTGTTTTTCACTGTCACCTTATTGATCCTCCGATAGTCAATGCACATTCTCCAGGTTCCATCTTTCTTCTTAACAAACAAGATCGGCGCTCCCCAAGGTGAGGAACTCGGTCTAATGAACCCCTTCTCTAACAATTCCTCCAAATGCTCCTTAAGCTCTTTCAGCTCAGCTAGAGCCATCCTGTAAGGTGAAATAGAAATAGGACCTGTCCTGGGAGCCAAGTAGATAGCAAACTCGATCTCCCTCTCTGGTGGCAAACTAGGCAACTCCTCGGGAAACACATCAGAAAATTCCGTCACAATAGGAATATCCTCCACCCTGCTCTCCTTCACAATGGTATCCATGACGCATGCCAAAAAGGCTTCACAGTCTCTTCCCATCAGTTTATCAGCTAACAAAGCTGAAACAAGCCTTGGTGGTGTCAACTTTTTGTCCCCTCTGAAAATTACCTTCCAACCCTCACCCAGATCAAACTCCACTTCCTTTCGACCACGATCAAGCTTTGCCTTATATTTTTCCATTACGTCCATTCTGACAATAACGTCCAACCCCTTTAGATCTAGAGGTAGCAGATTTACTACCAAACTAGATCCCTCGATCACAAGCTCACAATCTCTAAGGATCCAGCTTACAATGACATTCCTCCCTAACGAAGTGCTAACAATTAGAAAATTATCCAAAATAACTGACTGCATACCAGGCAATATCATATTTGCAGAGACATAGGAATGCGTGGAACCATAATCAAATAATACATACATATTAGAATGAAAGAGCTGAGCCATACCAGTAACAACTTCCTGTGCGGCTGCAGATTCCTCCCGTATCATGGCAAACACCCTAGCATGTGCTTGCCCTTTCGGTCTCCCTGGAGGAATGGGCTTCTTCATTGACCTATAACTGCCCACCCCAGCAGCTGATCTGGTCCCTACTGTCTCTGCTCTCCTCTGAGCCTGTGGCTGAGATTCTTCCCCTCTAGTCATCAGAGGGCAATCCCTGATCCTATGACCTTTCTCTCTACATCGAAAACAGGCTCCCAACAGCTTATAGTACTCCCCCCGATGTAGCTTCCCACAATGCTCACATTGGGGGTTCTGATTTCTACTTCTCTCTGTTATGTTATTTCCTCCCACTGAGGAGGCCTGCACTGATATTGCCCTGGACTGCTTGCCCGGATTAGTGACACTACTACCACCCTGACTCTAAATACAGGCGCTCTTCTTACCCCTGTCAGCTGTCTGAAAACTGCCCCCTCTCTTGAAAGTCTGTTCTCTACTCTTTCTCTTCCTGCTCACCTCCTGTTTAATGTTCTTCAGCTTCTCAGCCTGGAGTTTAGCATCCACCAGCTGCTGGTAATCAGAGAAGTTGTGAATAATCACCTCTTCTTTGATTCCCAGGTGGAGGCCTTCCTCAAACTTGCGACACTTGTCTTCTTCATTGGCCATAATGTGAGTTGCATATCTAGATAATTGAGTGAACCTCAACTCATACTCACTCACAGACATCTCCCTCTGAGTCAGATTCAAGAACTCTCGAGCCTTCTCCTGGATGTAGACCCGGGAAAGATACTTCTTCCTGAACACCTCTCCAAAATCCCTCTATGTAAGCACTGGTGGCACAGCTTGACTCTGTGGCACCGACTCCCACCAGTGGAGAGCATCTCCTTGCAGTAAACTCACTGCATACTCTAGCTTTTCCTCATCAGAGCACTTCATCTGCACCAGAACCCTCTTTGTCCTCTTCTTCCAAGCTTCAACTTCCTCTAGATTGGTGGTACCATTGAAGTCCACCGCTCCATACTTCCGCAACTTGTCATACTACCCGCCCCTAACCCCTGGAGCTGGCACCGGAGCCTGAGACCCTTGACCCATGGCAAAGGTAAAAGCCTGAGCAAAGGTCTAGAAAAACTGCGAATCCATCGCAGGCATAGGAGGAGGAGGAGGAGGCGACGGCTCCTTAGGTTGCACACTAGGTGCCTCTGAGCCGGGAGTAGAGTGTGTCCCCGCATCTTGTGGAACATGGGACTCATCTGTGCTCCCCTGGAGAGAGCGAGAACGAAGCCGAGCTCCTCGAGTTCTACTCCGAGGTGGCATATTCACTCCTTCAAAATAAAACCAGTGAAAAACTTTAGTTCATGCAAAAATAATTTTCAAAGTGTATAAAAAGATTTAAATCATGCAAAGTTATGAAAAATCAATACTCAATCATGTAAAATAATTTAAAACAATGTAAAACCATGTGAATAATGCAAATCGTTTAATGTCAAAAGAATGCAACATAGGTCACCAAAACCCTAAAGTTCTCCTTCAACCCGGACCTAAACCGAAACGCTCTGATACCATAAGTGTTGGAACCCCACCCTGGTGAGACACGTGTTCGATGTCCTATGTGACGTCTGGACACGCAACCCATGAGGAGGATTCCTCACATCACACAGATCATAATTCACCTCATTTCAATCACATCTTCTAACCATCAAATCTTCAAGTCTTGTTACTCCAAATTTCAAAAGTTACAAAGTTGAATTATGAGTAATCATGTAATCATTAACCTCATTGATGATTTCATACCTTTCGATTTAAAATTGATTGAGTTCTTTTAAAATTAGATTGAATATTTATATTTCAACTCATGAAGATCTCAAATGATTTAGTTTTTAAAACTTCAATTCATCATCTTCCCGTGGCTGCCGCTAATTAATTTAAAGGACAGCCACGGGAAAGATGATAGATTTTGAAGTTTTTAGAGGCCGAATATCATTTTGTGGTCTTCATGAGAGTTGTAGGTATAGATGTCTTCTTTCGAATGATTCATAAAAGAACTAAATCCGATTTTTAAATCGAAATTTATGGTGATCGCGCCAAGAGAGGTTCAAATTGATTTAGGGTGTAAACATGGGTTACTCTTTTGGGCATAACTCCCTCATCCGACCTCCAATTGAAGTAATTCTTAGACCATTGGATTCCTAAGACATATATCTTTCACTTCATAAGAATTTGTAACTTTTGGAGTTAAATTGAGGAAGTTATCATTAAAGTAAGCGAGAGGTCGATTAGGAGATCATATTTGGAGTATGAGCTCTTTTAGGCTTTTTAAGCATATCTTGAGTTGTATAACTCCGTTTGAGGTGATTCTTGCTTCAAAACAAACTCGAGGCTTAAAGATACAATTTGTATGAATAAGTCAACTTATAATTTTGGTAGTCAATTAGTGTGCGCTCAACACGAATGTAGAGTTACAGCTAATGACCCTGCAAGGTAATAAGCACAAGGTTAATGATTTTGCAGGTTAACTTCCAGAAACAAGTCTTCTTTCGTGGTGAGGAATCCCTCCCTCGTGGGTTGCTCGTCCAGACGTCACGTAGGACGTCGGACACGTGTCTCACCAGGGTGGGGTTCCAACATAAGGCGTTTAGTTTAGTTTTTAATTTTTATTTTCACTCTTTCTTTTCTATTTCTGAAATTGTGCTCTTGCATGAATTTAAAAGTCACAAGAAGTTCGACTTAAAAATTAGAGTTAGACATCACTCGACTAGAACGAGCCATTAGGAAAGCTCGACGTAATGAAGAAGAAGAAATCGCAAAGACAATAATGGTTGAGGAATTTCAGAAGGATTTAGACCACGAAGCAAACCAAGGACCACAATAGAGGATCTTTATGGACTTTATGAGACCAGGGCTCAATACGGCTAATCAAGGAGTAGCTAGACCACCAGTACAAGCCACATCATTTGAAATTAAACCAGCTCTCTTGAACATGCTTCAATAAAACGTTCAAATTTATGGATTAGCAAACGAAGACCCCAACGCGCGCATAGTGAACTTCTTATAAATTTGTGATACCTTTAGGTACCATCAGATGTCAGAAGATATAATTAGAATTAGGCTCTTTCCTTTTACCCTCAGAGATAGAGAAAAGGCTTGGTATCACTCCCTTAACCTAGACAATGTTACCACTTGGGATCAGTTAGTCCATGTATTTTTAGACAAATATTTTCCCCAAACTAAGACCACTAAGATCATTAAAAAAAATCACCAACTTCCAACAAGGTGACGGGGAATTGGTCTATGAAGCGTGGAAATGATACAAGGACTTGCAACAGAAATGCCCACGTCATAACTTACCCAAGGAATTTTTGTTACAAACATTCTATATTGGAGTTATGCAGCATACGAGAGGCACGTTCGATGCAGCTTCAGGAGGATCATTGATGAGGAAGACAGTTGATGAAGTGGAAGAATTAATAGAGGAAATGGCAAGTAACAGTTGTTTATGGACTAATAAGCGGAGTAGACAAACTACTACATTCCGTTAACAAAAAGGAATTGTGATTGTTAATCAAATGACGGAAATGTAAGTGAGGATTGATAACTTGATTGAACAGCTCAACAACATGAAGGCCTCGTCCTCAACTCCAGTGAAGGTCGTACAACTTAAATGTGAACTATATGGACAATTAAACTATGACACAGTGGATTGTATCTTAATGAAAGAAGGTGATCCAGAGTAAGTGAATTACATGGGAGCCCAGTATAGACGAGGAGGCGGAAACAACTCCTGCTCCAACACTTACAACCATAAGTGGAAGAATCACCGTAACTGCTCTTATATAAACAATGCAGGAGGACAATTTAGACCTCAATGACAATCAAGCTTCCAACATGATAAACCAACCTCATTGGAATCTAAGTTAGATAGGATTCTAAATAAGTTTGGTAATTTAGATGATGCACAAAAGAAGCTAGAAGGAAAATTTGAAAAAGTAATAAAGAACCATGCCTCTTCAATACAAAATTTAGAAGATCAAGTAAACCAATTGTCATACGTTGTTTCTATGCAAAAGTTAGGAAGTCTTCCTAGCACTTTGCGAATAAAACCAAGGGAGCAACTAAAAGCTATTACACTTCGAAGCAGAAAGGAACTTGAACCAACCACAAAGACAATAGAGGAGCCTTTCCATCCTATTAGAAAAGATCAAAAAAGGAGAAAGAAGTGAATATGAGTGAATACCCTTTTTATGTTGCACCTCCACCATATCAACCTAAAATCCCTTTTCCTCAATGATTACAAAAGAAGTTAGATGCATAATTTGCAAAATTCTTTGAGAAATTAACGATGCTACAGATAAATCTCTCTTTTATAGAGGTGTTGGAACACATGCCTAAATATGCAAAAATTTTAAAGAACATATTATGAAAGAAGCGTAATTGGGAAGACAATCAGACGGTAGATCTAACTGGCACTTGCAATTCCATAGTCACCAGTTAGATGCCATCTAAATTGAAAAATCCATGGAGTTTCACAAAACACTGTGTGGTTAGTGAGTTTGAATTTACAAAGTGTTTATGTTATTTAAGAGCAAGCATTAATCTTATGCCTTTATCTATATTCAAGAAGTTGGGACTGGGTAAGGTCAAACGAACATCGATGTCAATTCAGTTAATTGATCAATCTGTTAAGAGACCATTTGGAATAGTTGAAGACGTTCTGATGCAAGTGGACAAGTTCATTATTCCTATAGATTTTGTGGTTCTAGATTTTGAAGAAGATAAGAACTATCCACTAATCTTAGGTCGAACATTTATGAATATAGGGAAGGGCATAGTTGACATTCACAAAGGGAAATTAACACTTTGACTAGGCGAGGATCAGATCGAATTTAATATGAATAAGGCCTTAAAGAATCCAATAACAAGCAACATATGCATGAAGGTTGAAATTATGGATCAAAATGTGCAAGAACAAGTTAAGAGTTACATCGCATAAGCACAACCAGTGGAAGTGGAGACAGACAATGGATATTAAAAAATTGAATCTAAAGAAGACCATGAGATGGAGGAGTCGGATATCCAAATTCCTTAAGATAAATTGGTTTGAACTGAAAACACCCATACCACCATCTGCAGAAAAAACCACCAACATTAAAGCTTAAACCTTTACCTGCACATCTCAGATATATCTTTCTAGGCGAAGGTTAAATGTTACTGATAATAATCTCAAATCAATTAAATGAGAAACAAGAAAGTAAGGAAGTAGAAATTGTTAGAAAGCAAATGAAAGCCATCAGATGGCAGATTGCTGACATTCGAGGTATAAGCCCAAATGTTTGCATGTACCAAACAAACCTAGAGGAAGGATGTAGAACGGTGAGGCAGCATCAATAGAGGTTGAATCCTAACATGAAGGCAGTGGTTAAGAAGGAGATAATCAAACTCTTAGATGCAGTGATAATTTATCCCATCTCTAATAAAGAATGGGTTAGCCCAGTACAATATGTACCTAAGAAGGATGGAATGATGGTAATAGAAAGTGATAATGGAGAAGTAATTTCAATAAGAACAGTCATTTGATGGAGAGTATGCATAGATTATCACAAACTTAACTCAGTGACTAAGAAGGATCATTTTGCTCTCCCGTTCATAGATCAGATGATAGAAAAGGTAGCTAGACATTCGTTTTATTACTTCCTAGATGGATATTCAGGATATAATTAGATCTTCATTTAACCTGATGATCAAGAAAAGACCACATTCACCTGCCCTTACGGTACATTTGCCTACAGACGGATGCCTTTCGAACTATGCAATGCCCCAGCTACATTTCAAAGAAGTATGATGTCTATCTTTGCCATGATAGAAGATATAATGGAAGTGTTCACAGACAATTTTTTAGTTTTTGGAGATTCTTTCAAAATATGTTTAACTAATTTGGACAGAGTTCTTCAAAGGTGTGAAGAGTCAAACTTGGTACTGAGTTGGGAGAAATGTCATTTTATGGTGCAAAAGGGGATACTACTAGGGCATAAAATCTTAAACTAAGGATTTGAAGTCGCCAGAGCAAAAACAAAAGTGATAGAGAAACTTCCACCATAAGCAATGTAAAAGGTGTGCAAGGATTTTTAGGTTATGCAGGATTTTATCGTCAATTCATCAAATACTTTTCACAAATTGCAAGACCTTTGACAAACATTTAGTCAAGGATGTGCCTTTCTTATTTGATGACAAGTGTATGTCTGTATTCAACACAATAAAGGAGGCATTAATATCAGCATCAATTTTATCATCACCAGACTAGATGCTTCCTTTCGAAGTTGTGTGTGATGCAAGTGACCAAGCCATAGGTTGCTATTAGGCCAAAGGAAATATAAGAGATTGCACGCAATTTATTATGCTAGTAAGACCCTTGCAGGATCACAACTGAATTACACCATTTAGAGAAGGAGTTACTCACAGTAGTGTATGCATGTGATAAGTTTCGACAATACCTCTTAGTTTCAAAGGTAATTGTGTTCACTAATAACGCAGCATTAAAATACCTTTTCAACAAAAATGATACAAAACCAAGGCTCATTTGATGGGTTTTACTTTTACAAGAATTTGATATGGAGGTGAAAGATAAAGGGAGCAGAAAATGTGGTTGAAGATAACTTATCCAGACTAGAATGAGGGGAATACAAGCTAAGAGATAATATTAATGAAACTTTTCCTGATGAGACCCTGATGCTACTCGAGAGTTTGACTACACCATAGTTTGTTAATATCGCAAATTATGTTTCCAGTGGTAAACTTCCATTAGATTTTTCTCATTAACAAAAGAAGAAATTCTTGCATGATTGTAACCGATATATATAGGATGAGCCAATTTTATATAAAGTATGTGCTGATGGGTTAATGTGACAATGTGTTCTAGAGGAAGAAATTTTAGACATCCTAAAGCAATGTCATGCAAGTCAATATGTTGGACATTATAGAGCCAACAAAACGACAACTCAGATACTTAAGAGTGGCTTTTATTGGCCACAATTGTTTAAGGATGCTCAAAACTTTGTACCACAATGTGATTGATGTCAAAGAGTAGGTAACTTCTCTAAAAGAGATGAGACGCCTTTATCTAATATTTTAGAAGTGAAAGTCTTCAATGTATAGGGAATCGATTTTATGGGTCCGTTCCCATCTTTAATAGGAAATATGTACATTCTAGTAGGAGTGGATTATGAAGCAGTAGCATCTTCAACCAGTGGTGGAAAGGTCGTGTAAAAGTTCATTAAAAGATAATGAGTGGATTATTGCCACGTACGATAATGAGTGATGGAGGAAAACATTTTTGCAATAGATATTTTGAAGCCCTTTTACAAAGATATAGATTGCACTGCCGAGTTGCTACACCCTACCATCCAAAAATTAGTGGCCAAGTGGAAGTTGTCAATTAGGAGTTGAAACGAATTTTGGAAAAGACAGTGAACAACTCCAAGAAGGATTGGGCGATAAAACTAGACGATGCCTTTTGGGCCTATAGGATAGCTTTCAAAACACCTATTGGAATAACTCCTTATAGTTTTGTGTATAGGAAATCTTGTCACTTTTTGGTTGAATTAAAACATCGAGCATACTGGGCAATTAAAGCATTAAATTTTGTTTGGAAACAAACAAGCGAAAAGAGAATTCTGCAACTAGACAAACTTGTAGAGTTTCGTTATATTGCATACAAATATGCCAAACTCTACAAGGAAAAGGTAAAGAAATGGCACAATGCTCATCTTAAATAAAAGGAATTTAAAGTAGGAGATGAGGTTCTGCTATATAATTCAAGGTTGAGGCTATTTCCAGGGAAGTTAAAATCCAGATGGAGTGGATCATTTACGATCATTCAAGTTTTCGATCATAGAGTCTTAAACTGGAAAATGTTAAAAAGGAGACTTTTAAGGTCAACGGGCATCATTGCAAGTTATATCTCAGAGGAGCAATTCCCTAGGACAAGGAAGTGATTTCTTTCTCTTCGAATAATTAAGAGGACTCTATGAATGCACGGTCAAGCTAAAGACCATAAATGGGCAGGTTTAGTAGTTTGTTTGAAATCGTAGGTTTAAGTATAGTTGTTTTAAGTTTTCAATAAGACTTTAGTAATTTGTGTTGAGCTGGGACAACTAATTCCCTCACTCATTCAACTATCACCTCCAACCCCATCACCACCTCCATCACCATAAACCTTGCTCTAAACCCTTTCTTCCTTTTTAAATTTAGTCTTTATTTTATTTTTATTTCTTTAGGTATGTTTGTTACCACCTTCTCACATTGAGGACAATGTGTTGTTCAAGTGTGGGGAGGGTGAGGTGTTTATTTGAATATGAATTTTGCATATTATATTTGTTAAGTTTCATTATGTGAATCGTGTGAATGTGTCAATGGATTAGATGAGTTGAAATTGATTGATTTTGAACATGGTATGTTAGGTTATAGAGAATTATTAATTGGAAAATTAGTGAACTAGGGTTCTTTGATTAAATATGCAGCTTAATTAGGATTTAGTGTTTAAGTGTAGCCCTTTAAATTGTCACATTCATTCATAATTTGAGGCCTTTTAACCTAAGTAGCTTTGCTAGTATTTTTTCATGAAAATGAGTAGTTAAAGCAGCAAGGTATGCAATAAAAAAAGGTTGTTATTTTTAAAATAAGTAACTCTTCCACTAGCCTTCAGGTTATGAATAGAGCTAGTAGCCAGTTGAGAGCGTGATATAGTTGAGTAACTAGATTGACACGCATCACAAATATATGCCTTCATGTAAAGAGGTTAGAATGACATTCCAACCAAGCAACTTAATAAAAACACATGATTTAGTTAAGTAATCGAATCGAAATTCATTACCAATGTTTGCCTCTGCGTAAAAAAAAACTAATTCCATATCCATAAAAAGTCAATAAAAATAAAATATGCTTTCGAATAAAACTTACCGAACTTGTAATAGTTTGACTTTTCATGAAAATGCACTTAGGATTAGTTACAGAGTTGAACGATCAAAGAATTATTAATGAGTGTATGCAATTGAGAAGGGTAAACAATTTAACACTTGAGTCTGGATTAATATTTATATTTAGTTCAGAGCCCCAAGACATGGATTTTGCATGTTAATGATTTGAAATGACTTGAATGATTGTGTTTTAAATTAAATTTATTTCTTGAAGTTGAAGCCATTGTCTCATTACTGCATTGTGTGCTGTGTGCATTAGTATGTGTTTGTTGTTTTGTTTGCTTGAGGACAAGCAAAAATTTAAGTATGGGGATGTTGATAAGTGTGAAATGCATCATGTTTTAGGGTATAGTTTGATATGTGTTTATCACGAATTTTGCATGTTAATGATTTAAAAGTCAATGATTGTGTTTTAAATTAAATTTTGTTCTTGAAGTTGAAGCCATTGTCTCATTATTGCATTGTGTGCTATGCGTATTAGTATGTGTTTGTTGTTTTGTTTGCTTGAGGACAAGTAAACATTTAAATGTGGGGATGTTGATAAGTGTGAAATGCACCGTGTTTTAGGGTATAGTTTGATATGCTTTTATCTGTTTATTTGATTTTTTAGTATGTATTTTTAGTAGAATTGTGTTAGCTTGTGAATTATTTGTGTTTAAGTGTTGTTATGGGTTGGTACAAGCATTTGAGCTTAATTATTATGTCTTTGAGGTACCTTGATGTTTTTGTTAGTGTTTTAGGGTCAATAGTGAAGAATGGAGAAGTTTCAAAGAGATTTGGGCCGAAACAATGGCCCACGATTGTGGCCTATTTGCCACGGTCGTGATAGAAGCATAAGACTTGGCCCACGATCATGACATAAAGTATACAAGTGGTGCATAATCATGGCCTACATTGGGCAGATGCCCAAACACACAAAAAAGTTGAGTTTAAAGGGATTTTTCGAACCTTTCAACCCCCCCAAAAAATCTAGGGCTACCTAGAACATATTAAGTATATAAATAATGAGACAAAAGAGAGGAGAAGCTTTGTGTCAGCCACCATCATAAAACCCTAGAGAGAGTTCATCGAGAGAATGTGAAAGAGACAAAGGAAGAGAGACATGGAGAAGAAGCCTACACGAAGTACTTCTTGGAATAGGATGTTTCTCATTGTTGCTACATCCATCATCCATTTGGATCTATTTTCTAGTGTATTTCTATTTTTATCGATGTATAGAATTGTAATAGTTGTCGAGATAGGATTTATGAATGTTAAGGATTGTCTAAACTTACCTTCAGGTTATTATTATCTTTGATTCAACAAAAAAATCTAATTTTTATGTGAATTGGATTCATTGTGATTGATTTCTTCATTTTCATAAATCAGTAATAGACTAAGAGGATGAACTGATGAAAAATAATTAAATTGGGATAATGAGAGTTAGGTAATTTAATAAGAACGACAAATCTCTCGATGAACTCTCTCTAGGAGAGATCTCATATAGATTCTGGTAGTCTAATAGAAAACTTCAGATCTAATTAGAGTTTAGATAAATTATGAATTGAGAAATTGCAATTTTCTATAATCTGATTAGGGTTTATAATTTATGGTTTTTGGTTATAACTTGAGAGAGAATAACCAACCCTAGGATAGTTTAGGACCAATAATCCGACCTTTCATAATTAATTAGGTTAGTGTTGAAGATAGGTAAAAAAACTTCCCCTTTCTCTTAATTGGTAGTTCCTTAGGTTGATTCTTAGTGTATGCATTGTAATTTGCCGATTTGTTAATATTTCGTGATTTATTCTTGAGTTAAATTGGTTGATTGATTGTATTGCATTATTATTTTAGCTTATTTATAGTTGAATTTTTGCAATTTGTTTCGACCTTAGAGTTTAGGATTAGATTAACCCTCCTCGTGGGATTGACGCCTTAGATACTACTTGAACAACCTGTACTCTTGCGGATTATTGAGGTTAAAATATTAAAACTACATATATCAAAAAATTATGATCATTCATCTAACAGGTAATGATGAGAAGGTAATAATAAGTTATTTTTATGATAATATATAGAGGGTAAAGGAAGCAATCAAGGATAATATACACACCTTATCATAAAGTCATCATCATACAGTCATCATTGAGATATAGGAAAGGCAATTTTACTCTTGTTGTTGGCAATTAGAGCTTTTTTTACCCTATTTTCTAGTTAGGCCAAGTTTTACAAAGAAATATGAAGTTAATAAGGGAATGTTAAATGAAATTTTATAAGGATATTTCCAGTAATTTTGGGATACTTATTACTATTCATTAAAAAGCCTAAATCAAAGTATATATTTTTTACGTTTGTTACTTGTTGGAAATTAATCATCTATTTATTTTATTTATAAGGTTACTTTTATTGTCTTACAGTTTCTTAGTAGGACCAATTTGGAAGTGATGTTCCAGAATTGCAAAGGTCTGTAATTCGAATTATGATTTAATGTGTAAGTGCAATAGGATGTGAAATAAGTTAAAGCACTTTTAAATTCATCAATTACAAGAAAATGAATAGATTGGAACATAAAAGATTGAACGATTTAGTTTTATTCGATACAATTTAAAACTTTGAAAAAGTATATTATTATCATTATTAAATTGAATATAATTTTTGCAATTTTTAATAATTTAATTTTATTTGTTTGCTAGAACTTTTAATAGAACAAGTGGTTTTATATATTCAATTTGCCTTAACTATATTAATCTTTTAGCATATTGGGTTTATGAGAAACTAAGTTTGATGGATGAGAGTGACTTGATTTGATAGATGAGAATGACTTGGAAGATCATCCTAGATGAGAAACTATTAACATGTCATTTAGTGGAATGAATTTGAATGGTAATGATGATGAGGCTCCTGCCAGCGATAAGAATTTGTACCAAATGAGAATTAGGATTAATGCGATTTGAGCAGATATTCGATTAAATGAAGCTCTAAGATTTTTCATTTATTCTATTCTTTTAATTTCACTTATATTTGATGCATATGTTAAATTATATATGTGCAATATAAATATTAAACTTTGACTGTAAATATTATTGTTTCAAGTTTGCTTTTTGTTGAACGTGTTCTTTAACAAAAAATTTATTGCAATAACTACTGAGTCATAGAACTTTATCATTCTTTATATTTGATGTTTTGATGTAATTATTCTTTATTATATGATAAAATTGTAACATTTTAAGTATTGTATTTTATCTTTAGTTTTTATTTGTATAATGATTAAAGATCTTTTTATATTAATTGTAGTTATTGTTTATCGTGAAATATGTGAAAAGTAATATTAATAGAAATAAATATATTATTTTATTTTAAATTTATATTATTATGATTTTTAAGACAAGGTTGATGTAATATTATAAATTATATAGCATGATATATTAAAAGACTATATTGCAATTTTAAAAAATTAAGGACTATTTTACAATTTTAAAAATTATTTAAAGGGTATCCATTATTGAATTTTTAAAAAATTAAGGATTATTTTACAATTTTAAAAATTATTTAAAGTGGTATCCATTATTGATCGATATTGGCATAGTATTATACCAAAACTAAATTCAGTGTTAGTATTGGTATAGTATTCATAACATTGGGTTTCATACATCAAATCACTCAAAATGAGGCTAAGCTCCTTTGGTAATTTGACTTCGCTTTCATCTTCCTCACTAACCATTACATTAAGATCTAAGCCATTGGAAGTTGAGTACCTTTAGAGTCTTTTCTTTTAGATTTAAAATGAACTTTTGACCATTCTTTAATAAATATCAATGTTGATATGAGAAGAAAAATAAGTGGCATTATTTAGATATCAATTGCAACCTAAGTATGGTTTTTAGTGAATTGTCTTTCAAAGTATTTAGGATTAATTTCTTAGGATTCCCTTAGTGTTTGACAAACTGTCATTTATTTTTTAAAACTATCAAATGTTTTAGTTAATTTATCTTTTGTTGCACCTGCCATCAAGTTGTTGTTAAGAATCCTATTTATAAATGCAAAAACGATATCGTTTGAATATTCTTTCCATGTAGCAATTACATCGTATGGGTCAAATGTGCCACATAAACTCCCAAAACTTTTAAAAATTTTCATTTTTGTATGTGTAAGTGAAATTTTTAATGGTAACTTGATGATATAGGGAATGGATGATTTATCAACTAAAACATAAAGGTGGTATTTGATAGTTTTTAAAATAAGGAACTAATGTGATAGTTTTCTGAACTCCAGGAGGTCCTACAAATTTAAACCTAAGTATTTATTTAATCATTTTCCTCACATTTCATGCATAGAGAAAGTTTTAGATACTTTTATGATCGTCATGAATGAGTCCATTGTCCTTTATCTGATACCATCTATAGGTCACTTGAAATCTGTGGTGGAATATGGCAAACTCTTACTTACTCACTAACCCTCTCTCATTAATAACATATTAGTCTTAACCCTTCTATACAATGTTGGTGCCACTGCCCTTTACATTGCCACCATGTCTGCCACCTACACTTCCATCAAATTCCACCATTTTCCCACCATCACACTCGCTTCCACCACTGCAACAAATCATGAAACCCTTACCTTTAAGGTTATTCACCTGAGCATCCCCAACGTACAACAAACTTTATTTTCCTTGTCTCAAAGCTACACTATTGATGTTATTGTATGGACTTCTTCTGTATGATTACTCTTTCTATAAAGAACGAACTGAGCGTTTTTGTATGCCTTCTTTTACTTTTAGAGTTGGTACTCTTTGTTTCTTTATGTATCTACCTATACTTCCCCCTAAATATCTTAGGAAGTTTTAGAGATCTCAAAACTTTCCTTTATGTCCCTAGTAGACCTCAAATTATTTTCTATCGTGCCAAAACCAATTTTAGATTGTGAAGATAGAGCTTATCAATACTTCTTATAAATTTCTAACTAGTTTCTAAAATCATCAGGAATTATAATCAACACTTTTAAGTTTTCAAAGAATAGAGTGATCCAGGCAATATAAGATATATTGTGTGTACCCAATGATCATACACCACCAATCTACTACTATATTAAACCATTGGTCGTAGTCAATGATCGAAGAGGTGGTGGTAAAAATACTGATTTATCTCTCAATACTTTGCTTAGTTAGATTCACATCTGAGAAAAAGTGTTGTCTTTTGTGTTTTGAAACCTCAGGGCTTATCATAAGAGTTTTGTTGAGAGAAATAGCTATAGGTTAAAGAGAAGTGGACAAAGGTTATTATAGGTTGTATGATGTCCACCTAACAATTTTTAAAATTTAGGTTGGATTAAGACACAAGTGAATTAAGGGTATAAAGACAGTTGGATTTAGCATGAAATAGAAGTTAGAATAAGAGGTAACAAAGGGATCAACTTCTATTAAATAATTATATTTTTAATCTTAAATATTGAGTCTTATAATGTCACGTGACAGTGAATCCACTATATAATTGAAAAAACTAATAAACAATGTCACTTCGACATTGACGTTGTTATATATCCATCCTTATTTGAAGATCTTAGAAAATGTCGCTGATAAGATCACAGTAGATAGACATCGCTCTAAAAGATAAGAACTATATAGGAGGAAAATTTAAAGATAATATAGTTCTGCATGGATGTGGATGTATCATTTCTAGATAAATGTACTATCTTATCTTGTTAGTTATGATGTAGATAAATCCTATCAAATAGAGTCCTATTCAGATGGTTATGTCATCTTATTAAATAATGTGATATAATCTGATTAGGATAAGATGTGATCTAGCTAGTAGAGTTCGGCTAGGATTCTAACTTAGGTATCAAGTCAGAGGTGCTTATAAATAGCTCATTTGGGCCTTACTCCATATGAGAGATAAAGAGTGTGGCCGCAATGTACAAAAGTGAGGAAAAATAGAGAGGGGGCAAAAAGGGTTAGATTCTTATCATTGTTTGATTTTTTTTTAGGATTGGTTTGAGGGTTTGTTTCTTGTGATATAAACTTTGGTTTAAATCTTGAAACTTGTTAGATAACTTGTTGTTAGGGGTGAGAAATCCATTTTTTTTCTTGTAAATCCACTTTTTTCTTGTAAATCCTTATTGAGTTTAATAGATTTATTTATCGATTTGTCTTATGATTTTTTCCACTACACTGGAGGGTTATCCACTTTATATTTTAGTGTTTATTTTAGATTTTAGTTTCTTCTCATATTTTTTTGATACTGCAATAAAGAGAGTTCTTTTTTGTCATTAATATTTGGTTGATCTTTTAGAGAGTTGTGTATTTATATCCTTACAAGTGGTATCAGAGCCATCATAATGGAAGGTTGAAACGACTATATGCCATCATAATGGAAGGTTGAAACAACTATATGGTTAGGTTAACATCATCAAATTACTCAATTTGGAGGCCCATGATACAGGATCTTCTATATTGTAAGAATCTCTTTGATCTTATTGATGTGGACAGAGGTGTGAAGGATGATGTTCCTTCAAAAACTGAAAAGATGTTAGAAAGAGAATGAAAAAAGTGAAGCAAAAAACTCTAAGCAATATCAAACAATGGATTAATATCAACATATTCAACTATGCGTCTAAAAAAAAATCCTTTTGAGCTATAGAAGAAGTTAAAAGGTTTGTATGAAAGGAAGACTGCTCATAATAAGGCCTCTCTGATTAAAAGGCTTGTGAATTTGAAGTTGAAGGTTGGGAAATTAGTGTCAGAGCATCTGAGTGATTTCTAGGACAAAATTAACAAGCTGACTCTAATGAAGATCATTCTAGATGATGATCTTTAAGCTTTGTTCCTATTGATTTTGTTACTAGATAGCTAGGAAACACTAATGGTGATGATTATCAATTCAACTCCTAAAGGTGTGCTCTTTTTAAATGTAATCAAAGAGAGTATGTTTAATGAATAAATCAAAAGAAAGGATATTGGAGTTGACAATGTGCAAGCTTTCATAACAAAAAGCAGGGGAAGGAACATAGGGGTCCCAATGGTCATTGCAAGTCTAAAAATACTTTAAAGTCCAAAGTTGACAAAGACGTGAAGAAATGCCACTATTACGATAAGCCAGGACATATTAAGAGGTTTTATTATAAATGGAAGAGAAATTAAGAAAAAGGAAGCTCATCAGGATGATGATGACAAGAGTACAACTGTAATTCCTTCAAGCATGGATGATGATGTCACTAGTTTGTACAACTAATAAATGCTTACATGTCAACAATGTTGGTTCAGAATGGTTGATCGATAAGGGAACATCTTACCATTGTGTTCCAAAAAAATAGTACTTCTTAAGCTACAAGAGCGGAGATTTTGGGAGCATCAAGATGGCAAAACAAAGTTTCGCCAAGATAATTAGTATAGGTGAATCTAAGTTCAAACAAACATCGAGTTCTTACTGACCTAGAGAGATATACGACTCATCCCCGATCTAAGGCTGAATTTGTTATTAACGAATGTGTTATATCAAGAAGGATTTAAGCACATTTTTGGGGATAGGAAGTGAAAACTATCAAAAGGTGCAAGAATGATTGCCCTAGCAAAGTTATATTGCTCACTATACAAGACAAAGTTAAAGTGTGTGGTGGTAGAGAAGTATACATGAACGAAGAGGAAACTTTACCAAATATATGGCATCAATGATTGGGACACATGAGTGAGAAAGGATCAAAGTTGCTGGCTAGAAAATTCCTTATCCCAGTTAGGAACTCATAATTACTTAATCCTTATTATCATTATTTGGCTAGAAAGCAGCCTAGAGTCTCATTCAAGAGAAGATCTACAAGGAAGTCTGAGTTATTAGAGTTAGTGCATTTAGATGTCTGTGGTCCTATTAGATTTACATTTATTGATGATGCTTCAATTGAATTATAAGAGTCAAGTGTTTGAAACATTCAAGAAGTTTCATGTAATGGTAGAAAGGGAGTCTGAGAGGAAGTTGAAGTGCCTATAAATAAACAATAGAGGGGAGTCTACTTCTAAGGCATTTGAAGAATAATGTACATAGCATGGCATCATACATGAGAAAATCAAACTAAGGATTCCACAACATAATGGGGTTATTGAGAGGATCACAGACACATACCCAAGGATCAAAGAAAGAAGCTTGAATCAAAATCAATATATTGCATCTTTGTTAGATATGGTAGCGATCAATTTGGTTTTAGAATTTATGACCTAGAGAAGAAAAAGGTGGTCAGGAGCAGGGATGTGTGATCTAGGAGCACGAGAGAGGTTTTGATCTTTTGAGTGGGGATAAATTATGATACTACAACTCATCAAATGGCATAGTTAGCTTTTTGCCAATTCCTTCAACTATTGAGCAGTCTATAGGTAAAGAACACGAAGTGTGAAACCAAGCACACATTGGTGATGATCAAATAAGTATATATTGATGAGCTACATGAATCATATCTAGAAAATTTTGAAAATGAATCTATTAAGAATAATGAGCAGGGGGAGGAATGCGATACAATAGTTGATGAAACACGGTTTCAAAGGTCAATAAGGGAGAAAAGGCCTTCTATCCAAGTTTTAAGTACTTGTTACTTACTACTGAAGGGGAGCTTGAGGATGTGTAAGAGGTTGTATTTTGTGAGGATTCAGATATTACTAGTTAAGATTCATTATAGAAGAGCAATAATTAATGTTGAAGAAGATTCATACAAATGGTGCTAATATGTTGTCGAAAGTGGTTCCTGAAAATAAACATGAGCTTTACATTAAGTTTATTAGGATTTATCTCAAGTAGATGATGGAGAATATCATGTCTTTAGAGAATAAAATGTCTTCCCTATATTTGGCCTAGAGAGGGAGAATGTTGTATATCCAATCTTATTTTGAGATTTTGGATGATGTGGTGGATAAGATCATAGTAAATAGACATTAGCCCTAAAAGATAAAGACTATGTGGGAGGATCATCTGAAGATAGTAGTGTTCTTCATGAATATGGATGTATTACTCCTAAATAGATGTAATCTCTTATCTTTTTAGTTGTGATGTAGATAAATCCTATCAGATAGAGTCCTATTTAGATGGGTATGCCATTATATTGGATAATGTGATGTAATCTGATTAGGATAGGATGTGATCTATAACCAGCTAAGTTCAGTTAGGATTCTGACTTAGCTATTAAGCTAGAGGTACCGATAAATAGCTTATTTGAGCCTTGCTCCACATAAGAGATAGAGAGTGTGGCCACAACATCTAAAAGTGAGGAAAAACAGAGAGAGGGCAAAGAGTGATGCCGAACCCCAAGGCTAAAGAAACCTAAATCCCTTAAAACACACACTTTGGATAGAACATGAATAAGACAAAATCCCTAACCATAATAAACTCCCAATCAATTATATGAAAGGAAACGCATATAATAAGGATGATTTAAAAACAAGAATAAAAATTCACCGTCAGTGTTTACCTTGATAAGAATTATATTCTTGATGCAATAGAAGAAGACAAGAAATCCTCCTTTATAGAATTCGTTATTCATCCAATCTAACCCTAAATAATATTTATTATAATGTATTTATACCCCATGAAAAGAAAGAAATCCTAACTATCTAAAAGACCTTTAAACATGGGCCTTTCACTAAATAATTAAAACACAAACTAATATTTCTAAAATACAACCCATTAAACGTAAAAGATTTAAACAAGCACAAGACACAAGTAATGGGCTACCAAAAGTAATGAAATTCTTCTTGCACATTTTTTCCAACTTGATTAGTTATGATGCCATTGGCCATCATTGTATCTTAATCTATGCCATCTACAATTCAGCCTATGTAGGATCGAATCGCTTTTTTGAACTTCTTTTCTTTTGATCTTGTTATTAGTCCCTTTGATATTACTATCTTATCTTTGGTTCCATATCTCTTATAAAGTACCATAGTCGTGCTCACATCATCCCTTCTCTCTTCAAAGGAATTCTTCCTCGAATATGAATCAAAGTTAAAAAGAGATAAGTCAGAAACATTAAAAGTAGCACTAATATTATACACACCTGGCAAGTCTATCTTGTATGCATTGTCATTGATGTGTTCTAACATTTGGAATTATCCATCACCCCTTGCATCAAGTTTTGACTTCCTTTACTTTGGAAACCTTTCTTTTCGCATATGCTCCTAAACCCAATCTGTAACATCCCACCCCCGACGGGAAGGGTAAAATCGTAATTTAGCAAAGGATGAGAGTGATTGGGACTACTTAGGATTGTTCATGCATACTGGTATTTGTGAACAGTGAATTTATGCACATGAAAAATAACTGTACATGCATTCATGATATTTCCCGGTACTTGTGCCTACATGGGATTTTATATTGGAAATGTGGTTTATGGGCTTCAAAATTTATTCGGAATGGATCATTATAGGTTTTACATTTTACGAAAATTATAGAAATTTTTCTGGATTTTTCCGGAGAAAATTTTCGGACCGAAAAAATCGCCAAGTGGCGAACCGGTTGATTTTTTGTATTGAAAAATTCCGTCCATTTGGCACTGAAAAAAATTTAATTCATGATTTTAAAAATTATTGGATTAGAGCTATTGAAAATTGGATGACCTAGAGATTAAATCCTAGTAAGGTCTTTTATTAACCATTTATTAATTGATTCTTGTTTTATTTGGTGACAAGTGTCATGACATGTGTCATGACACTTATTAAGCTTTTATTAAAAGCCTCCTTTGGTCTTGATTCTCGATGCTTCCATAGGAGAAGACCAAAAGCAATTTTTCTTCATGTTGTCATGACACTTATTAAGCTTTTATTAAAAGCCTCCTTTGGTCTTGATTCTCGATGCTTCCATAGGAGAAGGCCAAAAGCAATTTTTCTTCATGTTTTCCATCACCTTCGTAGCCTACCTCTTCCTCTCCTCTTCTTGACTCTTTTTGCTTGCTTCTCTTTTCCATCTCCTTCTCCATGGTTTGCTCTTCTTTGGTCTTAAACATACAAAACAAAAGTTCAACCTAAGCTCAAGTTGATGATGATGGTTGTGTGGTGGAAAGAATTAGAGAGGATTGTGAGCTTGTGAAGTCTAGAAGAGTGGAATCTTGTTTAAAGTAAATCATATGTTTATATGATGGTTTTATAGTTACTTGTGATGTTACTTAAGGTTAATTGCATGGCTAAGTTGAACAAAAATAATGATTAACTTGAGTTGGGATGGTTTGAGATTGCAAAGACAGATTCGTGGCTCCACTTGTCTAATTTTTTTGAGCTGTTTAACGTCCAAATCTAGAGAAACTCAAAACATAGAAGTTTTCTAACTAGAGGTTTACTATCTCCATGAATTTTTCCACGATTTTAAAGTGATCCAAATGAGAGTAATAGGCCCCTAATTGAATCGGGTTCAGAACACCAACGAGATTGAACTAAGACCTGAAAGTTAATTGTTTGAGGACCTTAGAGTTGGAATTGGATGATGAGCTCTTCTTATGAAATGTTCAAGAATGTGTCATTTAAGAGCAGTAGAAAGGAAATTTTAATTTGATAAGGATTCTGCTAGTTATGTCCGAATAAGTGAAGGTTGTTCCTAACCTTAGTGATACAGAACAGAACAGAAACAAGTCAGGTGTGTAAAAATCACAATAAATCCAATTTATATTATTTTCAAACCGGCTTTGGATATGTGATATCCATATGAGTTTATGAAAATTGAAACTTTGAATCACCTTAATTGGATGTGAAATGAATGAGTTATAAGGTTTTAAGTCGGACAGGGTCCAACCTGTGACTGCATGTTAAAGCTGATTGTTAATGGAAGATTTGAATGTCCTTAATGACCGAATTAGACCATGGTTATAAAAGAAGAAATGTAAAGTTATGTGTTAATTAGAGGTCTGGAAATTTTGAAAAACATTTTACCTATGTATAGGGAGTTATGAATTGTTAACTATTGACTGGTTATGTGCATTTTGGTGAAACCCAACCATGAGTGTAGGTTTTGTGAGTATTGTGATTGAAAGCTAAATTAGAGATTTTTTGTGATTCGAATTGGCTCAAGTGATCTGCTGTAAAGTTGTATAGGAAGTAATTAGCTTGAAAATGAGATATAGAATGTTAATTTTGGATGTCATAATTGGAAGTTATGAATTTTCAAAGACTGGACCTAAGTTAGGTCATTGACTAGTGATCAGGACAGCCTCTTACAAGACAGTTTTGAGTTTGTTAGAGGTGGAATTGACTGTTAAGGCCTTCATGAGAAGTGTAGTATTCTGTTTTATCTTTTCATAGGTATAAAGTATGAAATTTTTTGACATCTGTGCAAAAAGTTATACTTTTTATCACATTTCTATTTAGTTCAGGCGTTTTCAGTGGGTAGAATCATTCATTGAATTGTTTGACCTACTTATCAATTGAATTTGATTTCATGTTGTTCATGAAAGTTGTAGGTCACATTCTGATCTTTAATTTGGCATAAATCATGTAATTTTTAGCAAAGAGGATGAGAAGTTATGGATTTTACAAAATGTTGCACTGTTTTGACAAAATGTTGCACTGTTTGGACAAAATGTTGCACTGTTCTAAGAGGCTTTGTGAAGGTAGTAACTTTGAGTGTATTTTTGACACCATTAGAGGTGAAATTAGATTTTATGTCCTTCATAAAACTTGTAGAGCTCTCTTTTCTCTATAAACTAGACACCAAGTTTGTCCAATTTGGAGTTCGGAGCAAGGAGTTATGACTTATGAAAGTTGGGATGTCGGCAAAAAGAAAGAATAAAGCTTTCAGTCGACTACAACCTGCACAAGTCGACTAGGACATGTATTTTTCCTGCACTAGTCGACTACAACCTCTGACTAGTCGACTAGGATGTGTATTTTCCTGAAACTGACCTCTCTCCACTCTTTTGCTTATAGTTTTTTCGTCCGATGTCCGATTGACCTGATTCTCGAGGCATCGGATTCGTGAAACATTGAATTTTATTTTATGAGAAATTGGGAATTTTTAGACGGGAAATTGACGTGGATCCGGGTAATGGTCCTCTGGTCACTGTTTTGTTTTTTTGGGACCTATAGAGGCCCGAATTGAGTAATTTCGGTGCCGTTAGATTTCTAATTTTTAGATGGAATTTTTGTGATGGAAAATTTTGGTTTAGGGCCGGGAATATCATGAACATGCATTGTGCACCTTCTAATTGCTACATGTGTAACATTAAATAGTTCTGATTGAAAAATTGGTAATATTTATATTCTGTAGCTGTTATAGAGGCACTTTTGGAGCGCCGATCCACCGATGCCACTAAGACTTCCAGGTATTAACTCGGAAGTACAGGTGAGTAACCTAGATGGTTCATTCAATTATTATATTTTCAATGTGGGGAAATAATGGAGGGATTAGGATTGTGTTTGTTTATGACTAGGTTCCGGACAGGTGGTCCGATGAATTGGGAGAACTGCCATAGAAGTGTATCAGGTTGTGATTCTGTGAGCTAAATTGCTCCTACTGTGTTAAATTTTGATACATGAATGGATTGTACAGTTACTATTTAATTGTGATGTGATCAATTGTGACTGGTAGAATTGTGCTATATGAACGTGAATTGTTTGCTATTACTGTGACACTGTGATTAATTGCTTGAAGTGTTCTGGATGTGCACATTGTGCATTGCTTGCTACACTGTGCTTCATTTCGTTGCCTCTATTGGGGCAGACTGCTTGATATGGATTGTTAATTGGGCATATGCATTTCATACACAAATGCATAACCAGATAATAACAACAGTTGTGACCAAATTCGCCACTGATACTGATACTGAAAAAGAGCCTCGAGCTCGAAGGGAGTTAGTGCATACCCAAAGGGCTCTCCTACTCCCTAGACGCGTCTACTGTACATTGTTCACTGTTTATGTGCTCGGTCACAACACTGGGTCACAACACTGTAATCAACTAGGTGTCACATGTGCATTGCATACATACTTGACTGAATACTGGAAATGGGAACAAGGCCAGAATGCCTTCCAAAATTGTGAATTGCTTGTGTGCTGCATGAATTGGGCAAACCATCGATGATGGTTCCTCACTAAGTTCGCAAAACTCACCCAAAATTTGCATCTATTTTTCAGGTCTTGAAGAGTACCCCGTTTGACACGAGAGTATTCTACCGTATGTAAGGGACAGATAGAGGTCGGGATCAATTTGCGTCTGCATTAGTATCTCATTAATTATATTCTGAAATCTCTGTAAAAGAATGCTCAGTATTTATAGTGAGCCCAATTTGGTTATGGCTTTTTGTTCATTAAATGGCTTTTGTAAATTATTATTGAATGATTGTAATAACTAAAAATGTTTATTTATTAACGTGGGCTCAGATTGTCTACTGTTTTCGCGTGTATGAGTGTAATGAAAAAAAAATTCATACTAAGTTTCGATTGACTGATGTAGCACGCCATCCTTGCGGGGCAAGGATCCGGATATCACTATCGATGTCGGGTTCGGGTCACGCGGGAGTGGGGTGTTACATTTAGGAGTTGGCTCAATGGTAAGGGGAGTGCACTTAAAGTGCAACAAAACCTTGAGGTCTTGGGTTCGAGTGGTGACTCATCCAAGTACCAAAGAGGACAATACCTGGAGTGATGGCGGTAGAGGTCGGGCTCTACATTATCACCCTACAACAAAATCATAAACACACTATGCAAATTTGAGTCAATGTCAATGTTAGTAAACAAATTTTCCTTAAACCAAATCAAAATTAAAGTTCCCTTGCCTAAGTACGCATTATTTAACCCTCTCTCTTTTGCATACAAACACGGTTATGTCTTAACTTTTTCACTCTTTTGAATTTCTCTTTGCTCACTTGTCATTTTTTTTCTTTCTTTTAACTCACTAAATTATTCTCTGTTGCACATCCCACTTTCTTTTCCTCACTTGCGCAGATAATCACCATTGGGCCTTTAATTTTATTCTTTCTCTCATACCTCACTACCTAAATCCCTACTTGATGATTGTTGAATTTTCAATTGTTCAAGGTATGCTTCTTTGGGTGATAATGGAGCGAGGGCAACTTTCCACCCATTATATATAAAAGTGTAACATCCCGTCACCGATGGGAAGGATAAAATAGTAAATTTGGATTGGGTTGTGTTTTTGTACACAAAATTGTGCATGCACTTGTGACAATTCCCGGCTTTTGTGTCTTTATGAAAAATGTGAAATTATGTGTTTGAAAATTGAATTGGAGTGATTTATGCGTATTCCGCATAAAATTGCAAAGTGGGTACCGATGAGATTCCGGTACTGAAAATGACTGTCTAATTGACACTCCAATTAAAGACATGATTTAGGAATTTTGTTTTAGGCATAAGCTATTGAATTTGGAAAGATTCCGATAGTCTAAGTAAAAGAAAATTGAATTGGAAATTGGTAGGCATGGAAGTGAGTGTTTCTAAAAAAAAAAAAGGATTCGCAATTCAGTACCTAAGGGTCGGAATTTCTGAAATGAAATAGTAAAGTTATAAGATTTGGTATGAGGGCAATTTAGGCAAGATACTTATGAGTATAAGGCTTAAGGTTAAAGGAAGGGCCAAAATGGACTTTTCACATTTAGAAAGGGTATAAATAGAGGAAATTAGGGTTTGAAAATGGGAAGGAAAGGAAAATGCCGTGGAAGAAGAAGAGGAGGAGAAGAAGAAGGGAATTTTCGACGAAATCATGAAGAGTTTATGGATTTTGTGATCCAAATCAAGTAAGTTTAAGCTTCTTCCTTCTTAATTAGTAGACTGATTCATGTTTTGAGTGATTATAGCTAAAGAATGGATTACTGATGTTGGGTTTATAGGGTTTTCGAATATGGTAAATTTTTTTATGTTTGTGAGTGAGTTTGCTTTGTAAGTGGGTTGGAAATTGGTGTGTGAGTGGTGTTGTAATATTTAGATGAGTTATGTGTTGAATAGATTGGAAGAATTGGATTGAAATGGTTGAAAATTGGATTCGGGAGACGAAATCGGCTCGCACATCGCGACATCCTTATACTTTATCGCGACGCATGCAATTTATGAACAAGCATGATGCACGCAGTTCAAGACGTCGTGGTGTGTGCGATAGGCGCGCGCATGATCTAATAAAGTAGCACGCCTTGAAGACGATTTATGCCCTCGTCGCGGTGAGCTCAAACCTTCGCTGCGGCAAGGACCCCTTTTCCCGAATGAATAAGTTTTGATTTTTAAACCATAACTTTTTGTACAAATTGTCAAAGGAGATAATTTTTTATTTGTTATGAGCTAGAGACATGGGTCTCATTCTTATGAAGGAGGGAAGTGTTGAATCTGTCTTTAAAGGTTTTAAATTTTAGATGGGAGTTAAATGCAAAATATAGTTTTGATTTATTGATAATTCGTATGCGTTGGAGAATAACTTTCGAAAATCTGAAACAGATTGACTGATTTGAGTGCCAAATTGAGTTCTAATAATTAGGGAAATTATTGACGGGAAAATCCTTGGGTTAGTGCCAGGAATGTCACGGAAGTGCATGATACGTAATTTTTTGCAAATTGATACATGAGTTTTATTTCTGATTGGGCAATGTGTAAAATAGAGTTTTTGTATTGTGATAGAGGTTTTTGGAAAGTCAGTCCACAGACATTGCTGAGACTTCCAGGCGCCAGCGCGGAAGCCAGATGAGTGACCTAGACGGTCCTCCAATTATTATGTGTGTCATAATTATGTGATTATGATTATGTGAAAAATAATGGTGGGGCAGTGATTAATTGTGAAATCCGGACAGAAGGGCCGGAGTATTGGCGTGTATGATATAGAAGTGTTATGGGTATGTGAAATTGTGATTGTGATATAGGAATATGTAAATAAAGTGATTGAATTGTGGCACACACTGTTCATATATGAATGCAAAAGTCAGTTAATGATAGTTGTGACCGAAGCAGCCACTGATCTGAGCTGTTAAGCTCAACGTTATATGTAACATCCCACCCCTGACAGGAAGGGTAAAATAGTAAATTGGCATAGGAAGAGATTGATAGGGATTTATTCGTATTGTCCATGCATACTGGTACTAGTGACCGATGAAATTGTGCACATGAAATAACTGTATATGCATACATGACATTTCGGTTTCGTGCCTAATGTAATTTTATTGTAATTAACGGGTTATCGGCTTTGAAAAAAAATTATTCGAGTGTGCCATAAATCGTTTTCTATTTTTAGGATTTATGGAAATTTTTTCGAATTTTTAGGGGTTCTTTTAGGATCGGAAAATTTCAATGATCGATCGAGTGAGCTGTTTTGTACTGAACAGGATTGCCTAATGGCATAAAATTAGTGGATAAATGAGGTTAGGATAATATTTTAGTATCATGATTAGAAGTTAATTGGAATTAGTACTTAATTAAATTAGATTAGGATAAATTGTATTTTATTCACCTTAAAGCCAAGTGTCCCATTTCATTAATGGGTTTTGTCTTATATTCTCCTTCCATACGACCTTCTCTTGGCTTCTTTTAACATTTGAATCACTTAAAAAAAGCCACTTCTCTTTGCATCATCCAAACCTTCATTTCCTCTCCATATTCATTGATTTTTTCTTCTTTCCTCATCTTCCTCCAAACATTCAAGAGTTCTTCTACTTCCAACTAAGTTGTGTTCTTGCTATGATGAGGAGATACATGTTTGATGGTAGAAGAAAGTAGAGAAAGTGAGAAATTGGTGTAGGATTAAAGCATTGAAGGGGAAAAGCTTAAGTAGGTAAGGTTTAAGTTAAGTTTTCATTTAAGCTTGAATTATGCTTTGAATTGTGCATTAAATGAATCATGATTGTTGATGCATTTAATGGGAGTTATGGTGTATTTATGATGATTATAGAGACCTTAAATTAATGACTAATATGGCTTGAATTAATGGGTGTTAGGTGAGGTTATTTAGGAATTGATGAAGGAGTAAGAATGAGTGTTTTGACTTGATGTTAAACACATATGGATGATTGATTTTACTTAGAAAGGAAGACTTAAGTGCTGCAATTTTTTTTCAGTATAAACCCTAGTATATGTATGACTGGAGTGATATTTAATTTATATTTATTTTGATGTCTAGTGATGAGAAAAAGGTATTGGAAGTGATTGAACTAAGGTTAACCTTAAATCTGGAAAATTGGAATTATATGGATGTTACTGTTTTATTCATAACTTATTGTATAGAAATGAAAATGAGGTAAGGTTAGTGGCCACTGAAACTTTGGAATGTTGGCTTCAATTTAGTGTGAAATAGGTGTTGTTGAATTTCAATGATAGAAGGGTGAAATTTTGCATGGAAAGTTGCTGTTCCATTGCCTGTGAACAGTAACCGCAACCATGACATCTGAGTTTTGTTGATTTTTATGAATTAATTGAGATGGAATTAGGGAAAATGATCTTCATGGAAGTTGTAGCATATTGAATTATCTTTCCATTTCTACTGATCTTGCTATTTTTAGAATTGTGTATTGGGAGATATGAATTGATTACTAATGACTGGTTTTGAGCATTTTGGATGAAACCTAGCTTAAGTGTGATTTTGTGAGTTTACTGATTGGAGGCAATTTTAACATTTTATGTGGACTGAATTGGTGTGAGTGAGCTTCTGAAAAGTTGTAGAGGAAGAGATTATCTTGAAATTGATATTTGGTATGTAATTTTTAGAAGTCAGAATTGGGAGATATGATTTTTCAAAAACTGATCCTACATTAGGTTATGAATGGCTGATGATAACAGAAACTTCCATAACAATTTTGAAATTGTTAGAGATCGAATTGGGTGTTGAGTGCTTCATGAAAAATGAAGTTTATGATGTTATCTTTACAAGGATATAAAGTTCTGATTTTATTGACTTATATACTGGAAGTTATGCTTCTTGTAAGATTTCTGCCCAAAGTGAAGGATTTCAGGACAGTGACATTGAATGAATTAATTGACTGGCTTAGCAATAGAATTTGATTTTGGGTTGTTCATGAAAGTTGTAGAGGACATTGTGAACTTATTGACCATATTTTGTGGTAATTTATTTCTGAAGAATAAGTGAGTTATGAAATTGTAAATGTACTGCTCTGTGTTGATGGAAATTGAGTAGGCAGAAGGTTTGATGGATTATTTGACACCCTTAGGGTTGGAATTGATTTTATGGTCTTCTTGAGAATTGTAGAGCTGTTCATAAGCTTTCCAATGAGGTATAGTGGGTATTTTCTGATTTATGTGCTAAAAGTTAGAGTAGTTGGAAATTAGAATTTAAATCTGGAAAAAAAAAGAAAAGGCAAGTTGGGGAACTCGCCGCCTCATGGCGACTTCTCGCCTCGCGAGGCGAGATAATTAACCTCGTCGCGAGGCGACGGATCGCCTCGCGACGAAGAAGGTGATTCAGCCTCATGAGGGCGGCGTCTCGCCCCAGGAGGTTTCGTAAATATATATATATATATTTATTTTATTTTGATTATTATTTTGATATTAAATGGTACAATGGTTCTTTTGTCAATTTCTTTCCGTCCGACGTCCGATTGACCTGATTCCAGAGGCATCGGATTCGTTGAATATTTAATTTCATATTATGAGAAAACGGAATTTTAGACGGAATTTGACGTAGCCCTATTGACGGAACAGTAAACACTGTTTTATTTAATTGAGGACCTATAGAGGTCCGAATTGCACCGTCGGCGCCTATGGATTTCTAATTTTCATAGAATTTTATTATGGGAAAATATTGAATTAGGACCGGGAATTCATGAACATGCATATCTCATCATCATGAGCACAGATTTCATATTTAGTGACTCGTAATTTTTCGATTCATATAGAGGTCCAATTGGAGCGTCGATTGACCGACGTCACGAGGCTTTCGGCATTAGCTCGGAAGTAATAGGTGAGTAACCTAGTTGGTTTCTCAAATTTCTGGTTGTGTACATGCTTAACGTGAATTACGTGCAAAGGTGAATTGTATGATTTCTGGCATGTATAAAAGTGGATGCTTGTATTATATGATTTTCTTGCATCAATGATACCGATATTGATAGGATGGGCTTTATAGCCATTATATGAACATCGCTATATCGGGCTTTATAGCCATATCGTGGATTCAACGATACCGGGCTTTATAGCCAAACACCGTACATTTATCATGATTGCATCGCATGCATAATTGCATGATCGATAATGGACGTGCCCCAAGTTGCTATTATTACCGATAAGAGCTTGAGCTCTCATCTTTATCTTGATCGACCGCCTCGAGCCCGAGGGGAGAAAATCACGCGTCCCCACCGAACACCGATCGAGCACTTGGGCACAATCTTGAATAATCGGAAAGAGTCTCATATGCATCTCATTTGCATAAATGACCGCTCGTGACATGTACCGCTTTTGTAATGGGATGAATTATCGTGAATGTTTTATATTTATCGATATCGTTATTGACTATTCTTGGTAATTGATGATAATCAGATTGCATCAGACGCCATGGGCGTAATGCATGATTTGAGTGAACCATCGATGATGGTTTTCACCGAAGTTCGCAAAACTCACCCAAAATTTGCATTTATTTTTCAGGTCTCAAGAATACCCGGTTGACACGGAGTATGTCTACCGTAGACGAGTAAAGGTTAGAGATCGGGATCAGTCAAGCGTCGCATTAGTGTCTTAGTAAACCGTATTTCGCAATCACTTTGCCTAACAAGGCATTGTATTTTCTTGAGCCATTGTGGTAGTAATATTTCTTGCATTGATCGATTGTAATTATTACTGGATGACTGTAATAACTGAAACTGGTTTTTAATGAACACGGATTTTAATTACTTACTGTGTTTGCCGTGTGAACGTGGAGTTAATGGCTACAAAAAGAAAAGAAAAAAAAAGTATACTGAATTTTAAATCGACTGATGTAGTACGCCACTCTCGTGGGACACGGACTCGGATATCACCAACGATATCGGGTTCGGGTCTTACGGGTGTGGGGTGTTACATTATATTTGGGCCTCGAGCCCTATAGTGATTTAGAGCCTCTGGCTCAATGATTAATGAACCCTTAATGGGACAGTTTCCAAGCCTCTGACTCGATGATTAATGAGCCCTTAATGGGATAGTTTTCGAGCCTCTGGCTCGATGATAAATGAGCCCTTGATGGGATAGTTTCCAAGCCTCCAGGTCGATGATTAATGAGCCCTTGATGGGACAGTTTCAGAGCTTTTTAGCTCAACGTTATAATTGGGCCTCGAGCCCCACAGTTTTAGAGCCTTTGGCTCAACGATTAATGAACCCCTTAGTGGGACAGTTTCAGAGCCTCTGGCTCAATGATTAATGTTCCCTTATAGGTACAGTACTAACGCTTGGTCACAACACTGAAATGAATTGAAAATGTGTTACATACTACACCCCTATTGATATATTTGATTGAATGATAGGCAAAATGCCATATACTGGTGTGATAACAGTCATGGGGTACTTTTAATTATTGATTATATGACTAAATCCGACATGCTTAGTGTGTATGAAATATTAGAGTTATTGACCGGAGTTGCCACCGATCATAGCTTTTAGCTCAACGTGCGAAAATGAGATTTGAGCTCATGAATGATTCAGAGCCTTAGGCTCAACGTATAGTAAACCCTTCATCCAGCATTGGATCAGCGGGAGATTTTATTGAACCCTTCGATGGGACAGTTTAGGCACTCGGTCATAGCCAAATGATAATAAATGGTAAGTGAGTGAAATATGTATGTATTAAAAATGGGATGTACGAATGTGGATTTCGGTAAATGTGTAAATGGGCAATTTCGAGAAAGTGTTTTATGTGATAAAGTTAGACCCATGTGATTTGTAATACGAGATCTGATAGACAGAAATATGAATATATGTTATAAATTGATTCTGTCATGAGTGAGCGGACCATCGATGATGGTCACTCATTGAGTTTGCAAAAACTTATCCAAAATCTGCTATTGTTTTTCAGGACTCAGAAGAATACCCAGTTAGGTAACGGGTGTATAGTGATCGCAGAGTGATAGAAGAGGACGGGATCAGTGGCGTCTGCATTAGTCTGAGGATTTTAGTTTAAATTTAGAATGTTTTGATATGAGGACCCTCGTGGTCATTACTTTGTTTACCGGTATACTTTGTAAGTTTTGTTTTCCGCAACATACATGTATCGGAAGTGTATGTAGGGTGTTACAGGAAAATTTTATACTGTGATCTGATTGAGTGATGTATCACGCCACCCTCGGAGGGCACGAACTAAAATATCACCATTGATGTCGGGTCTGGGTCTTACGGGAGTGGGGTGTTACAAAAAGAATACCTATTCATGTACCTATCATACATAACACGCCTATCAAATTGCCATGGCCTACCCAAAAATATATGACCAACTTGCATAGGCATGACATCACACACAACTTCATTCGCATATCTACCAATAGAGAATGCAACAACTACTTGCTTAGTAAGTTTAACTTCACCACTTTCATTCAACCATTGTAGTCTATATGGATTAGCATATTTATCATACTTCAATCTCAACTTCTCTACTAAAGTAGTACTAGCCACATTAGTGCAACTACCCCTTTCTATAATTATGCTACAAATTTTCCCACCTACTACACATCTCGTATGAAATATGTTCTCCCTTTGTTCAAGGCTATCTTCCTTCACATTCAAGTTCAATGCACGTCTAGTAACTAAATATTCACCCTTCACAGCATACTCAACATTCTTATCAACATTGGAATAATCTTTTAAAGGTGACATACCCAAATCACTGCCATCAAACTCATTACCATCATCAGATTTGAAAATAATTTCACCACCCTTAATAAACACAATCTTCCTATTAGGACAATCAGATGTATAATGACCACGCTTGTTAAACTTAAATCACTTAATTTCCTTATGTTTAAAAGGTTTAGAGGATAGATCAGTAGTACCTTTTTGAATTAAAGTACTATTCTCCTTGCCTTTGTTTGACTCATTGCCTTTTCCTTTGGAATCCAAATAATGCTCCCTCCTCTTATCTTCATTTTTACTCCATTTTGGATTCCAATTTGTTGGGCACCAATTTCGAAACCCAACATTCGGAGTCATAAAATGTGTGCTTGTGCTTGTTACCATGTATGGGTATTATTAGTCATCCTCGGTTCATCTTCATTCTCTGATACCATAAGTGTCGGGCCTTATTTTCTGAATCATTCTTATACTGAAACAAATATTCTATGCTCAACTTTCATCTAGATATTGAACATCTTACAGGCTGAATTAGAACTCGACCTCTCATATAATTTGTAAACCTATGTCTCTAGTTTACTCCACATTGGAAATCATCTCAGTTAGAACCCTACAAATCCAGATATATTCAAAATGCTGAAGCATGTTCAATAAAATAACATCAGTTCATACTATTCCAACAAATTCCTTTACTTTCCTTTAATCAAAACCTTTTTCCACACAATTCAAAATGCTGTCAATTTTTATGAAAAGATAGCACAATGTGTGTTTGGATCTATTCCTTCAAGAATCACTTCATTTGGAGCTCAGATAACAAAGATTGGGTTGAAGGAATCAAACAAGGTTCCGTCCTCCACCATATTGAACCTGATTGGGACAAAAGGCATAAGTTGCTCTAGTGATATCATATCAAGGTTAATTTTGAAGGGTTAGAAAGAGGACTTCAATATCTACATCTTTCATGAAGACTTTGAAGTGAGATTTTGTCGTCTAGAGGGTCAGAATTAGACTAGACAATATAAGATGAACAGTGATCAGATGAAAGTTATGAACAATACATAGAAGATATCTTGCAATTGGAATAGATTTCTCTAGAGACATCAGATTAAGGTGTTCTTTGGTTAGTTTGAAACAGGATTTCAAGATCTACAACTTTCATGGAGATTTTAAAGACAAATTCGATCGTATATATGGTCAAAATGTGACCAGATAAAAGGATCAAATGAACCCAAACGAAGGGTTAGATGAATAGGAAAAATGGTCATGAATTTCTCTAGAGAGCTTAGATTGAGGTGGTCTTTAGATGGTTCGAAAGAGGACTTCAATATTTACAACTTTCATGAAGACCCCAAAGACAAATTCTATCATCTATAGGGTCAAAAATGGGACTGGAAGATAGGATCAAATGAACAGTGCACCAAACAATATGACATCATCACCAGACGATATGATGTCACTAGACTATACGTCATCACAAGACGAAACGTCCTCACCAGACAAAGCGTCCTTACCAGATGAAGCGTCCTCACTAGATGAAGTGTCCTTACTAGACAACACGTCATCATTAGACGATACTTCCTATACTCCTGAGTATCTCCACTTATAAGGACCATATTTTTGACTCTAATATCTTAAAATTTCATACTTTATAGCGTTGGAAAGCTAGAAAGCTAAGCTACAACTTTCTATAAGACAACTTTTTCTAATTCAATCTAGATTAATCTAGATTTTCCCCTGAACTCATAACACAAATTTTCCCTATGGAAGACCTGAAATTTGCCTTTCGTAAACTTGAAATGTCCTGAGCTCAACCATTCAGCTACTAAATTGACTTCATTAAACTCTCAAATCTCCACTCATTTGTCTCATCACCTTCAACTACATTTGATCAGTTATAATTCCTACCTTCCCTCATGTAAAATCTCACTTATGCGTACATATATATATATCAACAATTTATGCTCCAAAATCATCAACTCAAGATGATAACTTCTTCACGTATATCTAATTTCATCTCACATCATCCATGCACCATTCACATTTCATTAACATCAAAAGAATAAAGTTTTACAAATCTTTAATGGCATTCCAAGCAACATTACATCATCGTCTCAAAATTTCAAATTACAAAAGATCCTTAAACAAACAAACTTCTTGCTTTCCCAAAATCAACTCAAACTACAAAATAAGCAAATTTAGAGAAATGCCCTTAGGCTCTTGATCAGTTGGTCTCTTAGCTATCACCTGAAGATAGAATAAAAGGAGGTGAGCTTGAAAGCTCGTGGTTAATAAGTTTATAACAAAGAATAAGCAAAATCATTGAAATGTTCATTTGTCTTATAAAAGTCATAGTGAATTTATAATACGCTTTGTTCTCAAATTCTCAATCAATTTCAAAATTTTTAGCTCCAAAACTCATAGTAAAAAAAATATCACATCAACATAGCATATACATTTAACCATCATGGCAGGACACTCAATTATACAGCAAACTTGACAATTTCATAGAAACCAAAGTTTAACCCATGAACAGAATGAGTCCACTTTTCGGAGCTCATATGCCACAAGCGGGCAGTCGGGAGAAGGCTCTTGTCAACGTGCACATGACGAACATAATGGTTCCACTCTCGCCCTAACAAAAGCACATATCATACTCAAATCATTTTACCATATGCTCATAATTTCATGCTTTCTTATCTTTTCATTTATACAGAATGTCATGACATATTTCGAGGCATAACATAAATATTTCAAAACCATTTTCCATTTTATAATCAAAATTTATGCACCAACGTGTAGCAATTTCTCACATCACTCAAAACATTAAAAGCAACTTTTATGAAGTAAATGAAATCATTTTACTTTCTTGATTTGTAAAAACATTAATGGCTCATAACTCCATTATAAACATCTAACCCACCTTGATTTCCTTACTTAAAGACTTGCTCAAAATGCCTTTTCTCTTGTTCCTCTTACCTATTTGATCCCCTTGGTTCTTCACCAAATGAAGAGATCTTTGGCTCAAATGGAAGCTCTTCTCTTCCTCTACCTTTTTCTCTTCTTGAACAACCTCAAAATCTCTCTTGAAGGCTAAGAAAATTGAAACCTTATTTTGTTTTCTCTTCTTTTCTCTCAACCACCAAAATCTCTCTTCTTTCTCTTTCTTATTTCTCTTCTTCTGTCCCAATTCACGTTTTCTCCTTCTCTTAAATATAAGACCACATTTTGGTCTTATCCTTCGAAAAATACCCCTCCTCTCCATTAGTCTTCCAATTTTGCCCCTTCTTTCATTTACCTCCTAACTCCTTTAATCTCTTAAACACCATATTAACTCTAACTTAATTCAAATCTTTCCTTTTAATTTCAAATCTCTATTTATGCCCATCAAATTAATGACTCAATTCTAAAAATAATGAAACAAATAAATCAATAATAATTGAAAAAAATTTCGGGGTCCGACAATTCTCCCTCTAAAAGAATTTTGTCCTCGAAATTCTTACCTAACTGATCTAGGGGCAGGGGTATGCTTCCTCTTATGCTTCTCTGTTTTCCATTTAACTTCATCACTCCAATAATTTTCTTTATAATGACCTTAGTCAACGGATTCAATCCATTCTTCCATGACTTATTCAAACATCACACTATCTTATCTGTTCCCTTAATATACTTCAGATTACCCACAATTTTTTACTTTTTGTGTCGATAACACCAATATCATATCATATCAATATTCTTAACATACTCACATATATCGTATTACGAATCTAATACATATTTCTTTAGTAGCACTTCTCATAACTATTTCATACAAACCCATTCATGTTGGCCTTAGATAATCCATTTTCCTAGCTTGAGCACACCTTGGCACGGTGATACCCTTAAAGATAAATTTAACTTTCACTTAATAATTCACATCAGTGTAGTGTTAGTACACTTAACTCTTATGTCTATCTTACTGTATTCCATGCCTTTGGCGTTGATCCACTTAATTCATTCATCTTTCTTGAATCACTTAATTTCTAATATTGATCAATTTCACTTATCAGTAACTTCTCCAATCAATTCTTATTTTCGACCATCCTTGGCCCTATTCATCTAAATAAAGAGGCGGATGACTCTTTTTGTCATTTAACTCCTCATACAGTATTCTAATGAAATCACTATGACAATGATTACGATGCTTAAAGTCAAATAGAACTATACATGGATCTCATGTTCCAATGAACTTCAAACTATAAGCCTTAAGCATATCTTTGACGGTTAAGACCATCGGCAATTCAAACATTCACTCACTTGATTCAACATTCTTAGTCACTACATGATGTCCCTGTTAGTAGTGTGTTCTAGGCCAATGGATATTTGTGATTCATGTATTAACATTATGACTTGTTAATAATATATTATGAGGTATTCCTTTATATATGCATGTATTTCGTTTATATAATGTGATTTACATTCCATGAATAGTATTAAACTTATGTCATCAAGTATGTGACTTGATAGTAAAACCATAAGCGTTATAACACTATTCTAGACTGTCCCTGGTCGATCATTATTGGTGGAACAATAATGAATTAAGACTAGTATGTGTTCTGATTGATGATCACGTTTTACTGATCATGGAACGTGATCATGGATATGAGATATCAAATCAGAAACATAGATATATGTTAGAAAACATATATATTGGACCGACCCACATAAAGAATACTACATGGTTTCATGTCATTAGTGATTCTTTATATGGTTTGACTTTAGTCCTTTGACCTGAAGTCATCATGGTTCCCTACATGAGGAATTCGGTGTTTTGATATTAGACTAAGTTATTTTTAAACGAATAACAAATAGTCTTATGTTGGACATCAAATGAATCATGCAGAGGATGTGAATGGCGTAGATGGGATTTGTACCTCTCTTAAATGAGAGAGATATCATCTGGGCCTCTTGACAAGTGTGATTTGAAGAAATGCATGGTCGTGCTCAAATGAATTGATGAAGAGTCATCAATTTCATTTGTTATAATCATCAACTTGGGGATCAAGAAACTATGATTAATCAAAGGTTGACATGTACCATGCCTTGTGATTAATCTTGATATCGTGTTACAAAAGGATTGAGCTTATAACCATAGTTACAGGTTAAATCGGATTATCGATCCTCATTTGATTTGGGTAGTCATAATGTCTTGCTAGAGGCCGCTTATAACTTATGGGCCTTGAAGTGTAATCAAGCCCATTGCCAACATCAAATGAGCCTACAGGGTCGCACACAAACAGTGATGTGATCTGGGCTTATTCTCTTGGGCCTAATTTATTAGGTATTGAATAAATATATGTAGATATATTTATTGGGCTAGATTGAATTAAGTTGTCGGGCTTTTATTATATATGATATAATGGGCCGAAACTTAATGGGGCCTAAATGGGATTAGGGTTTCTCTATAAATAGAGAAGCTTAGGTCTCATTAGGTTAAGGAAGTGACTCTATTGTCAAGAAACCCTAGCCTCCATCCGAGAGAAAAATCGTGCGACGTTCGGAAGAGTTTCAGGATGTGCTAGCACACAACAGCCGCAGCCCAGATCGTGCATACTCGTGTGGATACCGGTAGAGGGCATTCGTGATTGCAGTGTCTTGAAATCTAAAAAAGAAGCAACCTATTCACGAAAACAAGGTATTTTTGTACATCCTTGGTATTTTCGATTATACATCATGTTGTTGTATGGTTTTTCCGCAGTGTATTGTGAATACTCAGACCGTACGCGATCCAACAGTCCCGACGTATTCCTACTAGGATGTATAACTTATGTTACCATTTGTACCTTTCTAACAATCTCTTTGCTCAATAACATATACTTTTTATTTCAATCACAATGTATCATTCTTCCTATTTGATGCCAAAATTTAGACCTGTTTTCTATCTCTCAATAAGATTCATGATTTCTGAATCCTCAATTTGGGCTTGGTTAATCCTTTCATGTGAAACTGATCTTCAATTCCATAGAAAATAGTACTTTAATTTGCCTAAAATTCAACTCCACGTTCTATGCTTCTTTCTGCACTAGATCTAATAACCTCAATATCAAATTCGTGCTTCACTACTATTGGGATTTTTGCTTAATGCATTAGATACAACACTAACTTTATTGGGAAATACTCATTTATACCATCATAGTCTTTTAGTACTTATATCCACTGTCTTAGTCTCATGTTCAATTCTCTTAATTCAATAATTACCTCAAACTTTAATAATCTGTACATATATATATATATATATATATATCCAAGATGTTCCTATACATATACTATCTCCAAACTTTCAAAGCAATCACTACTGTAATAATTTTAAATCATGTATTGAATAGTCAACTCATAGGACTTTTAGTTGTCTCCATACATGTAAAATCACTTTATTATGCTACATTAGATTTTATCCAAATCTCTTATACAACTTCATTGTATACTATAAAATATCCAAATCCATACGATATAATTAATATTAGTATAATTCCTCAAAATTCTCTTTACTGTCATTACTCATAAGTTTTACACATTTTTCTTCACGTATTCAAGCTATTTTTTCTCAACTTTTCGAATACCTTTAATACATCATCAAATTTTTTCTTGGATCACTTTAATCTTCAATACCATAGTACTGTCGGGGTAATTGCTAACTTTAAACAATTATTATCAAACTCTATATGCCCATTATTAGTTCTCATAATTCCTTAAATAACTAATTCCTCAATAACGTAGCATTATCTCACGTTATTTTCAATTTCCCAATTGACTTCATTTCTTGAATGATTTTCTCAATCCATTCGATTTCCTCTAAATTTCACAATGAATTTTTCTAATGTTTGCTTATTCATACTAGTTTCTCCACACATTTCAATTTATTTACAAACTTAACTTTCTGTGGTTGTAATACATTCATCAAGTCAAATTTGTATCTCCCGAACACATTTATACAGAATATAGCATGGACCTATATACTCCTCATATTAGTAATTAATGTCACCTCAATTTCAAGAATCCAATCCTATAGTTGGATACATTACATCAACCATAATGCATACACTCTTTGTAGCATATTCTACATTTCATGCTTAAGTCTCTGTTAGGGATATGACTCCAATATTTACTTTTGAATCATTACATATTCATTTCCTATTTGTTCTTTCATTAATCATCCTTAATATACTATCTGATCTGCTTAATCTAATCTAGTAAAATTCTTCTTAAAAAGAAGATTTCTTGCTACTATCATCAATACTATTTATGCAATCTTTATCAATCTTCTGTTATCATCATCACATTATCAAGTATCCTTAATACCTCAAGAGGACCAATCTCTATAGTTCATACAAGGTCATAACATTCTAATTACCAAAAGTCAATGAAGTAGTAGAAATAATTACTGTCACATATGCTTAGATGTGCATCGTGAAATCATCCCATTTTGTCCACATATTTATCTCCATCAATTCACAAATTTATTTCTTACACGATTGATACTTTGATCTCTATTGATCATAGACGATATTCTTCTCTTTATCTTCAAATTCATTACTCATTGTAACATCATCAACAATCTCAATCTATCCTCGATTGATCATTAAAAGCATTTTCATATATTACTCTAGTTCCCCTTAAACTTTAAACTATGGGAACTCTGACTAACAAATATCAACTAAGTCATAGATTGCTTCCTATATCATCTCATTATCAGATAGGTACTCACAATAACAATTCAAATTAACCTTTTGAACTTCTATATATATCTCTATCATTCATCTCATCTTCCAATTATCCTTTACATTACATCTTACATATGTATATTCCATTGATTTAAATTATAGATGTATAATCATTATGAAATTATAATCTCAATTTCACTAACACATTCTTATGGTGGATCATAACTCCTGTCACATTTATCAAACAACCACTTTGATTCCAATTTCATCTTCTTAAGATCATAACAATTTATGTTTTCCTTACATTCTACTTGTACACTTTAATCTCGTCATTTCTACTTGTCTACCTATTTTCCTCAAACAATCCATAATAATATATTCACATCCATATCAATTCAAGTACATATCCACAAAAAAATTTTGTCATCATATTCACTAACATAATCATAAATACTGAATCTATGTCAATCATATCGGACTACGTAACATTTCTTATTTCTAAACCTTTATAAACTTTTCATTTTCTCACATTCTGCAAGATCATCATTCTCTTCTTACTATTTCTATCAACTCAACTGTTGAAAAATGCTCATAAATGTGATTCATACACATGTGACTCAGACTAAGGGTCAGGTACTACTGTCTACTATGACATGACTAAAATGCATGTAACTTGATATGTCTTTCAAAAACGCCCATTTAAGATCTCAATTTTGGGCTCTAATACCACAACTATTGGGCATCGGTTTCAAAACCCAACATTCAGAGTCATAAAACGTATGCTTGTGCTTGTTACCATGTATGGGTATTCCAATTAAGCCTCATTAGTCATCCTCAGTTCATCTTCATTCTTTGATACCGTAAGTGTCAGGCCCTATTTTCCGAATCATTCTTATACTGAAGCAAATATTATATGCTCAAATTCCATCTAGATAATGAACATCTTAGAGGTTGAATTAGAATTCAACCTCTTATATAATTTGTAAACCTACATCTCTAGTGTACTCCACATTGGAAATCATCTCAATTAGAACCCTACAAATCTAGATATATTCAAAATGCCGAAGCATGTTTAGTAAAATAACATCAGTTCATACTATTCCAATAGATTCCTTTACTTTCCTTTAATCAAAACCTTTTTCCAAACAATTCAAAATGCTGCCAATTTTTATGGAGAGATAGCACAATGTGTGTTGGGATCTATTCCTTCAAGAATCACTTCATTTGGAGGTTGGATAACAAAAATTGGGCTGAAGGAAACAAACAAGGTTCCGTCCTCCATCATATTGAACCTAATCGGGACAAAAGGTATAACTTGCTGTAGCGATATTAGATCATGGTCCTTCTTGAAGGGTTCGAAAGAGGACTTCAATATCTACATCTTTCATGAAGACTTTGAAGTGAGATTTTATCATCTAAAGGGTCAGAATTGGACCAGACGATACAAGATGAACAATGATCAGAAGAAGGTTATAAACAGTACATAGAAGATATCTTGCAATTAGCATAGCTTTCTCTAGAGACATCAGATTAAGGTGTTCTTTAGTTGGTTTGAAAGAGGACTTCCAAATCTACAACTTTCATATAGACTTTGAAAACAAATTCAATCGTCTATAGGGTCAAAAATGTGACCAAATGAAAGGATTATGTAACATCCCCTCTCCTATAGGAAGGGCATTTTGGTAATTGGGACGGGTTCGGGATATTTAATTATATCTCGGCATGCATATACAACATATAGCCTCTATAATTACTGATTTGTTGTACATGCACATAGTATACATGCATTCATGACATTTTCCGGCTTAAGGTTGAAATTGAACTTCTGTATGAAATTAATGGAGTAATTGAGTTTGAAAAATTATTTGGATTGCACCATAAATTGTTTTACATTTTTAGGGATTTTTAGGAATTTTTCTGGATTTTTTCGGAGACAATTCCCGGATCGACAAAATCGCCAATTGGCGAACCGGTCGATTCTCGATAGCAAAAATCGCTACCCATTGATACTGTAATATTGGGTATATTATTTTGGGACTGAAAGTAGGGTCATTGGAGTGGATTGGGGTAAAAATTTTGATCTGGATTAAAGAATATTACTTTGACTTTTCTTTAAATTTAGAACCAATCATATTTTGCCACTAAAAAGTGACATTAAATGCTTCCTTCCCATGCTCTCGGTGTTGGGTTGTTCTAAAAGAAGGAAAGGATAAATTTTGAGCCTTTGTTTATTGCTCATCCGAAACACACTTCTCCTTTACAAATTCCATCGAAAATTTTGCTCTCTTCTCTCAATTTTCTCCATAACTTTATGCCACCATCTCTTACTCCCATCAAAGCTAGATGATGATGAGTTTGGTATATGCTTGGGAAGGGAAGGAGGTTGGTACTTTGGTGTAGAAGTTAGAAGTTAGAAGTGGTTATTGAAGCTTTGAAAGGAGGTTCTAAATTAGGTAAGTTTTCATTTAAGTTTTGATCTTTAAATGGTGTATTTACATGGAATTAAATGCCATGATAGTGAGGGGTGATTAATAAGAGGTTTAGGGCATGTATTAGGTATGACTAATATGATTTGAAGAAATGGGTATGAGGCTAGGTGAAGATGTATTGCAATTAATGATAGGGTTTGATTTTGAATTGAATATGGATAATTATTTGAGTATTTCAATTGAGGAATTTAGTGCTGCCAATTTTTCAGTATTAGACCTAGTATATGTATGACTGTAGTAATATTTAATTTGTATTTATTTTGATGTCTAGTGATGTGAAAAAGGCATTGGAAGTGGTTGAACTAAGGTTAACCTTAAATCTGGAAAATTGGAATTATAATTGATGTTACTGTTTTGTTCATAATTTATTGTGTAATAATGCAAATGAGGTAAGGTCAGTGGCCACTGAAACTTTGGGATGTTGGCTTCAATTTAGTGTGAAATAGGTGTTGTTAAATTTCAATGATAGAAGGGTGAATGTTTGAATGGAAAGTTACTGTTCCATTGCCTGTGAACAGTAACCGCAACCATGACATCTGAGTTTTGTTGATTTTTATGAATTAATTGAGAGGGAATTAGGGAAAATGGTCTTCATGGAAGTTGTAGAATATTGAATTATCTGTCCATTGCTACTGATCTTGCTATTTTTAGAATTGTATATTGGGAGATATGAATTGATTACTAATGACTGGTTTTGAGCATTTTGGATGAAACCTAGCTTAAGTGTGATTTTGTGAGTTTACTGATTGGAGGCAATTTTAACATTTTATGTGGACTGAATTGGTGTGAGTGAGCTTCTGAAAAGTTGTAGAGGAAGAGATTACCTTGAAAATGAGATATGGTGTGTAATTTTTAGAAGTCAGAATTGGGAGTTATGATTTTTCAAAAATGAACCCTACATTAGGTTATGAATGGCTGATCATAACAGTAGTTTCCATAACAGTTTTGAAATTGATAGAGATCGAATTGGATGATTAGTGCTTCATGAAAAATGAATCTTATGATGTTATCTTTACAGGGATATAAAGTTCTGATTTTATTGACTTGTATACAGGGAATTATGCTTGTTATAAGGTTACTGCCCAAATTGGAGGATTTCAGGGACAGTAACATTGAATGAATTAATTGACTAGTTTAGCAATAGAATTTGATTTTGGATTGTTCATGAAAGTTGTTCAGGACATTGTGACCTTATTGACCATATTTTTGTGGTAATTTATTTCTGAAGAATCAGTGAGTTATGAAATTGCCAATGTACTGCCCTGTGTTAATGGGAATTGAGTAGGCAGAAGGTTTGATGGCATATTTGACACCCTTAGGATTGGAATTGATTTTTATGGTCTTCTTGAGAATTGTAGACCTTTTCATAATCTTTCCAACAAGGTATAGTTTGCATTTTTCAGAAATGTGTAGAAAGAGTAATGGGTGTTGGAAGTTTGGTTGGAAATCAAAAAAAAAAAGGGGGGAAATAAGGGTTATTTATAAAAATATAAATTGTTGAGTTTTGGTTTCTTTCGTGAATAACTTTCCCGTCCGACGTCCGATTGACCTGATTCCAGAGGCATCGGATTCGTTGAATATTTAATTTCATTTTATGAGAAAACGGAATTTTTAGGCGGAATTTGACGTAGCCCCTATTGATGAAACATGTGAACCATTGTTTTATTTAATTGGGGACCTATAGAGGTCCGATTAGGCGCATCGTCGTCAGCCTATAGATTTCTAATTTTGATAGAATTTTATTATGGGAAAATATTGGATTAGGGCGGGATTGCCATGAACATGCATTATACACATTTTCTTGATTTCATGTGCATTATTTAGTCATTTCAAGTATCTGATGGTAATGGCTATTCATTTAATGTGCTATAGAGGCTCAAGTGGACCGTCGTTCCACGGACTTGGCAGAAACTTCCCGGTACTAGCGTGGAAGTTATTAGGTGAGTAACCTAGTTGGTTATTCCAATCTATGTGTTAACTGTGGTTTGATTGCCCTACGGGGAATACATGAATTATTGTTGTAAATTGATTGCCCTACGGGGATTACGTGGATTAAGACTGTGAATTGACTGCCCTACGGAGATTATGTGGTTATATATGGCCCAATTGACTGTGAAATAAGCATTAGGCAACTGTTAATTGGATTGTTTGATTATATTGTGTATTTGGACTGTGTATTACCATGTTTGCTGATATGGGACATGTGCATTCATGCACAACTGCATCACACTGTTAAAAGGAAAATTGTGAACCGAGACGCCATTGTACTGAACCGAGCCTAGAGCTCGATATACTGAACCGAGCCTCGAGCTCGACTGGAGATAATTTTCCCCAGACGCGTCTATACTGATCACTGTTATGCGCTCGGTCACAATACTGAAATGAACTGGAAAAGAGTCACATGTGCATTGCATACCGGATTGAATGTTTGGCAATATTGTTAGCGGGTGAATATTTATTATTACGTATCGTAATTGTCTGATGGCAGAACCGTATCAATGTTGTGTTTTGTTTAATTATCTGCGTGTATCTTTGTTTCATGCTTATATGATGCATGAATTGGGAGAACCATCGATGATGGTTTCTCATTGAGTTCGCAAACTCATCCAAAATTGTAATTTATTTTTCAGGCCTAAGTGTGAGCAGATAGCTCCCTCAAGGCGTAGAGTAGTATCGTGGATTGGCGATAGAAGCAATGGCTCAAAGGTCGGTCAGCTGGGCTTTCTTTTGGAGACTTATAGTTAGATCTGTTTCTTGTACAGTACAGTATGTCATTTAGTGAGTAGTGTTTTGGAGCATGTGTAAACTAAACATACTGACAGTTGTAAATTACTGAGTTTTAAGTGAATGAAATGGAATCCAATTTGGTTTTAAAAAGTAGTCAATTTCTTATTACTGTCTTATGATTGTGATGCCATGAGGAGTGTAGCGGTTGTTGTCAGTAGTGGTCTCTTGTCGTGGGATATTTATCGGAATGACCTACGGGCGTTCCGGTGGATACCCTATGGTAAGGGGGCGCTACATTAGGTTCCTCGGTCCACCTGAATGGCACATTCTTCCTCAGAAGTTTTGTCAGAGGGGCTGAGATCAATGAGAACCCCTCGACAAACCTCCGGTAATAACCACCGGTCAGAAAACTCGAATCTCGGCACATTCCTAGGAGCTTCCCACTTCAAAGACCGCCTACCTTGCTCGGATCCACTGAATACCTCTCCGGTCACTATGTGCCCCAAAATATCACTGATCCGACCAAAATTCACACTTGCTGAATTTGGCGTATAACTATCTCTCCTCATAAATCGTAACACAATCCTCAAATGCTCACTATGCTCTGTCTATTCCTCGAATACACCAAAATGTCATCAATGAAAACAATAACAAACCGATCCGGTAGGCTGAAATACCTTATTCATCAAGGCCATAAAAGTGCGGGGCATTTGTCAACCTAAACAGCATCACTAGAAACTCAAATGCCCATACCGCTCTCGAAGGCACTCTTAGGCACATCGGCCTCTCAAATCTTCAATCGATAGTAACCGGATCGCAGATCTAACTTGGTGAATACCGAGCTCCCCACTGAATTGATCAAACAAATCATCAATCCTAGGCAGTGGGTACTTATTCGTTACTGTCACCCGATTCAGTTGCCTATAATCGATGCACAACCTTAAAGTCCCATCCTTTTTCTTCACAAACAAAGCTGGAGCTCCCATGGTGAGACATTGGGTCTAATAAACCCTTCTCCAACAACTCCTGCAATCGAGCCTTCACTCCCTCGCCCACAGGTGCCATCCTATATGGAGGTATAGATATAGGAGCGAGCACAGAACGAGGTCAATAGTAAACTCCGTCTCTCGATCCGGTGGCAAACCCAGAACTCGTCAGAAACACATCCGAAATTCCCTTACTACGGAATATCCCAAGCCTCTCGCCAACTCTAGTGTCAACCACATGAGCAGATATGCCTCACAACCTCCTCGCATCAATCTCGGGCACTAAGGAAAGAGATCATCCGGCTGGCTTTGCCGACTAACTCCTCGAACACCGCTCTAGGTGACCAGAGACTCCAACACAACCTCCTTAGTATAGCGATCCATGATAGCCCTATGGGCGTCACCGATCCATCCCCGAATCACATCGATCTCTCTCGGTGGCAATACTATAAGGTGCGCCTCAATATTGCTGATCAATCTGGATCGAGCATCCCCATGCACCTCTCCTAATCTGAGAGTAGTACTAGAGGTGTACTGACCTCCAGCCCATACTGTAACATCTCCCTATCCCCATGCAGTCTACATGCCATATGAGGTGCAATAAAGGAATGTGTGGATCCAGGATCCAGCAGAGCAAATGCTTCAATATCAGAAAGGAGAAGCATACCAGCTACAACATCAGGGGAATCCTGGGCCTCCTGTCGCGTCATGGCGTATACTCTCGCCTGGGACTGTGGTCGGCTGCCCCGACCCTCAGTCCTCACAAAGGACCCCTCAGCTCTACCACGGCCTCTACCTCGGCCCCTCTGTCCGGATCCACCCACTCTACTCTGCTGTACAGTCGTACTACTCCCGACTCGTCCACTACCAGCAGGTTGAACTCTCAATGTATCAGGGCAATCCCTGACCTGATGCTCCGTCGAGCCGCACCTCAAGCAGGCTCCAGTAATCCACCAACACTCCCCACTGTGTCTCCTCTCACAATGCGGGCACACTGGGGAAATCTGTCCAGAGCCCCTGCCACTACCACTACCAGTCGGTCCAAATCTCCCCCTCTGCCCAAAACCAGACTGTCTCGAACCTCCCGGAGACCTGAAAGTCCTGCCCTGGCGCTTACTAAAGCTCCTGCCAGAGCTGCCCTGACTCTCACTGGGCCGCTTACCCCGGGACCCAATCTCAGCCTGCCTCTGTCTCATCAGCTGCTCCACTCTAACGGCAGCAGCTCTCAACTCAATAAATGTCCCCATGTCCGACCGAGCCAACCTGGTACGAATCTCAGTGTTGAGGCCATTCTCGAACCTCCGGCACTTATCAGCCTCAGTCGGGACCATCACTGTGGCATAATCTATCAACTCATTGAATTTGAGACAGAGGAGGTGGCTTGAGTTGTTGAATGACTATGACTGTACTATCGAGTATCACCCTGGGAAAGTTAATGTAGTGGCAGATGCTCTGAGTAGGAAGTCACATACTAATCTGACTCAAATTGTGCAATGAGGTTGCCCAATTTGATTCAGTTGAGGGCTTTGAATGTTAGATGAATCTGGAGCGAGGATGGAGTATTATTGGCTACATTGAGACTGAGACCGATGCTCTGTGGACGGGATCAGGAGAGTTCAGGATAAGGATCCTGTTATGGTGAGACTGATTGAGAAAGTGAAAGCTGATTCGAGATCTGAGTTTGATGTGAGAGATGAGACTCTATGGATAGGGCGGAGGCTTTGTGTACTGATGTGGATGATCCGAGGCAGAGATCTTGGAGGAGGCTCACATGGCCACATATGCTATGCATCTGGTACTACCAAGATGTATAACACCCTTAAGCAACATTTCGGTGGCCGGTATGAAGAAGCGGTGGTGAGTTTGTGTCAGGTGTTTGACGTGCCCAACAAGTTAAGGTCGAGCACCAGCTCCGAGAGGGAAGCTTCATTCGTTGCCCATTCGGAGTGGAAATGGGAGCGGATCACCATGGATTTCATTATGGGGTTGCCTAGGGCCGAGGCAAAGATGATGCTATCTGGGTCATAGTGGACCGGTTGACTAAATCGGCCCATTTCTTACCAGTGAGGGAGAATAATACCATGGATCAGTTGGCCCAGAAGTATGTGGCAGAGATAGTGAGATTGCATGGGGTCCCGGTGTCGATAGTATCTGACAGGGATCCCAAATTTACTTCGAGGCTTTGGCAGAGTTTGCAGTCTGCTATGGAAACTAGATTGAATTTCAGTACAACATTTCATCCTCAGACAGATGGGCAGAGTGAGAGGACGATTAAGACTGTTGAGGATATGCTTCGGGCTTGTGTATTGGAGTTCAGAGGAGCATGGGATCAGTATCTAGCCCTGATTGAATTTGCTTATAACAATCATTATCATAGTAGCATCGGGATGGCTCCATATGAGGCACTGTATGGGCGACCGTGTAGATCGCCTTTGTATTGGGATGAAGAGGGTGAGAGGATGATTGAGGGTCTGGTGATTCGGGATACCGTTGATAAGGTGAGGATCGATTCGAGTCGCATCAAGGCGGCTCGGGATGATGCGGAAGAGCTATGTGGATCAAAGCATAGGAGGGACATTGAGTATAATGTGGGCGATGAGTATTCTTACGGTGTCACCGTGGCGTGGTGTCTTGAGATTTGGGAGAAAGGGTAAGTTAAGCCCTAGGTACATTGGTCCATATCGATCACTTTGAGAGGATCGGACCTTTGGCCTCTGAGCTAGCTTTACCGAGTGAGATGTCTCGATTACATGGCGTCTTTCATGTGAGTATGCTTCGCAGAGATATCGGTCGGATCCGACACATGTGATCTGGCTCAAGAGATTGAGGTCTCCGATAATTTGAGTTATGTGGAGGGCCGATTGATTATCGGGTCTCGGTGAAACAACCGAGGAATAAGAGTATTCCATTGGTGAAGGTTCTCTGGCGGAACCATTCATTGAGGAGGCTACAGGAGACCGAGGAGCATATGAGGAGGCAAGATATCCTCACCTTTTCGATCAATCAGGTAAGAATTTCGAGGACGAAATTTTTGTTAGGAGGGGAGAATTGTAACATCCCCTCTCCTATAGGAAGGGCATTTTAATAATTGGGACGGGTTCGGGATATTTAATTATATCTTGGCATGCATATACAACATATAGCCTCTATAATTACTGATTTGTTGTACATGCACATAGTATACATGCATTCATGACATTTTCCGGCTTAAGGTTGAAATTGAACTTCTGTATGAAATTAATGGAGTAATTGAGTTTGAAAAATTATTTGGATTGCACCATAAATTGTTTTACATTTTTAGGGATTTTTAGGAATTTTTCTGGATTTTTCCGGAGACAATTTTCGGACCGGCAAAATCGCCAATTGGCGAACCGGTCGATTCTCGGTAGCAAAAATCGCTACCCACTGATACTGTAATATTGGGTATATTATTTTGGGACTGAAAGTAGGGTCATTGGAGTGGATTGGGGTAAAAATTTTGATCTGGATTAAAGAGTATTATTTTGACTTTTCTTTAAATTTAGAACCAATCATATTTTGCCACTAAAAAGTGACATTAAATGCTTCCTTCCCATGCTCTCGGTGTTGGGTTGTTCTAAAAGAAGGAAAGGATAAATTTTGAGCCTTTGTTTATTGCTCATCCGAAACACACTTCTCCTTTACAAATTCCATCGAAAATTTTGCTCTCTTCTCTCAATTTTCTCCATAACTTTATGCTACCATCTCTTACTCCCATCAAAGCTAGATGATGATGAGTTTGGTATATGCTTGGGAAGGGAAGGAGGTTGGTACTTTGGTGTAGAAGTTAGAAGTTAGAAGTGGTTATTGAAGCTTTGAAAGGAGGTTCTAAATTAGGTAAGTTTTCATTTAAGTTTTGATCTTTAAATGGTGTATTTACATGGAATTAAATGTCATGATAGTGAGGGGTTATTAATAAGAGGTTTAGGGCATGTATTAGGTATGACTAATATGATTTGAAGAAATGGGTATGAGGCTAGGTGAAGATGTATTGAAATTAATGATAGGGTTTGATTTTGAATTGAATATGGATAATTATTTGAGTATTTGAATTGAGGAATTTAGTGCTGCCAATTTTTCAGTATTAGCCCTAGTATATGTATGACTGTAGTAATATTTAATTTGTATTTATTTTGATGTCTAGTGATGTGAAAAAGGCATTGGAAGTGGTTGAACTAAGGTTAACCTTAAATCTGGAAAATTGGAATTATAATTGATGTTACTGTTTTGTTCATAATTTATTGTGTAATAATGCAAATGAGGTAAGGTCAGTGGCCACTGAAACTTTGGGATGTTGGCTTCAATTTAGTGTGAAATAGGTGTTGTTAAATTTCAATGATAGAAGGGTGAATTTTTGAATGGAAAGTTACTGTTCCATTGCCTGTGAACAGTAACCGCAACCATGACATCTGAGTTTTGTTGATTTTTATGAATTAATTGAGAGGGAATTAGGGAAAATGGTCTTCATGGAAGTTGTAGAATATTGAATTATCTTTCAATTTCTTCTGATCTTGCTATTTTTAGAATTGTATATTGGGAGATATGAATTGATTACTAATGACTGGTTTTGAGCATTTTGGATGAAACCTAGCTTAAGTGTGATTTTGTGAGTTTACTGATTGGAGGCAATTTTAACATTTTATGTGGACTGAATTGGTGTGAGTGAGCTTCTGAAAAGTTGTAGAGGAAGAGATTACATTGAAAATGAGATATGGTGTGTAATTTTTAGAAGTCAGAATTGGGAGTTATGATTTTTCAAAAATGAACCCTACATTAGGTTATGAATGGCTGATCATAACAGTAGTTTCCATAACAGTTTTGAAATTGATAGAGATCGAATTGGATAATTAGTGCTTCATGAAAAATGAAGCTTATGATGTTATCTTTACAGGGATATAAAGTTCTGATTTTATTGACTTGTATACAGGGAATTATGCTTGTTATAAGGTTACTGCCCAAATTGGAGGATTTCAGGGACAGTAACATTGAATGAATTAATTGACTAGCTTAGCAATAGAATTTGATTTTGGATTGTTCATGAAAGTTGTTGAGAACATTGTGAACTTATTGACCATATGTTTGTGGTAATTTATTTCTGAAGAATCAGTGAGTTATGAAATTGCCAATGTACTGCCCTGTGTTAATGGGAATTGAGTAGGCAGAAGGTTTGATGGGATATTTGACACCCTTAGGGTTGGAATTGATTTTTATGGTCTTCTTAAGAATTGTAGAGATTTTCATGATCTTTCCAACAAGGTATAGTTTGCATTTTTCAGAAATGTGTAGAAAGAGTTATGGGTGTTGGAAGTTTGGTTGGAAATCAGAAAAAAAAGGGGGGAAATAAGGGTTATTTATAAAAATATAAATTGTTGAGTTTTGGTTTCTTTCGTGAATAACTTTCCCGTCCGACGTCCGATTGACCTGATTCCAGAGGCATCGGATTCGTTGAATATTTAATTTCATTTTATGAGAAAACGGGAATTTTTAGACGGAATTTGGCGTAGCCCCTATTGATGGAACATGTGAACCATTGTTTTATTTAATTGGGGACTATAGAGGTCCGATGGCGCACCGCCGTCGGCCTATAGATTTCTAATTTTGATAGAATTTTATTATGGGAAAATATTGGATTAGGGCGGGATTGCCATGAACATGCATTATACACATTTTTGATTTCATGTGCATTATTTAGTCATTTCAAGTATACCGATGGTAATGGCTATTCATTTAATGTGCTATAGAGGCTCAAGTGGACCGTCGTTCCACGGACTTGGCAGAGACTTCCCGGCACTAGCGTGGAAGTTATTAGGTGAGTAACCTAGTTGGTTATTCCAATCTATGTGTTAAGCTGTGGTTTGATTGCCTACGGGAATACATGAATTATTGTTGTAAATTGATTTGCCTACGGGATTACGTGGATTAAGGCGTGAATTGGCGCCCTACGGAGATTATGTGGTTATATATGGCCCAATTGATCGTGAACTAAGCATTAGGCAACTCGTTAATTGGATTGTATGATTATATTGTGTATTTGGGGTGTGTATTACCATGTTTTGCGATATGGGACATGTGCATTCATGCATAACTGCATCACACTGTTAAAAGGAAAATTGTGAACCGAGACGTCATTGTACTGAACCGAGCCTAGAGCTCGATATACTGAACCGAGCCTCGAGCTCGACTGGAGATAATTCTGCTTGACGGCGTCTATACCGATCATTATGCGCTCGGTCACAATACTGAAATGAACTGGAAAAGAGTCACATGTGCATTGCATACCGGATTGAATGTTTGGCAATATTGTTAACTGGGTGAATATTTACTGTTCTATGTCTGTAATTGTACGGTAACCGTATCAATGTTGTGTTTTGTTTAATTACTGCGTGTATACTGTTTCATGCTTATATGATGCATGAATTGGGAGAACCATCGATGATGGTTTCTCATTGAGTTCACAAACTCATCCAAAATTGCAATTTATTTTCAGGCCTAAGTGTAGCAGATAGCTCCTCAAGACCGTAGAGCAGTATCTCGTGGATTGGCGATAGAAGCAATGGCTCAAAGGTCGGTCATTTGGGCTTTCTTTTGGAGACTTATAGTTAGATCTGTTTCTTATGCAAGATCTGATGTCATTTAGTGAGTAGTGTTTTGGAGCATGTGTAAACTAAACATCTTGTGATTGTAAATTCTTGAGTTTTAAGTGAATGAAACGAAATCCAATTTGGTTTTAAAAAGTAGTCAATTTCTTATTACTGTCTTATGATTGTGATGCCATGAGGAGTGTAGCGGTTGTTGTCAGTAGTGGTCTCTTGTCGTGGGATATTTATCGGAATGACCTACGGGCGTTCCGGTGGATACCCTATGGTAAGGGGGCGCTACATTAGGTTCCTCGGTCCACCTGAATGGCACATTCTTCCTCAGAAGTTTTGTCAGAGGGGATGAGATCAATGAGAACCCCTCGACAAACCTCCGGTAATAACCAGCCAGTCCGAGAAAACTTCGAATCTCCGGCACATTCCTAGGAGCTTCCCACTTCAGCACTGCCTCTAACTTGCTCGGATCCACCTGAATACCCTCTCCAGTCACTATGTGCCCCAAAAATATCACCTGATCCAGCCAAAATTCACACTTGCTGAATTTGGCGTACAACTGTCTCTCCCTCATCGTCTGTAACACAATCCTCAAATGCTCACTATGCTCCTGTCTATTCCTCGAATACACCAAAATGTCATCAATGAAAACAATAACAAACTGATCCAGGTAGGGCTGAAATACCTTATTCATCAAGACCATAAAAGCTGCCGGGGCATTTGTCAACCCAAACGGCATCACTAGAAACTCGAAATGCCCATACCTGCTCCTGAAGGCACTCTTAGGCACATCGGCCTCTGAAATCTTCAACTGATAGTAACCAGATCGCAGATCTAACTTGGTGAATACCTGAGCTCCCTGCAACTGATCAAACAAATCATCAATCCTAGGCAGTGGGTACTTATTCTTTACTGTCACCCGATTCAGCTGCCTATAATCGATGCACAGCCTCAAAGTCCCATCCTTTTTCTTCACAAACAAAACTGGAGCTCCCCATGGTGAGACACTGGGTCTAATAAACCCCTTCTCCAACAACTCCTGCAACTGAGCCTTCAGCTCCCTCAGTTCCACAGGTGCCATCCTATATGGAGGTATAGATATAGGAGCAGTACCTGGAACGAGGTCAATAGTAAACTCCGTCTCTCGATCCGGTGGCAAACCCGGTAACTCGTCAGAAAACACATCTGGAAATTCCCTTACTACGGGAATATCCTGAAGCCTCTGCTCAACTCTAGTGTCAACCACATGAGCCAGATATGCCTCACAACCTCCCTGCATCAATCTCAGGGCACTAAGGAAAGAGATCATCCGGGCTGGCACTGCCTGACTAACTCCTCTGAACACTGCTCTAGGCTGACCAGGAGACTCCAACACAACCTCCTTAGTATAGCAGTCCATGATAGCCCTATGGGCCGTCAGCCAGTCCATCCCCAGAATCACATCGATCTCTCGGTGGCAATACTATAAGGTCCGCCTCAATATCGCTGATCAATCTGGATCGAGCATCCCATCTGAACCTCTCTAATACTGATAGTAGTACTAGAGGTGTACTGACCTCCAGCCCATACTGTAACATCTCCCTATCCCCATGCAGTCTACATGCCATATGAGGTGCAATAAAGGAATGTGTGGATCCAGGATCCAGCAGAGCAAATGCTTCAATATCAAAAAGGAGAAGCATACCAGCTACAACATCAGGGGAATCCTGGGCCTCCTGTCGCGTCATGGCGTACACTCTTGCCTGTGACTGTGGTCGGCTGCCCCGACCCTCAGTCCTCACAAAGGACCCCTCAGCTCTACCACGGCCTCTACCTCAGCCCCTCTGTCTGGATCCACCCACTATACTCTCTGACAACAGTATTATTCCTAACTCGTCCACTACCAAAGAAGTTGAACTCTCAATGTATCAGGCAATCCCTAACTCGATGCTCGTCGAGCCGCACCTCAGCAGGCTCGGTAATCCACCAACACTCCCCATCTGTGTCTCCTCTCACAATGGGCACACTGGGAAATCTGCCCAGAGCCCCGCCACTACCACTACTAATCGATCCAAATCTCCCCTACCAAAATCGATCGTCTCGAACCTCCCGGAGACTCGAAAGTCCCGCCTCGGCGCTACTAAAGCTCTGTCGAGGCGCCTCGACTCTCATTGGGCCGCTTACCGGGACCCAATCTCACTGCCTTTGTCTCATCATTTGCTCCACTCTAACGGCAGCTCTCAACTCAATAAATGTCCCCATGTCCCACCGAGCCAACTTTGTGCGAATCTCGGTGTTGAGGCCATTCTCGAACCTTCAGACTTATCGGCCTCGATCGGGACCATCAACGTGGCATAATCTATCAACTCATTGAATTTGAGATGAGGAGGTGGCTTGAGTTGTTGAATGACTATATTTGTACTATCGAGTATCACCACAGGAAAGCTAATGTAGTGGCGGATGCTCTGGTAGGAAGTCACATACTAGTACAAATTCAGATTCGAGCAATGAGGTTGCCCAATTTGATTCGATTGAGGGCTTTGAATGTTCAGATGAATCAGGCGAGGATGGAGTATGATTGGCTACATTGAGGCGAGACCGATGCTCTTGGGCGGGATCGGGAGAGTTGAGGATAAGGATCTGTTATGGTGAGACCGATTGAGAAAGTGAAAGGCGATTCGAGATCGAGTTTGATGTGAGAGATGAGACTCTATGGATAGGCGGAGGCTTTGTGTACTGATGTGGATGATCCGGCGAGAGATCTGGAGGAGGCTCACATGGCCACATATGCTATGCATCCCTGGTACTACCAAGATGTATAACACCCTTAAGCAACATTTCTGGTGGCCGGTATGAAGAAGCGGTGTAATGAAGTTTGTGTTCAGGTGTTTGATGTGCCAAGAAGTTAAGGTGAGCACCGAGGCTCCGATAGGGAAGCTTCATTCGTTGCCCATTCGGAGTGGAAATGGGAACGGATCACCATGGATTTCATTATGGGGTTGCCTATGACGCCGAGGCAGCATGATGCTATCTTGGTCATAGTGGACCGGTTGACTAAATCGGCCCATTTCTTACCAGTGAGGGAGAATAATACCATGGATCAGTTGGCCCAGAAGTATATGGCAGAGATAGTGACATTGCATGGGGTCCCGGTGTCGATAGTATCTGACAGGGATCCCAGATTTACTTCGAGATTTTGGCAGAGTTTGCAGTCTGCTATGGGTACTAGATTGAATTTCAATCTGACATTTCATCCTCGCACGGATGGGCGAGTGAGAGGACGATTAAGACTGTTGAGGATATGCTTGAACTTGTGTATTGGAGTTCAGAGGAGCATGGGATCGATTCATACGATTGAATTTGCTTATAACAATCATTATCATAGTAGCATCGGGATGGCTCCATATGAGGAATTGTATGGGCGCCGTGTAGATCGCCTCTGTATTGGGATGAAGAGGGTGAGAGGATGATTGAGGGTCTGGTGATTAGGATCTTGTTGATAAGGTGAGGCGATTGAGTCGCATCAAGACGGCTCAGGATAGACAGAAGAGCTATGTGGATCAGCATAGGAGGGACATTGAGTATAATGTGGGCGACAGAGTATTCTTACGGGTGTCACCGTGGCATGGTGTACTGAGATTTGGGAGAAAGGGTAAGTTAAGCCCTAGGTACATTGGTCCATATGCGATCACTGAGAGGATCGGACCTTTGGCCTACAGGCTAGCTTTAGCGAGTGAGATGTCTCAGTTACATGACGTCTTTCATGTGAGTATGCTTCGCAGATATCGGTCGGATCCGACACATGTGATACCGGCTCAAGAGATTGAGGTCTCCAGTAATTTGAGTTATGTGGAGGAGCCGATTCAGATTATCAGGTCTCAGGTGAAACAACTGAGGAATAAGAGTATTCCACTGGTGAAGGTTCTCTGGCGGAACCATTCGACTGAGGAGGCTACCTGGGAGACCGAGGAGCATATGAGGAGACAGTATCCTCACCTTTTCGATCAATCAGGTAAGAATTTCGAGGACGAAATTTTTGTTAGGAGGGGAGAATTGTAACATCCCCTCTCCTATAGGAAGGGCATTTTGGTAATTGGGACGGGTTCGGGATATTTAATTATATCTCGGCATGCATATACAGCATATAGCCTCTATAATTACTGATTTGTTGTACATGCACATAGTATACATGCATTCATGACATTTTCCGGCTTAAGGTTGAAATTGAACTTCTATATGAAATTAATGGAGTAATTGAGTTTGAAAAATTATTTGGATTGCACCATAAATTGTTTTACATTTTTAGGGATTTTTAGGAATTTTTCTGGATTTTTTCGGAGACAATTCCCAGACCGGCAAAATCGCCAATTGGCGAACCGGTCGATTCTCGGTAGCAAAAATCACTACCCACTGATACTGTAATATTGAGTATATTATTTTGGGACTAAAAGTAGGGTCATTGGAGTGGATTGGGGTAAAAATTTTGATCTGGATTAAATAATATTACTTTGACTTTTTTTAAAATTTAGAACCATTCATATTTTGCCACTAAAAAGTGACATTAAATGCTTCCTTCCCATGCTCTCGGTGTTGGGTTGTTCTAAAAGAAGGAAAGGATAAATTTTGAGCCTTTGTTTATTGCTCATCCGAAACACACTTCTCCTTTACAAATTCCATCGAAAATTTTGCTCTCTTCTCTCAATTTTCTCCATAACTTTATGCTACCATCTCTTACTCCCATCAAAGCTAGATGATGATGAGTTTGGTATATGCTTGGGAAGGGAAGGAGGTTGGTACTTTGGTGTAGAAGTTAGAAGTTAGAAGTTAGAAGTGGTTATTGAAGCTTTGAAAGGAGGTTCTAAATTAGGTAAGTTTTCATTTAAGTTTTGATCTTTAAATGGTGTATTTACATGGAATTAAATGCCATGATAGTGAGGGGTGATTAATAAGAGGTTTAGGGCATGTATTAGGTATGACTAATATGATTTGAAGAAATGGGTATGAGGCTAGGTGAAGATGTATTGAAATTAATGATAGGGTTTGATTTTGAATTGAATATGGATAATTATTTGAGTATTTGAATTGAGGAATTTAGTGCTGCCAATTTTTCAGTATTAGCCCTAGTATATGTATGACTGTAGTAATATTTAATTTGTATTTATTTTGATGTCTAGTGATGTGAAAAAGGCATTGGAAGTGGTTGAACTAAGGTTAACCTTAAATCTGGAAAATTGGAATTATAATTGATGTTACTGTTTTGTTCATAATTTATTGTTTAATAATGTAAATGAGGTAAGGTCAGTGGCCACTGAAACTTTGGGATGTTGGCTTCAATTTAGTGTGAAATAGGTGTTGTTAAATTTCAATGATAGAAGGGTGAGTTTTTGAATGGAAAGTTACTGTTCCATTGCCTGTGAACAGTAACTGCAACCATGACATCTGAGTTTTGTTGATTTTTATGAATTAATTGAGAGGGAATTAGGGAAAATGGTCTTCATGGAAGTTGTAGAATATTGAATTCTCTTTCCATTGCTACTGATCGTGCTATTTTTAGAATTGTATATTGGGAGATATGAATTGATTACTAATGATTGGTTTTGAGCATTTTGGATGAAACCTAGCTTAAGTGTGATTTTGTGAGTTTACTGATTGGAGGCAATTTTAACATTTTATGTGGACTGAATTGGTGTGAGTGAGCTTCTGAAAAGTTGTAGAGGAAGAGATTACCTTGAAAATGAGATATGGTGTGTAATTTTTAGAAGTCAGACTTGGGAGTTATGATTTTTCAAAAATGAACCCTACATTAGGTTATGAATGGCTGATCATAACAATAGTTTCCACAACAGTTTTGAAATTGATAGAGATCGAATTGGATGATTAGTGCTTCATGAAAAATGAAGATTATGATGTTATCTTTACAGGGATATAAAGTTCTGATTTTATTGACTTGTATACAGGGAATTATGCTTGTTATAAGGTTACTGCCCAAATTGGAGGATTTCAGGGACAGTAACATTGAATGAATTAATTGACTTGTTTAGCAATAGAATTTGATTTTGGATTGTTCATGAAAGTTGTTGAGAACATTGTGACCTTATTGACCATATTTTTGTGGTAATTTATTTCTGAAGAATCAGTGAGTTATGAAATTGCCAATGTACTGCCCTGTGTTAATGGGAATTGAGTAGGCAGAAGGTTTGATGGGATATTTGACACCCTTAGGGTTGGAATTGATTTTTATGGTCTTCTTAAGAATTGTAGACCTTTTCATAATCTTTCCAACAAGGTATAGTTTGCATTTTTCAGAAATGTGTAGAAAGAGTTATGGGTGTTGGAAGTTTGGTTGGAAATCAGAAAAAAAAGGGGGGAAATAAGGGTTATTTATAAAAATTTAAATTATTGAGTTTTGGTTTCTTTCGTGAATAACTTTCTCGTCCGACGTCCGATTGACCTGATTCCAGAGGCATCGGATTCGTTGAACATTTAATTTCATTTTATGAGAAAACGGGAATTTTTAGACGGGAATTTGACGTAGCCCCTATTGATGGAACATGTGAACCACTGTTTTATTTAATTGGGGACCTATAGAGGTCCGATTGGCGCACCGTCAGCGCCTATAGATTTCTAATTTTTGATAGAATTTTATTATGAGAAAATATTGGATTAGGGCCGGGATTGCCATGAACATGCATTATACACATTTTACTGATTTCATGTGCATTATTTAGTCATTTCAAGTATACCGATGGTAATGGCTATTCATTTAATGTGCTATAGAGGCTCAAGTGGACCGTCGTTCCACGGACTTGGCAGAGACTTCCCGGCACTAGCGTGGAAGTTATTAGGTGAGTAACCTAGTTGGTTATTCCAATCTATGTGTTAACTGTGGTTTGATTGTTCTACGGGAATACATGAATTATTGTTGTAAATTGATTGCCTACGGGATTACGTGGATTAAGGCGTGAATTGGCGCCTTACGGGATTATGTGGTTATATATGGCCCAATTGACTGTGAAATAAGCATTAGGCAACTGTTAATTGGATTGTATGATTATATTGTGTATTTGGACTGTGTATTACCATGTTTGCTGATATGGGACATGTGCATTCATGCACAACTGCATCACACTGTTAAAAGGAAAATTGTGAACCGAGACGCTTATCACTGTGCTGAACCGAGCCTAGAGCTCGATATACTGAACCGAGCCTCGAGCTCGACGGGAGATAATTCTGCCTGACGCCGTCTATACCGATCATCATTATGCGCTCGGTCACAATCTTGAAATGAATCGAAAAAAGTCACATGTGCATTGCATACCGGATTGAATGTTTGGCAATATTGTTAACTGGGTGAATATTTACTGTTCTGTGTCTGTAATTGTACGGTAACCGTATCAATGTTGTGTTTTGTTTAATTACTGCGTGTATACTGTTTCATGCTTATATGATGCATGAATTGGGAGAACCATCGATGATGGTTTCTCATTGAGTTCGCAAACTCATCCAAAATTGCAATTTATTTTTCAGGCCTAAGTGTAGACAGATAGCTCCCTCAAGACTGTAGAGCCGTATACTGTGGATTGGCGATAGAAGCAATGGCTCAAAGGTCGGTCAGCTGGGCTTTCTTTTGGAGACTTATAGTTAGATCATTTCTTATGCAAGATCAAGATGTCATTTAGTGAGTAGTGTTTTGGAGCATGTGTAAACTAAACATACTGACAGTTGTAAATTACTGAGTTTTAAGTGAATGAAACGGAATCCAATTTGGTTTTAAAAAGTAGTCAATTTCTTATTACTGTCTTATGATTGTGATGCCATGAGGAGTGTAGCGGTTGTTGTCAGTAGTGGTCTCTTGTCGTGAGATATTTATCGGAATGACCTACGGGCGTTCCGGTGGATACCCTATGGTAAGGGGGCGCTACAGATTAGATGAACTCAAACAAAGGGTTAGATGAATTGGAAAAATGGTCATAACTTTCTGTAGAGAACTCGGATTAGGATGGTATTTATATGGTTCAAAAGAGAACTTCAATAAATACAAATTTTATGAAAACCTAAAAGACAAATTCTATCGTCTATAGGGTAAAAAATGGGACTAGATGATAGGATCAAATGAAGAGTGCACCAGACGATACGACATCATCACCAAACGATATGACGTCACCAAACAATACATCATCACCAAACGAAGCGTCCTCACTAGATGATACGTCCTATACTCCTGAGCATCTCCACTTATAAGGACCATAACTTTTGACTCTGATATCCAAAAATTTCATACTTTATAGCGTTGGAAAGCTAAAAAGATAAGCTACAACTTTCTAGAAGACAACTTTTTCTAATTCAATCTAGATTAATCCATATTTTCCCATGAAATCATAAAAAGAATTTTTCCTATGAAAGACTTAAAATTTTGCATTTCGCAAACTTGGAATGTCCTGAGCTTAACCATTTAGCTACCAAATTGACTTCATTAAACTCTCAAATCTCAACTCATTTGTCCCATCACCTTTAACTACATTTGATTAGTCATAATTCCTATCTTCCTTCCCGTAGCATCTCACTTATGTATATATATATATATATATATATATATATATCAACAATTTATGCTCTAAAATCATCAACTCAAAGATGATAACTTCTTCACGTATATCTAGTTTCAACTTAAATCATCCATGCACCATTCACATTTCATTAACATCAAAAGAATAAAGTTTTACAAATCTTTAATGACATTCCAAGCCATATTACATTATCGTCTCAAAATCTCAAATTACAAAAGATCCTTGAACCAACAAACTTCTTGCTTTCCTAAAATCAACTCTAACTATAAAATAAGAAAATTTAGAGAAATGCCTTTAGGCTCTTGATCACTTGGTCTCTTAGCTATCACCTGAAGATGGGATAAAAGAGGGTGAGCTTAAAAGCTCGTGAGTACTAAGTTTATAACAAAGAATAAGAAAAATTGTTAAAATATTCATTTGTCTTATAAAAGTTATAGTGAATTTATAAAACACTCTGTTCTCAAATTCTCAGTCAATTTCAAGATTTTTAGCTCCAAAACTTATAGTAAAAAAATCATCACATCAACATAGCATATACATTTAACCATCACGGCAGAACACTCAATTATGCAGCAAACTTGACAATTTCAAAGATGCAATGCACAAACAAATGGCTCGAGGGTTCTATGAAAATAGAATGGAGAAATCAAAGTTTACCCTATGAACAGAATGAGTCCACTTTTCAGAGCTCATATGCCACAAGTGGGCAGCCAAAAGAAGGCTCTTGTCAACGTGCACGTGACGAATAAAATGGTTCCACTCTTGCCTAAACAAAAGCACATATCATACTCAAATCATTTTATCATATGCTCATACTTTCATGCTTTCTTATCTTTTCATTTATACAGAATGTCATGACATGTTTCAAGGCATAACATGAATATTTCAAAACCATTTTCCATTTTATAATCACGCACCAATGGGTAGCAATATCTCATATCACTCAAAACATTAAAATCAACATTTATGAAGTAATTGAAATCACTTTACTTTCTTGATTTGTAAAAATGTTAATGGCTCATAACTCTATTATAAACACATAATGTTGGACCTCGAACTTTCCTTGAAATTTTGAAGTATCAAGTGACATGAAAATGAGGAAATTAGAATGAATAAATAAAAAGAAAATTTTGAATGTGAACAGTTAGATGAGATTAAGATAGGTGAAAAATGCTTTTGTTGTTGAGGTTTATGTTAAGGTATGGCCTAAAATGACGTTTGAAGTTTAAATGAAATTGTTAGTGAATAAATTGCAAAATTTAAGAAATAAAGAGAAAAGTGTGAAAATATGAAGAATTAAGAAAAGTTTGACTTTTTGGTCATAGAGAGTTGACTTTTTGATTTAGGCCAAATTGGAGAAAATGATCTTCATAAAACTTGTAGCTTATGTTAAGAGCTTTCCGTCGCCATAAAGTTTGATATTTTTCAATATCGGGAGTAAAAGTTATGATTGTTGGACCAATGGTGGTTGACAAATTAAATCCCTTTATATTTTGATAATAATAAAATATCTAGAAATAGTTAAGAAATTATTTCAGGTATTATTCAATGAAAGGATTGTGCAAATCAAGATGAGCAAGTGTCTAATCAATGGAGAATCAAGATGGGAGTTGTCTTCTAAGTGAAAAATGGCATAAAACATGAGGATTATAAAGGATTTGGTCGGATGTTACCATTGAAGGCAATACAAGTTGACTTACAAAGCACAAGTCGACTTACAGATGAAGCAATGTCAATACAAGTCGACTTATCAAACACAAGTCGACCTATCGAGGACGACAAGTCGACTTACATGATACAAGTCGACTTATTGGAGTTGACTTATTGGAGAGCGGAGATGAAACTTTTACGTAAATGGTTAAAACAAGTCGACTTATACATTCGACAAGTCGACTTATGGATGCACAAAATCAGCTCCAACGGTCCAATTTGATAAAAATGGAATGGAGATTATCAAGGAACGGCTATATCCAATTAAGCAACGGTTAGTAGAGCTCCAACAGCTATATTTCTTCAAGTATAAATAGAGGATGATGGAAGAAGAGAATATACAAGTTCCACAAGTCTAAATACTCTTCTATTGCTTCAAATTGCTCACTATTGCTCTTATTTTGTTACTCTATTGTTTTGAGCACTTGTTCTTCAATCTTTACTATATTTCTTTTACAATTTGAGGACGAGTGGAAGGTCACGTGTGAGGTAGGATTTGTACTAGTAAGACAAATCGTTTGTAAGGTAGCAGGCAGAAGTCAAGTGGAGTTGTAAAAAGTTCACACTCAACTACAAAGTGTGCAATAAAGTGATTGACAAAATCCTAAGTGGGAGCTTAGGTAGAGGACGAGGTCTTAGCACAGAACCTCTATAAAACAAGTGTTTGATCTTCTTCCTACACTTTTCAATTAAGTTTATCTAAATTGTTTTTGTGTTTTAACTTCGATTTTCTTGTAGAAATTCTTAAAGAATTTTAAAGATCTATTCAACCCCCTTCTAGATCACTTACAATTGGTATCGAGCATAAGTATCCGTGGATGGCACACAATAACTTAGCGGAAGAAGGTAATACTAATAATCGCCTCCTTTATTTAATGGTACTAATTATTCCTCTTGGAAAAATCCTATGAAGTACCACATCATTAGCGAGGGAGTAGAATATTGGAAGATAATTATCTTCGGTCCACAACCACCGTTAAAAGAAAATGGTGAGTTAAAAACGAGCTGGAATACGATGACAATGATCGGAGGCAAGCTTACATCAACGCTAAAGCGATGAAGCTAATCTATTGCGCCTCACACGGTTGAGGAAAGAAACCGAGTTAACTTCGTGTACCAGCGCTAAAGAAATGTGGGGAGACTTCGTATCACCCATGAAGGAACCAACCAAGTCCGGGAGACAAAAATCAACATGCTGCTTCATGACTATGAAATGTTTGTCATGAAGGAAGGTGAGTCCATTTCAACTATGCTTGATCGTTTTTTCATAAATCATAAATGGATTAGGCAACCTTGGAAAGCATATGTCGGACAGTGAGAAGGTAATGAAAATCCTTCGCTCACTACCAAAGGAATGGGACTCACAAGTCACCGCCATTATGGAGTCCAAAGATCTCAATCATCTGGAATTCAACGCCTTGGTGGGATCACTTATCAACTATGAGATTATTCTCAAATCCAGAGGAGGTAGAGGTAAGCCTAAAAAATCTATTGCTTTTAAAGCTAACACTTCTTTTGTTGATGAAAGTGATGAGGAAATAGATGAAGACGAGGAAGACGAAGAAATAGCTAAAATCGAAGGAAAGAATTAAATGGCAGAAAACAGGTAGAAAGAAAGAGGTTTGGCGCGGAAAGAAAATCAAAAGGCTATGACGAAAAGAAAGGCAATGAAGAATGTTGGATATGTGGAAAACAGGGACATCTCGCAAGAGAATGCAAAAGCTCATCCTCCACATCAAACTTTCAGAAAAATGACAAATACGACAAAGGTAAAAGAAAAACTAGCCTGGTGGCAACTTGGAGTGATGAAGAGGATGCATATCAAAGTGATGATGAAAACAACCTGGCACTTATGGCAAAAAGTTCATCAAGTGATGATGAAAATGAGGTAACTTTCAATGACCAAGATCTAAGAGATTCTTTTGATGCTTTGCAAGTTGATTTTGAAGAAGCCATTGAGATTAACAAAAAATTAAGAAAGAAAATACGAGAATTGGTTGCTGAAAATAATGCCTTACATGAGACTATTGATGACTTAGATAGTCCAAATGAAGATCATTCTGCATGTCTTATTGAAAAAGAAAATCTTATTTGTGAGCTTGATAGAATTAGAAAAGAATTTTCGTATGTGGTTGGAAAATTCGCAAATGGAAACGAACAGTTTGAAAAATTATTATCGCTACAAAGATATTCCATTTCTAAACATGGATTAGGATATGACCCTTTTGATAGAGTTTGCTCTTTAATTTCCAAATTTACTAAGGATGGAAAAATTGCTCAATGTGCTAGATGCTTGAAAGATGGTCACATAGAAATTGCCTGCAAGAGTACTAGAAGATGTGTTAAGATTAAGAAAATTTGGGTTATTAAAGGCACAATACCACCTAATGTGGTTTATATGGCTAACCAAAATGGACCCAAAATGGCTTGGTTACCTATAAGAAGAAAGAACGTTGATATTGTAGGTACAAGCAAGGGATGAAAGACCGTCAAGCACTTGGTACATCGATAGCGGATGTTCAAGACACATGAGTGGACCTTTTTGCTGAAATCAAACCAAAGAATCAAGGTTATGTCACTTTTGGAGACAAAAACAAAGGTAAGGTCATTGGAATTGGTAAAGTGGGTAAGGAACCTTTGCCAACCATTGACAATGTTTTACTTGTTGATGGATTAAAACATAATTTGTTAAGTGTCTCTCAACTTTGTGATATGAATTTTAATGTAAGTTTTGAATCATCACATTGCATGGTTAAAAAGGACAGTCATGTAGCTTTCATTGGTTTGAGACACGGAAATACATACATAGTAGATTTACATGGTGATAGTTCGTTTAATGAAAAGTGTTTAGTGACTTTAGAAGAAAATGCATTTTTATGGCATAGAAAATTAGGACATGCACCTTTGCCTCTAATCTTTAAGCTTTTGAAAAATGACATTGTAAGTGTAACACCCCACTCCCGCAAGACCCGATCCTGACATCGACGGTGATATCCAGGTCCGTGCCCCGCGAGGGTGGCGTGCTACATCACTCAGTATAAAACTCAGTATAACATTTTTTCCTCTTATTATTATTATTTTTTTAAACCATTCATTAACGCGACATAAACAGTAAGAAACTTGAGCCCATGTTCACAATTAATCATTTTCAGTTATTACAGTCATCCAATAATAATTTTACAATCAGTTAATGTAAAACAATAGAATCACAATGGCTCATTATAAATACAAAGCATTATTGCACAATGATTGCGGAATACAATTCAATAAGACACTAATGCGTATACCTAATCGATCCCGACCTCTATCCTTCACTTGCTTACAGTAGACATACTCCCGTGTCAAACGGGTATTCTTCAAGACCTGAAAAATAGATGCAAATTTTGGGTGAGTTTTGCGAACTCAGTGAGTGACCATCATCGATGGTTCACCCAATCACATAACATATAACACATGTTAAGTCAAACCAGACTTCACGTATTAAATAATTTTGATGACAAACAAAGAGAAATATACAAATGAAAAGTAGATGGACGCATGAGAAGTAAAAAAATAGCTGAAGGAGAAAAATCAGCCGAAGTAAGAATCATGAAGCTTAAAAGCGCATTTAAAGCTTTACAAAAGAAAAGCGATTTAAAGCTTTACAAGAGAAAAGGCATTTAAAGCTTTACAAGAGAAAAGGTATTTAAAGCTTTACAAGAGAAAAGGTATTTAAAGCTTTACAAGAGAAAAGGCATTTAAAGTTTTACAAGAGAAAAGGTATTTAAAAGCTTTACAAGAGAAAAGGCATTTAAAGCTTTACAAGAGAAAAGGCCGATACAAAATATCGACGGAAGAAAGAAACATCAGTTTGAGTTAGTTCTGAGTCAAACTGAATAACCGCTTTTCAAGATTCAAGAAGCGCTTATTTAAGAAACAGTTGAAGAACCCGACTATAAATAAGAGTCGAGATTGAAGAAGACACAACTTCATGAAACCTTGAATATTCAACTTTTGATTTTCGGATTATCTAAGAGAAAATTGTGAACGATATTTCGAGTGAAGCAGTGTTAAGAGCATTTCTATCAGAATAAGCTCTTTACTATTCTTTCAATTAGAAAGTGTTACGAGATAGCCCAAGGGGCTAAGGGTAAAAGAATACTTGCTGTAAAGAGACCTGGAGAGGCTCAATCGAAAGAATACTTGTAAACAGTTCAGAAATAGTGAAATCTTAGAAGGATATCTGAGGACTAGACGTAGCCCACGGTTTGGGGTGAACCAGGATAAATTGCTGTGTTTTTTCTTTCTACTCTCATATTACTTATATCGTAGTTTTCAAAATTAACAAAGTTTTTTTTTAAAACTAGTTACGAATTGATTTACGATAAGTTTTTGAAAGAACAAGTAATTTCTAAAGGGATTAACGAAAAGTTTATCACAATTAAACCCCCTTCAGGTATCTTGATCATATTATTGTTCAATATATTAACGTGTGATTCACTTCAATTGGTATCGAGCCTCGGTGTTCAAGAATCACTTTAATAAAGTGTGAATTAAAGAAAATGGTGGAATCACACATGTATATTGCCAAAGGAGCTTCAAATACTAGACCTCCAAAGATTCAATGGTGAAGACTACCACTATTGGAAGGACCGGATGAGATTGTTTATCGAATCTACTCACATTGACCTTTGGGACATCATCGAGAACGGACCATACACACTGAAGATGATGATAAAATCCAATTCCACGAGAAAGATGGACAATGAAAGGTAAAGCAAGATTTCAACTAAACCCAAGGCTAAATTTTCTCGAGTTGTGCATCGAGTAGAAGCGAGTATGAAAAAGTTCATGGATGCGACATCGCCAAAGAAATGTGGGATACATTATCAATTGCACATGAAGGAACAAATCAAGTCAAGGAGTCCAAGATAAACATTCTGGTGCATCAAGATTAATTGTTCAAAATGAAAGAAGAAGAGACCATTGATCAAATGTTTGGAAGATTTCAAACAATTATTAATGGGCTAAAAGCTCTTGGAAGAACGCATAATACCAAGACCATGTTCGAAAGATTTTGAGGAGTCCGCCAAAAGATGGAGACCCAAAGTAATCATTGCACAAGAAGCCAAAGACTTAAGCGCATTAAAGCTTGATGAATTGCTTGGATCATTGAAGATACATGAAGTAGAGCTTGATGCAGAAGATAAGTCCATGAAAGAGAAGTCCATAGCGCTCAAAGCAGGTCAAAAGAATCACAAAATCCAGAAGAAAAAGACAAAGAGGAATACATCAAAGGCATTAAAGATTGAAGAATCAAAGGATGATGATTCCAGCAAGTCAGAATCTGAATCAAGTGATGAAGACGATGAGCTATCTTTCATTTCAAGAAAGATAAGAAGAATGTGGAAAAGAAGTCCAAAGGAAATTCAACATTCAGAAGGAACAGCGGCAAAGACGATGGAAAAGTCGAGAAAGCATCTATTACATGTTATGAATGCAATAAGCCGGGACATTACAAGTCCGAGTGTCCAATGTTGAAAAGACAACCCAAAAAGAGTAGGGATAACAAGAAAAGCATGATGGCAACGTGGAGGATCTGGATTCATCGTAATCGATACAAGCTCGTAAGCGTCGAACATGCTAACATATGTCCGTAGTCAAGAAGAAAGTGATGAAGAGGTAACTTCTAGCTATAATAATATACAAGATGCATACTCGGAATTGTTAGAGGATTCTCATGCTATTCTCAAAGCAAGACAAGTCGTTGAAGAAGAAATATGTAGAAAACCTCAAACATACTCATGAGATAGAGAGTGAGAATATAAGTCCGAGAAAGCAAGTTGAGGAACTGAATAACAAAAAGTTATAGATAGATCCAAGAGATTAAACAGTTGAAACTAAGAATCAATAATCTCTCGATTGATCTAGCTAAATTCTGAGATAGTACAAAAAGATGAATGAAATGCTAGAAAAATGCGACATCCGAAAGTGATAAAACTGGATTAGGTTTACTAAAATAAGTCCTAACATTACGTGAAATCAATTGTTTAAAAGATAAGAAAAGATATCAATCGGGTTTTCAAAAGGTCATCAACGTTTTCATTCTACTTCTTATTATCATTCATTACACCATACTAACCCTAAAGGACCCAAGAGAATCGGGTACCTAAAACAAGATAATATCTCCTATGTAAATCCTTCTTTGGAAGAGCCAAGAAGCACCATTGGTATTTGGACAAGGATGCTCGCGTCACATGACGGGAAAAAGGTCTATGTTCCTAGATCTTCAGTACAAGAAAGGAGGATCGGTAACTTTTGGAGACAACAAGCAGGGCAAGATAATCGGGATTGGTAAGATTGGTAAGAATTCCCATGCATGCATTAACAACGTACTGCTAGTTGATGGTCTAAAGCATAACTTGATAAGTATTAGTCAATTATGTGATTCTGGTTTTAAAGTTACATTCAACCAAAACTTTTGTGAAGTCAGAAACAAAGATGGTTATATCTTCTTTTCGGCCGAAAGACGAAACAATCTTTACAAAATTGATTTAGACGATTTTCAATCTCAAAATATTTCATGTTTTTATCTATCAAGAAGAAAGACCGATCCGCATAAAAACTAGGTCATGTCGCTTTTAAACATATTTCAAAACTTTTGAAACATGATTTGGTAAAAGGTTTGCCACAAATTTGTTTTGACAAAGATTTCTTTTGTGAAAGTTGTCGAAAGGGAAACAAGTTAAAACCTCTTTCTCTCAAAACATTTCAGAACTTCATCTAGACCACTAGAGTTGTTACATATGGATTTATTTGGTCCAACAAGGACAATAAGTCTTGGTGGAAAGAAGTATGGACTTGTCATTGTTGATGATTTTACAAGGTTTTGTTGGATACTTTTTCCGCACATAAAGATGAGTCTTTCAAGTGCTTTAGAAACCTTTCCATAAGGTTCTGTAATGAAAAGGAGTGTCTATAGCCAGATAAGGAGTGATCATGGTGGAGAATTCGAGAATGAGAAATTTAGAGTATTCTGCGAAGAAAATGGAATTTTCCATAACTTCTCTGCCCCAAGGACTCCGCAGCAGAATGGAGTTGTTGAAAGGAAGAATATGATGATTCAAGAGATGGCAAGAACAATGTCATGCGAGATGAATCTTCCTAAATATTTCAAGGAAGTCGCCAATACAACATGCTATATTCGAATAGAGTGTTGCTGCGACCAATATCAAGAAAACTCCCTATGAGTTGTGGAATGGAAGGAAACCAAACATTTCTTATTTCCATCCTTTCGATTGCAAGTGCACTATTCTCAACACAAAGGAAGTTACGGACAAGTTTGATGCAAAGACACGTTCAAGAATATTTCTAGGTTATTCTCTCACCTCAAAGGCATTTAGAGTCTACAACCTCACCTCCAAGACTGTTGAAGAAACTATTCATGTCAAGTTCGATGATAGCTCTCAACCCAATAAGGAAGAGGAATCGATAATGATCTCAGCATAAAGGTTTTGACGGAGTACAAAGAAGTATCTTCATCAAAACACTATATGACGAAAAGAAAGACATTTCGAAGAATTTGGAGTTAAAGAAAGATTAGAGATACAAAAGTTCTCATCCTAAAGAGTCAATTATTGGAGAAACCTCGAAGGTGTTCGAACAAGGTCCAAGTTCGTAAGAGAAGCCAACGTGGCATTTATATCCAAGTAGAACCTAAGAAGATTGATGAAGCTCTAAAAGATGAAGCATGGATACTAGCTATGCAAGAGGAGTTGAATCAATTTCAGAGAAATAAAGTCCGTCCTTAGTTCCTAAACCCGAAAAGAAATCCATTATTGGTACTAGATGGGTATTCAAGAATAAACTAGACTTAATCAGAAAAGTAAGTCGCAACAAGGCAATATTAGTAGCACAAGGCTATAATCGCAAGAAGGAATAGACTACAATGAGACATATGCTCCAAAGAGCAAGACTTGAAGCAATAAGGATATCGCTTGCATATGCGGTTTGCCATGACATAAAGCTTTTTCAGATGGATGTAAAAGTGCATTTGAATGGTTTTATAGATGAAGAAGTCTATGTTAAGCAACCTCCAGATTTGAGGACATAAAGTATCCAGATCATGTCTACAGACTTCATAAAGCCTTATATGGATCAAACAGCCCCTAGAGCATGGTATGATCGTCTGAGTTCATTTCTTATAGAAAATGGATTTACTAGAGGTAAAGTAGACAAAACTCTTTTAGGAAGAACTTGAGTAATGATTTCATTATTGTGCAAATTTATGTTGATGATATTATTTTGGTGCAACTTCAAAAGGTTATGCATGAGTTTTGAAAATCGATGAAAATGAATTTGAGATGAGCATGATGGGTGAGTTAAAATTCTTTCTTGGATTGCAAGTAAAGCAAATTGAGGATAAGATTTTATCCATCAACAAAATATCTTAAAGAATTGTTGTCTAAGTTTGATATGTGCAAGGTTAAATATATGTCTACCCCGATGCATCCTTCAAACTTGTTGTCAAAAGACGAAAGTGGTAAAAGGTGGATCAAACCCTATTTAGAGGATGATTAGTTCTTTGCTTTATCTTACAAGCAAGTAGACCCGACATTCTATTCAAAGGTATGTGTGTGCAAGGTTTCAGCCGATCCTAAAGAATCTCATTATATTGTCAGAAACGAATTTTGAGATATCTCGCAGTACTACCGATCTTTGCTTAATGTATGAGAAAGGTAAAATTCAGGTTGAATGGATATTGCGATGCGGACTATGCCGTGATAGGATCGAAAGGAAGAGCACGAGTGGTGGTCGTCACTTTTTGGATCAAACCCGGTGTCATGGTCAAGCAAGAGACAAAGCTCGATTGCATTATCAATCGCCAAGTTGAATATATGTCCGCCGCAAGTTGTTGTTCACAAATATTGTGGATCAAGTATCAATTAGAGGACTACTCAATACAAGAGGAAGAGATTCCAATATATCGCGACAACACCCGGCGCCATCACCTTGTCAAAGAATCCAATTCAACATTCAAGGTAAAGCACATAGAAGTCGACATCATTTCTTGAGAGATTACGCTCGAAGAAAGTCGTCACCTACAATTCAGTAGAAACGAAATATCAAGGCTGGATATCTTCACAAAACCACTAAGTGAAGATCGCTTTAAAGAAATCGACGAACCTCAATATGGTGATGGTTACGGACCATTCATCCGGTTTTTCATAAAGACAAGACAGATAGACGGAGGAGTTAACGGACCATTCATCCGGTTTTCATAAAGACAAGATGCATGATCGGAGGAGTTAACGGACCATTCATCCGGTTTTCATAAAGACAAGCATGCATGACGTAGGAGTTAACGACCATTCATCCGGTTTTCATAAAGACAAGACAATGGAACGATGGAGTTAACGGCGTTAGACGGTTTTAGATATAAAACTTCTTTCGTAAGAAAAGTTTTAGAGGAAAAGTCCGATCATCGAGAAGTACAATAGTTCTAGAATTCGCTATAAATTCCCTAAAATTGACTTTTGGGATTTCTATCAATTGAAATTGCTAGTTCTCTTAAATCTCTCTGAAATTTCTTCAAGCAAGTTCCTACTCAATCGTAATCAGCAAGATGAATGTCAAGCCCATTTTATGAGTTGATCCAGATCGGTGGGAAGATTGGTAAACTTCAAGAACTAAAAAGAACAGATGGATATAGAGCCGAGATAATAGCGGCAGGTTGGAGAAACTTCTTTCAAGTACGAGATGAAGTCTATCTCCAAGAATTTTATGAGTTCGAAGAATACTAAGTCAAGAGACGATACAATCGTGTCGTATGTAGACACACACTGCTATAAGAACGGCGAGTTATCGGAGAAAGTCACCGAATGTCCGATGGATGGAGTTCAACTCACTAATATGGCGAAATGGATGACTAAGCTTAAGATGAACGAAGATGAACTTAGTCGCCAACTTTATGGACAAAATAACCTAATCGAAAGGAGAGCCTCTTGGTGGTACCAAAGGCAAGGGTATTGTTCGCGGTTCTATGTGATCGTGTTTTACCGAGAATAGTTCACGACATCGTCACTACCCGATGAACAATGTATTCTTCATCTTTGAATCATCACCCAATAGATTTACCATATTTGATTTATCAAGACATGGTAAAATCAATAAAGGATACAAACACTTGTCCTTATGGGATGTTGTTGACAAGAGTGTTCGAGAATCGCATCGATTGGATCGGGGAATCGATGAAGATATCTATTAAAAGCTATATAGATTCAACATCTATTGCTAAAATGGGTCCGAGATTTTCGATGTAAAAGGAGCAGAATCGCCAAGGAAAGTAACAATTGAGGGGAGCGATATCAAGAAGTCTTCCATGAAGGAAACAATATCACATTCTCGTGAATCAAATTCGAGAAGTGTTCAATTTTTTGAATCAGATGACTTGAAGCGAAGGAGAACCACTACTGAGTGACATTCCAAAGCAAGCAAGAAGGTCACCCAGAGCTAAAATCGGCAAATGTAAAGAAGCCACCAATCCAGAAAATCAAGTCAATCAAAGCATTCTGAACTGCAAAGATCAAAAGCTACAAAGTCATTGACATCAATCCTTGAAAAAGATTCGTAAACTCGTCTCAAGGAAGTGGAGGAAAAGGAAAGAAGAACTCGAAAAGAAAAAACGCAACCTAAAAAGTCACCAAGGGAAAGAAACCGAAAGCGATAAAAGAAGGAAGTCCAACAATGTAAACAAAGTCTAAGAAGGTAAGGCAAGAAAAGACTGTTGTTGATACTACAGAAAAGTCTGTTGTTGATACGGTTGATATTGCTGAAGTAAATATGGAAGCTATTATTGGTAATCTTAAGGATACTCACAATGTCCTTGATAATTCAATTTTTGAAGAAGTAGTTTCTACTACTTTTCAGTCTTCACTTATTCGCAAGCAAATTGCTACACATGTTATGGGACAAAAGGTTACTCAAAAGTCTTGAGTGTGATGACTAATGTTCCATCCAAATATTTAACTTTTCAAAGAGAAAGTTGGGAACATGATTGGTTGTCACAGAGAGAAGAAGACCAAATCGTCATCATCCGAGAGAAACCAAAGAGATTTGTGAAAGCCTTCTTCAAATCAGTTGAATTTGATAACAACATTCTACATCCGTTGGATAAGGGTTACAAAATTTCTATGATCAATCAAGAGAGTTGGAAGAGAACCATATCCACCGAGCCATTTGGAGAGCGCCTTACTTTTTATCCAATATCGACAAGATAAAGAATCAAGGTGGTACCGATTTACAACCACCAAATTTTGTTGAACGCAAGTGTGAAGAGAAACTGTCGAAAGTTCAACCGTAACTAGTTTTGATGACATGAATTCGATCGATTGCGTAAGCGGGCAATTGATTGATGAAGCATGTGAAGAGAAAAGAAGTGGAAGTTCTATATGTATTTATCAAGATCCAGGAACAAACCAAACTAAGGCTACAGCAGATGATCCACAGGGAGGCACTATCGTAAAGGGTCAAGATCGTTCTTTTCCGATTGGCAACTTAAAATGTTCTTATAGTGTTTTACGTAACATTCGCAAAATCGACCTCGTGGGAGATCAACTCATTCTGAAGTTATGCCTTGGCTTGGAAGCACATTTCAACGATACTTGATTCCTATGATCTTGATATTCCCGATCAAGTCGTATATGTTCCTCCGCCTCTCCTACAAATTATTGAACCACATGTCTCAAACGTGGAAGCTTATACAACAACAAGCATCGTTGTTGATGCAAGTTATTGAAACAGTAATCCTCGATCGCAATTGAATCATTGACTTTAAAGAAACAAGTTCGTAAACTTGATAAGGATATGAAGAAGATTAAGAAGATGTCAAAAAGTTGGTGAAACAGTTTGGGAAATAATTTTTGATTAATAACAAATAGGGGAGAAGGAAGAATGAGAAGGAGAATCACCGAAAGGAAAAGGAAGAAGAAATTTTGAAAGCGAAGTTATTTTGATTTATTCATACTTCAGATATTTGATACCTTTCATATTTCTCTATTTCACAATATTTGTTATCATCAAAAGGGGAGAATGTTAAGTCAAACTAGACTTCACGATTAAATAATTTTGATGACAAACAAAGAGAAATATACAAATGAAAAGTAGATGGACGATGAGAAGTAAAAAATAGTGAAGGAGAAAAATCAGTCAAGTAAGAATCATTGCTTAAAAGGCATTTAAAGCTTTACAAGAGAAAAGGCATTTAAAGCTTTACAAGAGAAAAGGCATTTAAAGCTTTACAAGAGAAAAGGCATTAAAAGCTTTACAAGAGAAAAGGCATTTAAAGCTTTACAAGAGAAAAGCAAACCGATACAAAATATCGATGGAAGAAAGAAACATCATTGAGTTAGTTCTGAGTCAAACTGAATAACCGTTTTTTCAAGATTCAAGAAGCGCTTATTCAAGAAGCAAATGAAGAACCCGACTATAAATAAGAGTCTAGATTGAAGAAGACACAACTTCATGAAACCTTGAATATTCAACTTTGATTTTCAGATTATCTCGAGAGAAAATTGTGAACGATATTTCGAGTGAACAGTGTTAAGAGCATTTCTATCAGTAATAAGCTCTTTACTATTCTTTCAATTAGAAAGTGTTACAGATAGCCCAAGAGGCTAAGAGTAAAAGAATACTTGCTGTAAAGAGACCTGGAGAGGCTCAATCGAAAGAATACTTGTAAATGCTGTAAATAGTGAAATCTCGTATGATATAGCCCACGGTTTGGGGTGAACCAGATAAATTGCTGTGTTTTTCTTTCTACTCTCATATTACTTATATCGTAGTTTTCAAAATTAACAAAGTTTTTTTAAAACTAGTTACTAATTGATTTACGATAAGTTTTGAAAGAACAAGTAATTTCTAAAGGATTAACGAAAAGTTTATCACAATTCAACCCCCTTCAGGTATCTTGATCATATTATTGTTCAATATATTAACGTGTGATTCACTTCAACACATACTTTCATTTCCATTAAGTCACATTTCATATTCCCTATCACACCTCACATTCACATACAGTTTCATATTTTCATTATGTCGATACAATGTCATATTCAAGATAATCACATCGATCATTCAATCAAATTTATCATTCCCATTCAACACAATGTCACATTCCCATTCAATACAAGGTTGCAAATTCCATTCAATACAATTAAATCAATCATGTTATGCATATGTGCATGAGACCCACTTTTCATTTAATTACTTTGTCAGGACCGAGTGTCTAAACTGCTCTGCATCCATGGATATCGGGCTCATTGAAACCGCCCCATATAGGGCTCATTGTAAATCGTCCCATAAAGGGCTCATTGTAATCGAGCCCGAGGCTCAATCAAGATTCCGAGCACGAAGCTCTTTTCACTCATTGTTGACTACTCGTCACAACTCCCATTATCTTTCATGTATTCATGCAAGGAATGTCTTATGCATATTTACATGCGCCAACCAATCATAATTACTATCATCTGATCGTAGTCCCAAGATTCGACATCTAATTACGAAGTCACATTTCATTTATGTGCAATTATGCATGCAAGACGTTTTAACAATCTCAATATATACACTTAGGTTATCCCATTCACATTCAAGGAGCACTTCAATAATGCAATTCCCAATACATAATCAATCACCGGACCTCCTGTCCGGAACCCATATTTAATCACAATCAATAAAATAAATCAATACACATTCAACATATAACAAAAGCAAATAACCAATAAATAAGACCATCTAGGTCTACTCATAGCACGCTCCAGATTTGCATTGGTTTCCAATTTCTGAGAACGCCTGAGTGCGGACATTTATCCCAAGACCGCCAATTTATGCCATATGCACACATTAATCACTTTGCATAAGAATTCCCATTTATGTACAAATATAGAATAAGGACAATGCATGTTCATGATATTCCCGGTCCTAATCCTATATTTTTTTTATCAGAAAAATCCATTTCAAAATAAGAAATCCAATGGCGTTGACGGCGCTCAATTTGGACCTCTATAGGTCCCCAATTAAATAAAACAGTGAGTAAAGGCTCCATTACCCAAGCCCACGTCAATTTTCCGTCCACAAATCTCCAATTTCTCAAAAAAAAAAAAAATAATCAATGAATCTGATGCCTCAAGAATCAGGTCAATCAGACATCGGACGGAAAAGTTATTCACGAAAGAAACTAAGATTCAAATAAAACAATTAATATATCTATATCTATAAGCCCTTATTTCCTTCTTTTTTTTCCTGTTTTCTAACCGAATTTCAATCCTCTATAACTTTTTGTACACAATTCAGAAAATTGCAAACCATACCTTGTTGGAAATATAATGAAACCCTCTACAAGTTTCATTTAGACCATTCAAATTAATTCCACCCCTAACGGTGTCAAAAATCCCATGAAAACTACTGCTCACTCAAAGTCACTCAACACAGTATAGTATCTTGTAAATTCAATAACTTTCATTCTCTTCAGTCAAAAATTACACAATAAATATGCTCATCAAGATCACAATGTTATCTAAAACTTTCATGAACAACCAAACTCCCAATTCATTTACTAACTAGGTCAAATAATTCACCGAAGAATCTGTCTACTAAACTGCCCTAATCTGAAAGCAAAGAATTTTCAACCAAGATACCTCCTAGAAAAATGTCAAACAAATCAATACTTTATATCCCTGAAAATATAAGATCTCAAACTTCAATTTTCATGAAGAACCCCAAATTCCAATTCAACCTCTAACAATTTCAAATCTGCCAAACAATGTAATCGATCGAGTATAAAGAAGTGAGAAACCTAATGTAGGTTCAAATTTTGAAAATTCATTACTCCCACAGATGATCTCCAAAAATTACATGCTATATACCTTTTTCAAGATAATTTCTTCCTCTACAACTCTTTAGAAGATCACTCAAGCCAATTCAATTCACAGAAATTGTTAAAATTTCTTCTAATCAGAATGTGCACCAAATCCACTCTTAGTCTAGGTTTCACCAAATTGCTCAAAATCAGTCAATGGTTAACAGTGAATATCTCCCAATATACATATCGAAAAATTGCAAAATCAGTGGGAATGGAAAGATAACTTAATAAGCTTAAACTTTCATTTAGACCCTTTTCCCTAACTCCATCTCAATTAATTTAGAAAAATCATCAAAACTAGTAGATCATTGGTTCAGTTACTGTTCACAGTAATCTTAACAGTAATTTTCCATGCCAAATTTCAACCTCTTAAGGATAAAATTAGACAACACCTATTTCACACAAAATTGTAGCCAACAAACCAAAGTTTCATTGGGCATAAACCTCACCTCATTTGAATGACCACACAATGAGTTATACTCAAAACAGTACAGTAGGTCAAAATTCCATTTTCCAGCTTTCATCTTCAACTTACACTTCCTATCATGCCAATTCAAATTCTACTACCATAAGCATCTCAATTGGACACAAAATCAGTCCCTATATCATGCCTACATTCACTAGGAATAACTACCTCAATTTGGCAGCACCATACACAATCATTTCCATGCAAGAAATAACATCAATATTCAATCCAAAACAAGCTAAAACACAATTCAATCATACTACTTTCAAGTCATACTTCAACTTAGTCTTATACTCACCAATGCAAATAATAATTATCATCAAACTAATGCATCAAGAAGCATAATAATTACACCAAAATTCTCATTGAATGGATCTAACAACCAAAGCATTAAATTCATAATCAAAGCATCATTAAAGCTTAAACCATAACTTACCTACTCAAGCCTTCCCTCTTCATTACAACACCAATCTCTCCACTTTCTCAACCACATACATGGTTCTCATCATGTAGGAAGGTTAAAGGTTGAGATTATAAGCATGTAAGGAAGATCACTTAAGGTTGGAGGAAATAACCATGAAGAAGGAGAAACAAAATCGATGGAGAAGGAAAGATGAAGAGGGTTTTCAGATGGGAGGAGAATATGAGCAAGACAAATGCTCTTTTTCCTTCTTTCTAGTTGAAGCTACCGAAATATAAGGATAACAATGCATTAAATGGTGGGACACTTGGCAATTGGAGGAAAAAAATGAAGAAAAGTCAAACCAGTCAAATTATTACAAAACATAAAACAAAGACCAAGCAAAATTTACTCCAATTTCGGTTCCAACAAACTTTAAGGGTCCACTTATGGGACCCACCAAAATAATTAATAGTGTAGTACCAAAATAACAGTAGAAAATCAACCGGTTCGCCACTTGACGATATTTTTCCGGTCTGGAAATTTTCTCCGGAAAATTCCAGAAAAATTCCTGAAAATCCCTTAAAATATAAAACACTCAATAACGCACTCAAAATAATTTTTCAAATCCAATAACCACGTTAATCACAATAAAATTACATTAGGCACGAAAATCGAAAATGCCATGTATGCATGTACAGTAATTTCATGAGCACAAATGATACTGTGTACCAATCATATTGTAGCACCCCACTCCCGACAAGACCCGAACCCGACATCTACGGTGATATCCGAGCCCGTGCCCCGCGAGGGTGGCGTACTAAAACACTCAATACCTTTTAAATCTCGCTATAACATTTTTCTTTTCTTTTTCTCCTTTTTAAAATAGTTGAGTGCGGAAAACGATAATCAATCTGGGCCCGATTTAATATGAAAACATTTTTTAAATATGAACAATTCAATCATTAACTAGCACTCAATAATGCTCAATCATCATGTACATATAGAAATGTATGACCCAACTGGGCCCAATGTCATTTCTAAACATTTCAAGAATACAATACAATGACACATAGACAAATGGGGCCCACTTAATAAACTCACTACACTAATGCAGATGTGACGACACCGATCCCGACTCGACCTTCACTTGAATCTCAGAAACATACTCCCGCTTTACTAACGGGTACTCTTCAATTCTGAAAAATAGATGTAATGTCAGTGAGTTTATGAACTCAATGAGAAACCATCATCGATGGTTCACCCAACTCATGCATTCACAATCATATACATATAATACATGTAGTATTTACAATAATATCACATGCAATTTCCTTATTCACATCTCTCAGCCATTTGTAGTCAATTTACATTTTCAATACCATACACATATGCAATGTACATGTGACACTTTCATTTTCTTTTCGTTGTTGTGACCGTATACCAAATCATTTACGCTGAGCCAGTGGCTCTGAAATTGTTGGGCATGATATGCCCTGCGGTGAGCCTGAGGCTCTATCAATCGTTGAACCTGAGGTCCTGTGCGTTGAGCTTAAAGCTCTCATATACGTACGGATGATCGCCTCGATAAGCCCAAAGGACGGCATAAAGGTATCGAGCTCGTGGCTCGCATACGCTGGTACCACCAATCACAACTACCATTATCGATCATTCAGTGATGCATGAATGCATGTGTCACTTCCCAATTTCAGTCATTTACGCCCAATCATTTTCGCTAATGCATTTACAATTTAATTCATTCATGCATTCATACATATTTACTCATCTTTGCACTTCAATATCACAATCAAATATTTCGAACACCCATGGTCCGAAATCAATCAAATCAATCACACATCTATCCATCCGCGCTTCCTCATGGCAATCAATGCATATAATTAATAAACACATAAGGCTGAGAAACCAACTAGGTTACTCACCTGCACTTTCGAGCTACCGCCTGGAAGTCCCAATACTGTCCGTGGAATGTCGATCCATCGAAACCTTTGATTCAAGCTAGCAACCTTCGAAAATCTTCCAAAAACTCCAAATCGCAAGATGCTCACCCACGACCGTCGATGATGAAACAAACGTTTAAACTTATATATATATATGAGCTTTAAAGGCTTGTTTGGCAATTTAGTTGCCACAAGTCCAAACTTAGAGTCTATCACCTAATTTTATTTTATTTTTCTCCCATTTTGCAATAACCATAACTAATAAATCCTGAAATTATAATCCCAATTGTTTCATATCAATTTCCAATCAATCTAGGACCAAATCTAATTAATCAACATCGAGCAAATTTTCCTGCTCGATCCATTACTCTAAAATCCTAAAAGTTCCTATAAATTCACAAAATTAGCAAATACCCATTCCTATACTCATATTCCACTTTCCATTCCTCTAAATTCCATTTCATTCCAATTCCATATTCAAAACCTAATTTATACACTTATTACTAAATTTCCAATTTTCACAACCAATTCTCATCTGCATAATTATAACCAATTTCGATACACAATCAATTCGGAATTGTCATACATGTATGTACATATATATATATACTACTGCAGCAAATAATAATCATACCGATATCTATAAAACAATAATGCATGCACAATGTCACATTTGCTCGCACTCCAATTCTAACCCGATCCAAATTACTGACATACCCGTCACTCCGGTAATGGGATGTTACACATATTATGCATGAACAGTCCTAAGTCATTCCGATCCATCTCATCCTATGCCAAATTTACTATTTTACCCTTCCAGTAGGAGGTGGGATGTTACAATTCCCCCCTCCTTATAAAAATTTCGCCCGTGAAATTCTCATTCAACGGTTCACTATGACAGTTATCAAATGTCCCTACATATCCCATACACTTTTCCACTCAATGATTCATTTTCTGAAATGTCACAGTAACCAAATTCAGTCAGTTGTTCCATCACTTATTTGGCTAACTCATTATCACTCATCACAGTAGACGGATTCAACAAGGCTGTCAGCTGGCGAACTCGCTATCTTAACTATCTCACTTGCCATTTTCAGAGTAGCCACTACCCTTATTTCCGATACTATGACTCAGTTCATTTATTCTGAACCTGTTCATTTATCATATTATATCAATCCAATACCTTTTTCGCCAGTAACATGCAGACTAATTTGTGTTCCATTGATACCTTTTTATCACTTCTGAGTACAGCTTGTCAAGGTGATACTTACCATAACCTCCTTTATCTCATCCCTGACGATTCACTTTCCTTGGTACCAATACAGTGACATTTAGATCCATTTCGCTATAACCAGTGATAATTTACCTAATGCAGTCATTCTTTATATTCCATTGGCTTTGTATTCAAATTCAACTCTCCTTAGACAATTCACTGTTCTAAAGTGTTAACGCACTTTATTCGGATATGTACTTAACCCATTTAGCTTTCCTGCGTCACTTTCCTTTGTTTCACTCATCACAATCTCAAATCCATTATGGTCTTTAACTCCCGTTAGGCACTGTGCAGTGTAGCAGTATATCCCTACAGTAAATCAGAACTCTATAACACGATCATTATCAAACATTTTTCCTATAAGCCCTTGAATCAATAATCACTTCATTATATACCCACAGTTGTTCAATTTCCCTTTCCGCATGTGTTTACTAGAATGTCTAGCTTCGACTGTTCATTTTCTTGTTCTCGCACTTTTTATCGGGTACACATACTTCTTCTTTGAATCATTCAATATTGTTTTTCCGATTTCACTCGCATATTCAGACTCATCATAGGACTCACTACTTTAACTCCTGCACTCTTTACCTTTCTTACCTTTATCCAGTATCACTAGATCTACAACTTCAATTTTCCAGTAACACTTCATAATTACCCATTCTTTGAAAATCCCAATATCTGAAATTGGTCTGTTTATTGCAGCATTATCTGTTCATTATTTGAGTTTAGTAGGCAGAATTGTCTGTTCATTTCGGAATTGTCGGTATAGTAGTCATATATGCTCGTCTTTTTCCTCGAATTAACACAATGTATCCTTATAGGAATCTAAAGTCTCCAATACCATTTATCAAAGTCAGTTCAATTTATCTTATACCATTTTAACATATTGTCTCAGTTCATCACACACTGCCCACTCTCCAAGGGGTATGCTTCTCCTCAGTATCAAATTCCTCAATTATTCATATAGTTCTTTTACTTTTCACTGTTCAACACTTTCAAACACATTCCGTCTATAAACATAGTCACTACCATTTGCTTACCTCACATAATTCCCTATTAGGGTCTTGTTGACTTTACCATACACCATTCAACTTTTTCATTGAGTCCGCAAGTAGTGTATTTGCAATCCCTTTATGAAGATAACACTACATCACGTCAATGTCAGTTTTCCTTTAGTACTTCTTGTCTCTACTCATTTTCTCTTTTCGATTGATTTCCTGTCATTCACATCAACATATGTCAATACCTAGTCATCCGTACTTGGACTTCCATAAATTCCACTTTATTTGAGTATTTCACTTCGCAGTTCGGGACTATTTTCTTTTTAGTTTCAAATCAAGATTTCTCAACTGTTTTGCATCACATATGGAGATCCATTCACTTCACATTGCAATAAAATCATCTCAAATTAAAATTCCACTTACGTAGTTGGATACTTTACATTTCCGTACACACAATATGAGATAACCTCAACAGATATTTCACTTGTTATGTCTAAATCTCCTATTGAGATATGACTCAATTTCACTTTTGATTTCGTTCGTACTTCTTTTCGTTTGACCATTAGTCTTGCTACCATCATTATACTGTTCACGAAAGTCTCATCAGCCAATTAGTGTCCCTAATTGCTTTTCAATCATTCTTAACTATACACACTATTTCAGTCAGAACAATGTTATGCCAAATAGAGACCAAATAGGAACTTATACTATTAAACATTTCACAAAACTCCTTTCTGGTTATACTGATCCTCACCAAAATTCAGAAAATTACCAACTATATCTTATTGGAAAGATCATGAAACCCTCTACAATTCTCAAGAAGACCATAAAAATCAATTTCACCCCTAAGGGTGTCAAAAATCCTATCAAATCTATCGCCTACTCAAAACCTATCAACACGTGGCAAGACATTGCAAATTCAATAACTCTCTGATTCTTCAGTCAACAATTACACAATAATTAAGGCAGTAAGATCACAATGTTATATACAACTTTCATGAACAACCCAAAATCAAATTCACTTGCTAACAAGGTCAAACAATTGCACAAAGAATCTGCCTACTGCAATCAACCAATCTGGACAGTAATTTTCCAAACAGTGATTCTCTTAGCACAAAAGTCAAAAAATTCACTACCTTTTATCCCTGAAACGATAAGATCTCAAACTTCAATTTTCATGAAGAACTCAAACTCCAATTCGATTTCTAACAATTTTAAAACTGTTATGGAAGCTACTGTCATGATCAGCCATTCACAACCTAGTTTAGGTTCAGTTTTTGCAAAATCATAACTCCCAAATCTGACCTTCAAAAATTACATGCCATATATCATTTTCAAGATAATTTCTTCCTCTACAACGTTTCAGAAGATCACTCACACCAATTCAGTCCATATAAAGTGCTAAAATTGCTTCCAATCCGCAAGCTCACAAACTCAACACTTAGGCTAGGTTTCATCAAAATGCTCAAAACCAGTCAATAGTAATCAGTTCATATCTCCCAATAAACAACTCGAAAATTAGCAAGATCAGTGGAAATGGAAAGCTAACTCAATATGTTACAACTTCCATGAAGAACATTTTCCCAAATTCCATCTCAATTAATTTAGAAAAATCAGCAAAATAATCAGGTCATATATGCGGGTACTGTTCACAGACCCTACAAACAGAAACTTTCCATGCAAAGATTCACCCTTCTAACATTACAATTTAACATCACCTATTTCACACAAAGTTGAAGCCAACATCCCAAAGTTTCATTGGTCACAAACCTCACCTCATTTTCTCACCTACACAATTAGTTATGATGAACACATTACAATAGGTCAAAGATTCATTTTCCAGCTTTCAACATTAACCTAACTCCTATCACTTCTAATATCAATAACACATCACTAAGCATCCACTTAAACCTCTAATTCAGCCACAAACTTATCACAACATTTTTTTGTATAGTTAAACAAACTTTGGCAGCATATACACAATTAACTTTCATTACCTTTCCATGCATCTAACCTTGCAAACTCAATCCAAAACCAAGCCAAATCAATGGAAACCTTATTCATTCATTCATCCATACACAAGCATATATTTAAACTCATTTAAACCTACCCTTATAATGATCAAATAAATGCTCAAAGGATTCCCATGCATGCTTCTAACTACCAAAAGAAGGAAAGCAAATACAACTCTTACCTTAATCAAGTTGCAAGTTCTCAAATTTTCAAGTATCTACTTCAATCTTCCAAGCTTAACTCAACTTCATAACTCTCACTAATACTCACAATTATCACTCCACCAAACACACATGCCATCATCTTTACAAGGCTTCAACTTGGTCTTGAATATGCATAAAGAAAAGCAAGCCAAAAAGCAAAGGAAGGTGGAGGAGAAGGGGACCATCGAAGGAAGAAGAGAACTCACCAAGGAAGGAGAAAAGAACACTTAAAAAGAAGAAGCAAAGTTTTCGGATGATGCAAGGAATAAACCAATAATTGATCTTTTAAAACTCATTTATTGACTTCAAGTAGGAAGAGGGTCGTAGGTGATGATAAATGAAGACAAAACTCATTAATTAAAAAGGAACACTTGGCATTTTAATGAAGAAAAGACCAAATTTAGCTAATCTTAATTAATTAAGCACTAATCCCAATTAAACTCTAAACATGGCACTAAAATAATTTCCTAACATCAATTATCCACTAATCTCATGCCATTAGGCAATCCTGTTCGGTACAAAACAGCTCACTCAGTCAGTCTGTTGAAATTTTCCGGTCCGAAAATTTCCGGGAATTTCCCCGAATCATTTTTTTGAAAATTGCCCAAAACTGTAAAACATATAACAGTCCACTCCCAATAATTTTTTAAACACGAAAACCACACTTTCCACTACAAAAACACATTTAGGCCATTTATCGATGATTTTGTCGGTCCGGGAATTTTCTCCGGATAATTCCAGAAAAATTCCTATAAATCCCTAAAAATGTAAAACACTCAATGGCGTACTCCAAATAATTTTTCAAATACAATTATCCCATAAATTTCACAAAAGATCTCAATTTGAAACCTAAGCTGGAAAATGTCATGAATGCATGTTTACCATGTGTAAGTGCAACAAACCGTCAATCATAGAGGCTATATGTTGTATGTGCATGCTGAGATATAATTTAATACGCCTAACCTGTCCCAATTTACTAAAATACCCTTCCCATCAGAGATGGGATGTTACAACTGATGCCATTATCATTCTTCATTTCCTCTCATACAAGTACACTCAGTCCTCTTATGTTATACTTTAACCCATTATGAAATTTACACTTATAGCCACTCATAGTAGCACATATTTAATCATTCACCGATCATCTCCTCTTTTATTTCCATGTATCTTTCACATACGTTTCATTAATCATGATCAACTTTACTGTCCAATAGATACTCCCAACGATAAATCAACTTAAATGCGACAACTTTTTTCATGTAGCGCCCCCTCACCGTAGGGTACACATCGAGAAACCCGAAGGTCGCTCCGACACGTATCCCACGATAAAGGTGCACTACCAGAACATTTTTCCAATAATATCCACATGGCATCGCAATAATTAAAACCATAATATCAGGAATCAATAACTTTTAAAAATCCAAAATAATCTTATCATAGTAGCAATTTCAATACAGTCATCCAAAAGCAGAATAGACAAGTCTATCAGTCCCCTAAATAAACCAAAAGGAAACTGATATAAGCATCTATCCTAAGTCATCCTCAAAAGTCCAACCCAAATTGACCGACAATTGTGCTATTGCTTCTTTTCACAAAGACGCCGCACGACGTGAAAAGACTATCTCCTGAGCTAGGGTCTACTCTATCGGTCCTGAAAATTTAGATGCAATTTTGGATGAGTTTATAACTCAAGGAGAAACCATCATCGATGGTTCACTAAATCATGCATTACGCAAATCATGCATAACACGGCACAAAGAATATTGAATTAACAAAGATTATATAACAATTCACAGAGTCTATAACAGTTTACGTGATCAAATAGCAATTTACAGTAAATCATGAAATAGTTTACAGTAGCATGTAACAATTTGCAATCTCTCATGTCATCACACAATTCAAGAAGTTTGCAATTCAATCACCATGTATACAATGCATATGAGACTCTTTTCCATTATTCGATGTTGTGCCTAAGTGCTCACCAATGTTCAGATGGGGACGCTGTGATTTCTCCCCTGCTCGAGGTCCGGTCAAGATAAAGGTTTGAGCTCGAGGCTCTTTTCAGTGATAATAGCAACTTGGGTCACATTCCATTATCTGATCATGCATTTATGCATGCAATGCAGTGTTCAATAATTCAGTGTTCAGTAATCTATAGTGTACGGCTATAAAAGCCCAGTATTACATTCCTCAGTATCATACAGTAATCCAATCCAATACAGTAGTCCAATCCCATACAGTAGAAACATGTCATTCCATCATGTACATTTCAGTAATCATGCAATTTCCCAGTGGCAACTAATTCACATTGAGCATTTAGATAGTCAGGAATTTGAGAAACCAACTAGGTTACTCACCTGTAACTTCGAAGCATCGCTCGAAGTCCCAAAGAATGTCCGTGGAACGACGATCCAACGGAGCCTCTATAACAGTAAAAATACAGTCCCATTACTAGAGGCTCAATTAAGCAGTTCAGTAATGCATATGTCTCAGTAAAATGATGTATAATGCATGTTCACGATTTTCCCCAGCGCTAAAACCCAATTTTGAACTCTGGTGTCCCATTCTAACTCTTCGCTCAATTGATCGACAATAATTGATCCAATCCTAAAATTCAGTTCAATTTCCTCAATTCAATATTTCCTATAACAGTTCCCTATAGCAATTCCATAACCATTAGGTCAAAACCTCTATTGAAAATCCCAGTTAAAACTCCAATTGCCTCAATTCAATATTCAGGTCACACTATGAACCATAATTGACCTTAATCTCGATAAATCAATACCACTTAAATTAAATTCTAACTCTCATAATTATCCTCAATTGTAACCTCTTTCTCTAGATCATAAGGAATCGAGAATCACCCCAATCGGAGGTCTATACCATAAGTTATGCCCAATAATCAAAAATCAATCCAATCAAAACAGTCCCCTTCGTCGCGACCTTGCGGCCTTCGCCGCGACGTATGCGGGTTGCTCGCCGCGGCGAACAACTCTCATCCCTTCGCCGCGACGCCCACACATTGCCTCGCCGCGACGCAACTTTCTCCCGCTCGCCACGACGTCACGTGTAGCTCGCCGCGGCGAGCTTGCATTTCCTTGTCGCGGCGTGCCCTTTTTCAGACGCCGCAATGTGCGGCCAAATTTCTTCTTCCCCAATCGTTTTTCCACCATTTTCTCTTCCTAAACCCACCATTAAACACTCCCAAGTACTCAAATCAACCATAATAAATGTCATAAGTGCCATAAAACTATCAATAACAACATTAAAACTATTAAAACTTACCAATCAAGCTCAAATCCACCGATCCCTCAAAACACCGTAAACCCTAAAATCTTTCAAAACCAACGATGATCCACTCTAAAGCTCCTCAATCCTTCATCAATCACAATAAACATGTTAGCCTTACACAAAGAGGAGGAAACCACAAGGAAAATCGAAGAATCCTCACCAATGGGAGGAATTGATGAACGCCGTAGGGGAGAAGAAGAAACTCCAATGCGTTAGAGAAAATTTTCCCCAATTTCTTTCAAAACTAGCATTTATAGACCTAAGTCTCCAAATCAGTCCAAATTTCATTCTCTAAATTTTCAATGACTCAACGTACTTATTTCCTATCAAGAAAATTCTAATTTTGCCATTGCCATTGGACAGTTCTTTCAGTAATATACAGTCAATCGGTCAGTTATCTAAATATTTTCGGTCCGGGCATTTTCTCCCAAATTTTTCAGAAATTTCCTATAAGTCACTATAAATTACCAATTACACTTTAAACTATTCCAAATCAGTCATTTGAACCCAATTACTCCTAATTTCTCATTTAATCCCAATCCAGTCAATCCAGTCAGTTCATACTCATAATTAAGTACCGGAAAATCATGAATGCATGTTCCTATGAATAAATGCATATGCAGTAAACATGTTCCTCTATAATTAGAGGCCAATAACATGCTCAATCAGTGAATGCAATGAAATCTATCAGTCTGACCCAATATTACCATAATACCCTTGCTAACAGTAACGGGATGTTACAATTCACCCCTCCTAATAAAAAAATTTTGTCCTCGAAATTTAATACCTGTCCGATCGAATAAATGAGGATACTGACTCCCCATATGCTCCTCAGTTTCCCATGTAGCTTCCTCAGAAGAGTGGTTTTTCCAAAGGACTTTCGCCAATGGAATCACCCTGTTCCTCAGTTGCTTGACCCGTGATCCTATAATCTGTACCCGCTCCTCAACATAGGTCAAATCACTGGCTACCTCAATCTCCTGAGCCGGAATCACATGCGTCGGGTCAGAACGGTACCGTCGGAGCATACTAACATGAAATACATCATGCCTCTGGGACATCTCACTCGGTAATCCCAATCTGTAAGCCAACGGTCCTATCCTCTCAATGATCTCATACGGACCGATATACCGAGGGCTCAACTTGCCCTTACGGCCAAATCTCAGTACTCCTTTCCAAGGAGACACTCGGAGAAACACTCTGTCACCTACATTATATTTCATCTCTCGCCGATGCTGATCCACATAGCTCTTCTGTCTGTCCTGAGCCGCCTTGATGCGACTTCGATAAATGCATACTTATCCATCGTGGTCCCAATCACTCGGATCCTCTATCGATCTCATACCCTCTTCATCCCAATACAGTGGCGATCGACATGGCCTCCCATACAAGGCCTCATACGGTGCCATCCCAATACTACTCGACATCTTGGTTATTATATGCAAACTCAATCAAGCAACATCGATCCCATGATCCTCTGAACTCCAATACACATGCCCAAGCACGCCCTCAACAGCCTTAATCATCCTTTCACTGGCCCATCCGCTCGAGGATGAAATGCGATCAAGTTCAACCTCGCACTCCATAGCAATCAGAGGCTCTTCCGAAACTCGAGGTGAACACAGGATCCCCGTCTGACACTATCGACAAAGGAACCCCATGCAACTATACAATCTCTGCCACATACTTCTGGGCCAACTGATCGAGAGTATTGCTCTCCCTTACTGGCAAGAAGTGAGCCGATTTGGTCAATCGGTCCACTATGACCCAGATAGCATCATGCTGCCTCGGTGTCCTAGGCAACCCCGCCGAAAATCCATGGTAATTCGCTCCCATTTCTACTCCGGACGGGCAACGAATGCAACTTTCCCATCGGAGCTTGATGCTCGCTTAACTCGCCGACAAATCGACATCCGAAACATACATCGCCACTTGCCTCTTCATACCAGCCACCGTAAATGCCGCCTCTCAGTACGATACATCTTGGTCGTATCAGATGCATAGCATAGGCAGCTACACGTGCCTCCTCTAGATCTCCGCCTCAAATCATCTATATCGCATACACACGCCTCTCGTCCCATCCATAACGCCCCATCTCTCAACTCAAACTCCAATCAAGCACTGGCCCGACTCTCTCAATCAGCCTCACTAACACTGGTCTTGATCCCGAGCTCTCCGGATCCTGTCATGTAACATCGGCCTCAGCCTCAGAGTAGCAATCAGAGCTCCATCCTGACTCAAATCCATCTGTACATTAAGAGCTCTCAACTGAATCATACCAGGTAATCTCGAAACCTGAACCTGAGCCGCACTTCCATGCGATCTCCTACTCAAAGGCATCGCCACCACATTGGCCTTCCCCGGATGATACTCAATCGCGGCACCATAGTCCTTCAAGAACTCTATCCATCTCCTCCGCTCTCGATCGAGCTCTCTCGACTCAACAGATACCTTAAACTTGATGATCGGTGAAGATCCGAACGCTCCTCATACGTATAATGTCTCCAGATCTTCGTGAGCAAAACCATCGCGCCAACTCTAAGTCATGCATCGATAATTCACCTCGTGAGACCTCAACTATCTCGAGGCATACACTATAACTCTCCCATGCCGCATCAATACATCCTCCTCGATGCGAGGCATCACCGAAAACCACAAAGCCTTCAAGCGTGAAGGAATGCCTAACACCGGCAAGAGTCAACCGATGTTTCACTCCTCAAAGCTCTTCCGCACTCCTCGCACCATCTAAACAAAGACATTCTTCCTCAATAGCTTCGTCAAAGGGCGGAGATCAACGAAAATCCTCGACGAACCTCCGTAATAACCGCCAACTTAGAAACTCCGCAACTCGAACACTCGAATCTCCCAACTCATCATCGCTTATCTTGTGAGGATCCACCGATACCCTCACCGACACCACGCGCCTGTAAACACAATCTCATCGCCGTAATTCACACTTAGTGAATTTGGCTAACAATCGCTCTCTCTCATGACCGCGTAACAATCCTCGTGCTCAAGATGCTCTCGTCTACTCCTCGAATAGACCGAATATCGCCAATAAATAGTATCACGAACCGATCCGTAGGGCTGAAAAACTCTATTCATCAAAGCTACGAAGGTCAGGGCATTAGTCAACCCAAACGGCATCACTAGAACTCGAAATGCCTGTACCTACTCCGAAAGCACTCTTAGGTACATCGGCCTCGCAATCCTCAATCGATAATAACTCGACTCGGATCCAATTTAGTGAACACCGAGCTCCTCGCAATCGATCAAATAAATCACAATCCTAGGCAAGGATACTTATTCTTCATCACACCCGCTCAACCGCCTATAATCAATACACGCCTCGGCGTCCCATCCTTCTTCTTCACAAACAAGATCGGAGCTCCCATGGTGAAACACTCGGTCTAATGAACCCTTATCCAAGAGCTCTCTGAATCGAGCCTTAAGCTCTCTCGCCCACGGTGCCATCCTATACGGAGGGATCGATATAGGGGCATCATCGGAACGAGATCAATCTCAAACTCGCCTCCGCTCGCGGCAATCCCAGAACTCCTGAAACACATCTGGGAATTTCCTGACTACGAGAACATCCTGCAATCTTGGCTCGACTCTAGAATCCACTACATGAGCCAGATAGGCCTCACAACCTCCCTGCATCAACCTCAGGGCACTCAGGAAAGAAATCATCCTCGCTGGCACTGCCTGGCTAACTCCTCGAAACACAGCTCTGGGCTGACCAGGAGACTCCAATACAACTTCCTTGGTATAACAGTCCATGATAGCCCTATGCGCAGTCAACTAGTCCATCCCCAATATCACATCAATCTCCCTCAGAGCCAAAACGATCAGATCGACACTTAAAACTGCTCGATCGATCTGAACCCGACACCCCATACTGAGACCTCTCCCAATACAACAGACTACCTGAGATGTACTCACCTCTAACCCATATCAGAACCTCCGCCTATCCCATGCAAATACATGCTAAATGCGGTGTAATGAAAGAATGGGTGGATCCAGATCCAACAATGCATATGCTTCAAAACCGTAAATCAAGCATACCCGCAACAACATCCGGGAATCTGGCCTCCTGTCGAGTCATGGCATAGACCCTAGCTTTGTGGATCGCTGTTCGCTTCCGTCCCTCGACTCATGCGGACCCCTCTCGCCGACCTCGCCTCTCCATCCGGATCCACCACTACGGCTCACGCACGTGGTATTGTTGTTCGATCTTCCACCATAGTAGACTGGCTCCCAAAGTCTCTAGCGGTTCCTCACTTGGTGGTCCATCGAACCACACCTCAAACAGTTTCTAGACACCATCGACACTCTCCACTGTGTCTCTTGCCACAATGCTCACATAAAGGAGCAGATCGCCTCAAACTTTGACACCGCCGCCACCACTAACAGCCAGATAAATCGCCTCTCCGCCCATGACCAAATTGTTTAGCCCCTCCTACAGATCCAAGGGCCTACTCGCCGCATATACCCTCTGCTAAGACCGCCTCGATCACATCGATCTCTTAATCCCGTCCCCGATCGGGCCTCACCATCTGTTGTCTCAAGAGCTTTCTATCCTCACTGCTGCAGCCCTCAGCTCAATAAAATTACCCATATCAGATCTAGCCAATAGGGTACGGATCTTCAGATTGAATCCGCCCTTGAAACGTCGACACCTGTCAGCCTCAGTAGTCACCAATGAAGAAGCATAGACCACTAACTCGTTGAACCGCACCTCATAGTCGGCCACGGTCAACTGCCCCTGTCTCAGCTCTAAGAACTCCTGCAACTTCATTTCCAGATAGATCTTGGGCATGAAATTGTCCTTGAAGGCCCTTAGAAAATCATCCCATGTCAGTGTGGAGGGCCTGGTGGTACTGCCCGGGACAGTCTTCCACCACTGATATGCAGGACCCTGTAGCAGAGAAACCGCATAGTCAAAACGCTCATCCAGATCGCAGTCCATCTGATCGAGGACTCTCTCAGTCCTCTTTAGCCATCCCTCAGCCTCCGCATGGTCGGGCTTGCCATAAGTCAACCGCCTCGCCACGCAGCTGATCATATCTTCGCTTCCGCCTCACAGAACTCGAGGAGGCAACTCCTCCGAACGAGGCGCAGGAGACTCCTACTAGCTCCTATCGATTCCTGTGTCACCGGTAACTCACCGATCTCCAAGGACGGATGACCTAAACCGCATAAGAAATTTCAATCGGCCCACTATTCTTGCGGTGATTCCACTTAATTTCACTAATCCCAAAAGATGCCAAACCATGCTCGATACCACTTAATGTAGCGCCCCCTCACCGTAGGGTACACATCGGGAAACCCGAAGGTCGCTCTGACACGTATCCCACGATAAAGGTGCACTACTAGAACATTTTCCCAATAATATCCACATGGCATCGCAATAATTAAAACCATAATATCGTGAATCAAGAACTTTTAAAATCCAAAATAATCTTATCATAGCAAGCAATTTCAATCTGACCATCCAAAAGCGAGAATAGACAAGTCTATCACCCCTAAACAAAACCAAAAGGAAACCGATATAAGCATATATCCTAAGTCATCCTCAAAGTCCAACCCAATGACCGACACATGTGCCATTGCTTCTCTTGCCAAGACGCTTCAGACGACAGAAAAGACTATCTCCTGAGCTAGGGTCTACTCTATCGGTCCCGAAAATTTAGATGCAATTTTGATGAGTTTGCGAACTCAAAGGAGAAACCATCATCGATGGTTCACTAAATCATGCATTATAAATTATGTACAACACGACACGTAATATTCAATTAATAGTATTATATAACAATTCACATGAGTCTATAATAGTTTACGGTATCAAATAACAATTTACAAAGAAATCATGAAACAGCTTTACGAGAGCATGTAACAATTTGCAATCTCTCATGTCATCACACAACCAAGAAGTTTGCAATTCAATCACCATGTGTATACAATGCATATGAGACTCTTTTCGATTATTGATGTTGTGCCCAAGTGCTCATCAATGTTCGATGGGGGACGCGCTGTGATTTCTCCCTGCTCGAGGTCCGGTCAAGACAAAGGTTCGAACTCGAGGTTCTTTTCAAAGGATAATAGCAACTGGGTCACATTCCATTATCTCGATCATGCATTTATGCATGCAATGCAAAGGTTCAAGAATTGTTCAATAATCTACGAAGTACGGCTATAAAAGCCCAAGATTACATTCCTCAAGATCATACAAGAATCCAATCTAATACAAGAGTCCAATCCCATACAAGAGAAACATGTCATTCGATCATGTACATTTCAAGAATCATGCAATTTCCAATGGCAAGTAATTCACATCGAGCATTTAGACGGTCAGAATTTGAGAAACTAACTAGGTTACTCACAGTAACTTTCGAGCCATCGCTCGAAGTCCCAAAGAATGTCCGTGGAACGACGATCCAATCTGAGCCTCTATAACAATAAAAATACAAATCCCATTACTAGAGGCTCAATTAAGCAGTTCAGTAATGCATATGTCTCAATAAAATGATGTATAATGCATGTTCACGATTTTCCCCAGCGCTAAAACCCAATTTTGAACTCTGGTGTCCCATTCTAACTCTTCGCTCAATTGATCGACAATAATTGATCCAATCCTAAAATTCAGTTCAATTTCCTCAATTCAATATTTCCTATAACAGTTCCCTATAGCAATTCCATAACTATTAGGTCAAAACCTCTATTGAAAATCCCAGTTAAAACTCCAATTGCCTCAATTCAATATTCAGGTCACACTATGAACCATAATTGACCTTAATCTCGATAAATCAATACCACTTAAATTAAATTCTAACTCTCATAATTATCCTCAATTGTAGACCTCTTTCTCTAGATCATAAGGAATCGGAATCACCCCAATCGGAGGTCTATACCATAAGTTATGCCCAATAATCAAAAATCAATCCAATCAAAACAGTCCCCTTCGCCGCGACCTTACGGCCTTCGCCGCGACCTTGCGGCCTTCGCCGCGGCGTGAGAATTGCTCGCCATGGCGAACAACTCTCATCCCTTCGCCGCGACGCCCACACGTCGCCTCGCCACGACGCAACTTTCTCCCGCTCGTCGCGACGTCACGTGTAACTCACCGCGGCGAGCTCATATTTCCTTGTCGCGGCGTGCCCTTTTTCAGACGCCGCGACGTGCGGCCAAACTTCTTCTTCCCCAATCGTTTTTCCACCATTTTCTCTTCCTAAACCCACCATTAAACACTCCCAACTACTCAAATCAACCATAATAAATGTCATAAATGCCATAAAACTATCAATAACAACATTAAAACTATTAAAACTTACCAATCAAGCTCAAATCCACCGATCCCTCAAAACACCGTAAACCCTAAAATCTTTCAAAACCAACGATGATCCACTCTAAAGCTCCTCAATCCTTCATCAATCACAATAAACATGTTAGCCTTACACAAAGAGGAGGAAACCACAAGGAAAATCGAAGAATCCTCACCAATGGGAGGAATTGATGAGCGCCATAAGGGAGAAGAAGAAACTCCAATGCCTTAGAGAAAAATTTCCCCAATTTCTTTCAAACCTAGCATTTATAGACCTAAGTCTCCAAATCAGTCCAAATTTCATTCTCTAAATTTTCAATGGCTCAAAGTACTTATTTCCTATCAACAAAATTCTAATTTATTCATTGCCATTAGACAGTTCTTTCAGTAATATACAGTCAATCAGTCAGTCATCCAAGTATTTTCGGTCCGGGCATTTTCTCCCGAATTTCTCGAAAATTTCCTATAAGTCACTATAAATTACCAATTACACTTTAAACTATTCCAAATCAGTCATTTGAACCCAATTACTCCTAATTTCTCATTTAATCCCAATCCAGTCAGTACAGTCAGTTCATACTCATAATTAAGTACCAGAAAATCATTAATGCATGTTCCTATGAATAAATGCATATGCAGTAAACCTGTTCCTCTATAATTAGAGGCCAAGAATATGCTCAATCGATGAATGCAATGAAACCTATCGATCGACCCAATATTACCATAATACCCTTGCTAACAGTAACGGGATGTTACATTTCATATATCACTATCATTGTTTCATTTTTTTTCATTTCCCTAGTTTCATTCCCATATCATTCATGTGTCAACTTGACCTTTTAAGGTCATATCCACTTGGCTTATACAATTTCATCGCATTATTGCTACGTCTCTCTTTATTTTCCTTAAACAATCCACGATAGGGTATTCACAGTCCCCAAAATACGACAAAATCGGTGATACAACTCCACTATATCTCTATCTATTTACCCATCCATTTATCATTTCTGTGTCCATATACATCTTTTCAACCAATCCAGAATTTACCGATATACAATCAGTAGAAAAGTGTCAGTCTGTCTTTTTCTCTTACAATCTTATTATACTGATTTCCAAACTCTTAGCACAATATTCGCATACCCATTTCAGTCTCAAGCTTATGTGTTCATAATCATAATCGTTTCACGAGTTCATTTCAGTTTATCTATACACTTTTATCTCACCATTTCTACTTACCCTACTAGGCACTAGGCACCTTACTCGTTCAGTTCTTTCAGCTTATTTCATTTAGGTAGACCGTTACGGCACACTATTGATCTTATCACAATCTCGCTATCATCATCCATCTATGATATCTACTGATATCTCACACAAATGTAGTGAATCAATATCTGCCTGATCGAACCATCTACGTTTTACTCAGTTCCAATGTTTCCCATTTCATCGCATCTACAGTCAGAACTCTAATTCCCTAATCATCCCGAACTTTTCATCTCACTTAGTCCTACTATAACCAGTATGCTTCTCATATCTCCAGTGGACCTCTCCAAGTTCTAGACATATTCGTTTTCTGTCGCCGTAATATTGCCACATTAATCTGGGGACTCAGTTTGATATCAATTCTTTCCTTAATCAGTCTAGGCCAACATAGTCATTCTAACCAAAGTACATTATAATTCTCATTATCGATGATTCCTTTGTCCCATTCCTCATTGCCCATACACATTCATGGGCTCACATTCTAATACGGTCTCACTTTTCTGTCACTTAGTCACTTAACACGTATGCAAACGTAGGATTTATCCTCGTGCGACTCAGACTAGGGATCAGTTACCACGGTCTGCAACGACACGACTCAAATACATGCAACTTGACCCATGTTTCAGACTGTGCCCAAATACATTCGTATTGCTGGGCTCTGATACCACCTAAATGTAACACCCCACTCCCGCAAGACCCGATCCCGACATCGACGGTGATATCCAGGTCCGTGCCCCGCGAAGGTGGCGTGCTACATCACTCAGTATAAAACTCAGTATAACATTTTCTCCTCTTATTATTATTATTTTTTAAAACCATTCATTAACGCGACATAAACAGTAAGAAACTTGAGCCCATGTTCACAATTACTTATTTTCAGTTATTACAGTCATCCAATAATAATTTTACAATCAGTTAATGTAAAACAATAGAACCACAATGGCTCATTATAAATACAAAGCATTATTGCACAATGATTGCGGAATACAATTCGATAAGACACTAATGCAGACACGAACTGATCCCGACCTCTATCCTTCACTTGCCTACAGTAGACATACTCTCGTGTCAAACGGGGTATTTTTCAAGACCTGAAAAATAGATGCAAATTTTGGGTGAGTTTTGCGAACTCAATGAGTGACCATCATCGATGGTTCACCCAATCACATAACATATAACACATACTTTCATTTCCATTAAGTCACATTTCATATTCCCTATCACACCTCACATTCACATACAATTTCATATTTTCATTATGTCGATACAATGTCATATTCAATATAATCATATTGATCATTCAATCAAATTTATCATTCCCATTCAACACAATGTCACATTCCCATTCAATACAGTGTTGCAGTCCCATTCAATACAATTAAATCAATCATGTTATGCATATGTGCATGAGACCCACTTTTCATTTAATTACTTTGTTGTGACCGAGTGTCTAAACTGTCCCGTACCTATGGATATCGGGCTCATTGAAACTGTCCCATATAGGGCTCATTGTAAACTGTCCCATAAAGGGCTCATTGTCGTTGAGCCTGAGGCTCTGAATCAATATCTGAGCACGAAGCTCTTCACTCATTGTTGACTACTCTGGTCACAACTCCCATTATCTTTCATGTATTCATGCAGTGGAATGTCTTATGCATATTTGCATGCGCTCAGTCAATCATAATTACTATCATCGGACCGTAGTCCGGCATTCGACATCTAATTACGAAGTCACATTTCATTTATGTGCAATTATGCATGCAAGACATTTTAACAATCTCAATATATACACTTAGATCATCCCATTCACATTCAAGGAGCACTTCAATAATGCAATTCCCAATACATAATCAATCACCGGACCTCCTGTCCGGAACTCATATTTAATCACAATCAATAAAATAAATCAATACACATTCAACATATAACAAAAGCAAATAACCAATAAATAAGACCATCTAAGTCTATTCACAGCACGCTCCAAATTTGTATTGGTTTTATATTTCTGAGAACGCCTGAGTGCGGACATTTATCCTGCACTGCCAATTTATGCCATATGCACACATTAATCACTTTGCATAAGAATTCCCATTTATGCACAAATATAGAATAAGGACAATGCATGTTCATGATATTCCCAGTCCTAATCCTATATTTTTTTATCAGAAAAATCCATTTCAAAATAAGAAATCTAATGGCGCTGACGACGCTCAATTTGGACTTCTATAGGTCCCCAATTAAATAAAACAGTGAGTAAAGGCTTCGTTACCCGAGCCCACGTCAATTTTCCGTCCACAAATCCCCAATTTTTTTTAAAAAAATGAAATTAAATAATCAATGAATCCGATGCCTCAAGAATCAGGTCAATCGGACATCGGACGGAAAAGTTATTCACGAAAGAAACCAAGATTCAAATAAAACAATTAATATATCTATATCTATAAGCCCTTATTTCCTTTTTTTTTTCCTATTTTCCAACCGAATTTCAATCCTCTATAACTTTTTGTACACAATTCAGAAAATTGAAAACCATAACTTGTTGGAAAGATAATGAAACCCTCTACAAGTTTCATTTAGACCATTCAAATTAATTCCACCCCTAAGGGTGTCAAAAATCCCATGAAATCTACTGCTCACTCAAAGTCACTCAACACAGTACAGTATCTTGTAAATTCAGTAACTTTAATTCTATTCGGTCAAAAATTACACAATAAATATGCTCATCAAGATCACAATGTTATCTAAAACTTTCATGAACAATCAAAATCCCAATTCATTCACTAACTATGTCAAATAATTCACCGAAGAATCTGTCTACTAAACTGCCCCAATCTGAGCAGTAAATTTCCAACCAGTATATCTCCTAGCACAAAAGTCAAACAAATCACTACTTTATATCCCTAAAAAGATAAGATCTCAAAATTCAATTTTCATGAAGAACCTAAATTCCAATTCAACCTCTAACAATTTCAAATCTTCCAAACAATGTACTGATCAGGGCAGCAGTGAGAAACCTAATGTAGGTTCAAATTTTGAAAATTCATTACTCCCATAGATGATCTCCAAAAATTACATGCTATATACCATTTTCAAGATAAGTTCTTCCTCTACAACTTTCAGAAGATCACTCAAGCCAATTCAATTCACAGAAATTGCTAAAATTGCTTCTAATCAGAATGTGCACCAAATCCACTCTTAGTCTAGGTTTCACCAAATTGCTCAAAATCAGTCAATGGTTAACAGTGAATATCTCCCAATATACATATCGAAAAATTGCAAAATCAATGGGAATGGAAGGATAACTTAATAAGCTTCAACTTTCATTTAGACCCTTTTCCCTAACTCCGTCTCAATTAATTTAGAAAAATCATCAAAACTAGTAGATCATTGGTTCTGCCATCGCTCACGATAATCTTAACAGTAATTTTCCATGCCAAATTTCAACCTCTTAAGGATAAAATTAAACAACACCTATTTCACACAAAATTGTAGCCAACAAACAAAGTTTCATTGGGCACAAACCTCACCTCATTTGAATAACTACACAATGAGTTATACTCAAACCAGTACAGTAGGTCAAAAATCTATTTTCCAGCTTTCATCTTCAACTTACACTTCCTATCATGCCAATTCAAATTCTACTACCATAAGCATCTCAATTGGACACAAAATCAGTCCCTATATCATGCCTACATTCACTAGGAATAACTACCTCAATTTGGCAGCACCATACACAATCATTTCCATGCAAGAAATAACATCAATATTCAATCCAAAACAAGCTAAAACACAATTCAATCATACTACTTTCAAGTCATACTTCAACTTAGTCTTATACTCACCAATGCAAATAATAATTATCATCAAACTAATGCATCAAGAAGCATAATAATTACACCAAAATTCCCATTGAATGGATCTAACAACCAAAGCATTAAATTCATAATCAAAGCATCATTAAAGCTTAAACCATAACTTACCTACTCAAGCCTTCCCTCTTCACTACAACACCAATCTCTCCACTTTCTCAACCACATACATGGTTCTCATCATGTAGGAAGGTTAAAGGTTGAGATTATAAGCATGTAAGGAAGATCACTTAAGGTTGGAGGAAATAACCATGAAGAAGGAGAAACAAAATCGATGGAGAAGGAAAGATGAGGGTTTTCGGATGGGAGGAGAATATGAGCAAGACAAATGTTCTTTTTCCTTCTTTCTAGTTGAAGCTGCCGAAATATAAGGATAACAATGCATTAAATGGTGGGACACTTGGCAATTGGAGTAAAAAAATGAAGAAAAGTCAAACCAATCAAATTGTTACAAAACATAAAACAAAGACCAAGCAAATTTTACTCCAATTTCGGGTCCAACAAACTTTAAGGGTCCACTTATGGGACCCACCAAAATAATTAATAGTGTAGTACCAAAATAACAGTAGAAAATCAACCGGTTCGCCACTTGGCGATATTTTTCCGGTCCGGGAATTTTCTCCGAAAAATTTCAGAAAAATTCCTGAAAATCTCTTAAAATATAAAACACTCAATAGCGCACTCAGAATAATTTTTCAAATCCAATAACCACGTTAATCACAATAAAATTACATTAGGCACGAAAATCGGGAATGTCATGTATGCATGTATAGTAATTTCATGAGCACAAATGATACTGTGTACCAATCATATTATGCATGAACAGTCCTAAGTCATTCCGATCCATCTCATCCTTCAAATTTACTATTTTACCCTTCCAGTAGGAGGTGGGATGTTACAATAAGAGGTTTGCCTAAAATAAGATTTGTTAAAGAACACTTGTGTGAATCATGTTTAAAAGGCAAACATGTTAGAGAATCTTTCAAACCAAAGAAAGAAATTTGCACATCTAGAGTTCTTGAACTTGTGCATATGGATTTGATTGGACCATCTAGACATGCTAGTCTTAGTGGAAAATTATATGTCCTTGTGATTATGGATGACTTTTCTAGATTTACTTGGGTAAGATTCCTTGCGAATAAAAGTGATGCAGTTAATGAATTTACCAAGTGGTGTAGATTGGTTCAAAATGAGAAAAATTTGTCGATCGTTGCTATTAGAACCGATCATGGAGGAGAATTTGAATGTGAACCTTTCGAAAGTCTTTGCGAGAAATACGGGATGGAGTACAATTTCTCAACACCAAGGACTCCGCAACAAAATGGTGTAGTAGAAAGGAAGAATCATTCTCTTTAAGAAATGAGCAGAACCATGTTAAAAGAGTACAATCTTCCTAAATTATTTTGGGCGGAAGCAGTCAATACCGCATGCTACGTCATCAATAGGGTGCACTTGCGAAGAGACAAAAATAAGACACCCTACGAACTTTGGAAAGGTAAGAAACCCAACATCTCTTATTTTCTTCCTTTTGGTTGTAAAGTCTTCATTCATAATAATGGAAAGAACAATTTAGGAAAATTCGATTCTAAATCTGATGTTGGTGTGTTTATCGGTTATTCTCAAACTAGTAAGGCTTTTAGAGTTTAAAATAATAGGACTAAATTTGTTGAAGAAAGTATACATGTTAAATTTGATGATATGATTTCACCCCTGAGAAAGGCTTGTTTTGATGATAATCTAGGAAGTTCAGGAAATAAAATTGAAGAAATTGAATCCAAGATTGAGGAATTGAAGCTAGACGAAGAAAATCATGTACTCGACATTAAATCATGGGCAAAAGCAAAGAACCATCCTATGGAGCAAGTCATTGGTGATTTAAATGTTGGTGTAAGAACTAGGAGAAATATCTATGAGAATGTGAGTAATTCAGCCTTCATTTCATTAGTAGAACCCAAAAATATAGAAGAAGCTCTTAAAGATGAGAACTGGCTTTTAGCTATGCAAGAGGAGCTTAATCAGTTCAAACAAAATGATGTATGGGATTTGGTAGCTCCACCAAAGGACAAGACCATCATTGGAGTCAAGTGGGTAAATCGGATAAAATATGATGAGAATGGTGAAGCATTAAAAATAAATCAAGGCTAGTGGCTTAAGGATTTTATCAAGAAGAAGGTCTTGACTACAATGAGACATATGCTCCTGTGGCTCGTTTGGAGGCAATTAGGCTACTATGTGCATTTGTGTCTCATAAAAGGATCAAATTAAATTAAATGGACGTCAAGAGCGCATTTCTCAATGGGTATATTCAAGAGGAAGTCTATGTCAAACAACCGCTGGGATTTGAAGATCATGAGCATCCGGATTACGTCTACAAACTCAAGAAGGCACTTTATGGACTAAAGCAAGCACCTAGAGCATGGTATGAGAGGTTAAGTACTTTTCTAACTCAACATGGATATGTTCGTGGTAAGATAGATAATACTTTGTTTATTAAACATGTTGATCATGATATGCTTATTTGTCAAATTTATGTTGATGACATTGTGTTTGGTGCCACTAATGAATTTTTGTATAAAGAATTTAGCGATTTAATGCAAGGTGAGTTTGAAATGAGCATGATGGGAGAACTCAAGTTCTTTCTTGGATTGTAAATCAAGCAACACAAAAATGGAATATTCATCCATCAATCTAAGTATACAAAGGAACTTCTTAAGAAGTTTAAAATGGAAGGATGCAAAGTGGCAACAACACCAATGGCAACAAATGTGGTCTTGGAGAAAAGTGAACATGAAGAAGATGTTGATCAAAAAATCTATAGAGGTATGATCGGCTCTCTCTTGTATTTAACTGATTCTAGACCTGACATAATGTTTGCCACATGTCTTTGTGCTAGATTTCAATCTTATCCTAAGATTTCTCACTTAAGTGCTTGTAAAAGAATTTTTAGATATTTGAGTAGAACTATTAATCATGGTTTGTGGTATCCTAGTTGTGATTCATTTGATTTGTATGCTTATAGTGATGCTGATCATGGTGGCTGTAGAATTGATAGAAAAAGTACTAGTGGATTATGTCATTTCTTAGGATCATCTTTGATATCTTGGGCTAGTAAAAAGTAAGTTAGTGTAGCCATTTCCACCATGAAATCAATATGTAGCATTTGGGAGTGCTTGTGCCCAAGTTCTTTGGATTAAACATCAATTGCTTGATTATGGTATTGTAGTTAAAAACATTCCTATCTATTGTGATAATACTAGTGCTATTTGTTTGAGTAAAAATCCTATATTGCATAGTAGAACAAAGCACATTGAAATTAGACATCATTTTATTCGTGATCATTGTTTGAAAGGTGACATTGTTTTGAAACATGTTTCGTCTAGTGATCAATTGGCTGACATTTTTACTAAAGCTCTTAAGGAAGATGTGTTTGTGAATATTAAATTAAGGTTAGGCATGTACGATTTAAATTCCTTTGGTTGAATTTGATTTTGCTACATTAAATGGTCAAAATTTGAGGCAAAAGTGCAATCACATTCGAAGATACATTCATCGTGTTGGTTACTTGGGCTGAATAAGTAACTTATTTGGAGTTTTGGACACATCTTTTATGACTTGACCATTAGCAAGTCGACTTATGAGAAAATTAGTATTATGGGAATGCAGATATTTAAGGATAAGTCGACTTATACAGATCGACAAGTCGACTTATGAAGGTCGATAAGTCGACTTATTCAGGGAACAAGTCGACTTATGGTTGGACGGAGGCTTTAAAACAAGTTCTTCCCTTTCTTCTCCGCAGACCTCTTCTCTCCAAAACCCATAAATTTCTCTCCCAAAACTCGACTTATCTTCCACAAATTTCTCAAATCTTACTTACCCACAGATTTTCAACCTTCATCAACTCTAAATCACCCCATTTTATCTCCAAATCACCTCTCCTTTTCAAAACCCCTCTTTCGAAACCCTAACTTGCGTTTTTCCCTTTCTCTCTCTACAAATCAATGGCTCCTCGAAAATCTTCTCAGAAAGGAAAAGAAACGGCTCAATCTCAAGGTCCCCACGTTCCTCAAAGACCACGGGTTCGGCGGTCCTCATCAAGGGGAGATGCGACAAGGGAGGATGACGCGATTGAACCCAAATTTGCTTCGAGGGATGCTCAAACATTGTATTATAAGGTAATTAAAGATGAAGTATTGATTCCCTCCATGAGATTTGATTGGACTGAGCTAGATAGTAGTGAGTTCTCGGATGTGTTTTATGAAATTGTTAACCTTGGGTTAAGAGATTTTTTGGGTTTTCATGATGATATCTATGAAGAAACAGTAAAGGAATTTTATGCGAATCTGGTTGTTATTGGAAGTAATGTTGAGGATGGAGTTACCTTGTCCTCTAAAATTAACGGGAAAGCAATGTATCTTTGTGAATCAGATTTGTGTACCATGTTTAATTTTCCTAGAGGAGGAGTTAGGCCTAGAGCTTCTCTTCCGATTTTGAGATTTTGAGAAATCTTTGAGGTGACATCGATGAGGAAGTCAAGAGAATTTCGCTATCTTGAGGAAAAAGGGGTTGATTTGTTAGTTCGGTTATGTTTCGATCATTCCCCTCCATTTGAGGCGATGGATTTACCGTTGAATTATCGACTACTGCATTATGCGATAAAAAGGGTTGTGTACCCAAAGAAAGCCAGTAATAATCAAATTACTTCTTTAGATAAGGAGATTCTGTGGCATATGGAGGAAGGACAGAAAATAAACTATCCGAGCTTAATTACTCAGATGATGAGGAAAAAGGCGAGCCTATTACGTGGACAACTGAAAGGGAAACTAGTCCGGCATAAAGGAATGCCGTATGCCGCACTGATTACCCATATCTCTCAAAGTTAGAAAATGCAATCTGGATTCCTATGTTAGTTTTCCTTATCCTCAGAGTTGGAGGTTCACACCTTACAATTTAAGGAGCATGAAGCTTGTTAGAACAGTTGAGAAAGGTTGGGTTTACTCCTATCATGTTGAGAAGCTTGGGTTGACTTTGGTAGGTGAGCAGGTACCTTCAAGGAAACGATCTAGGAAAGCAGAACGTCTAAATAGCTCACGACCAAGTAATGTCGGAAGAAGTGAGGTTTCTCAAGCTGATATTCAGGAAATTCGAGATCAGTTGGATGAGATAAATGAACGACATGATGATCAACAAGATGTGCTTATAAGATTGGAAAGGAAAGTTGATGAACAACGCAGCATGCTTACCCGCTTAGAAAAGAGCATCAAGAAGATTTTTGACAAGCTAGGGTGTAGGCACGATGATTCTTCGTCATGATGTGTATTGCATTATGCCTTGACCAACATTTCGACTTCTGTTTTGTTTTAGGTTGTGTTTGTTTTTGTTTGACATTTTCTTGTAATGACTATTACTATCATTTGTGTTTGATGTTATGTTTGGTTTTAAATTTCATTACTCTTCATTTTCTCTATTTTTTTTTATTATGACAAAAAGGGGGAGTAAGATTGAAATTGATATTTGATTTAGGGGGAGTGAAAAGTGAAAATGAAAATTTCATTGATTTGCATTTTAATTGATTTCTATTTTAATCATTGATTTATAAATTAAGGGGGAGACAACCTAACCATCAAGACAAGGGAAACCTTGATCAAATTTTATGTCCTTCAAATTTCTTGTCAATTTCTACATATTTTGTCATTATCAAAAAGGGGGAGAATATTGGACCAATGGTGGTTGACAAATTAAATCCCTTTATGTTTTGATAATAATAAAATATCTAGAAATAGTTAAGAAATTATTTCAGGTATTATTCAATGAAAGGATTGTGCAAACCAAGATGAGCAAGTGTCTAATCAATGGAGAATCAAGATGGGAGTTGTCTTCTAAGTGAAAAATGACATAAAACATGAAGATTATAAAGGATTTGGTCGGATGTTACCATTGAAGGCAATACAAGTCGACTTACAAAGCACAAGTCGACTTACAGATGAAGCAAAGTCAATACAAGTCGACTTATCAAACACAAGTCGACCTATCGAGGACGACAAGTCGACTTACTGGAGAGCGGAGATGAAACTTTTACGTAAATGGTTAAAACAAGTCGACTTATACATTCGACAAGTCGACTTATGGATGCACAAAATCAGCTCCAACGGTCCAATTTGATAAAAATGGAATGGAGATTATCAAGGAACGGCTATATCCAATTAAGAAATGGCTAGTAGAGCTCCAACAGCTATATTTCTTCAAGTATAAATAGAGGATGATGGAAGAAGAGAATATACAAGTTCCACAAGTCTAAATACTCTTCTATTGCTTCAAATTACTCACTATTGCTCTTATTTTGTTACTCTATTGTTTTGAGCACTTGTTCTTCAATCTTTACTATATTTTTTTTACAATTTGAGTGACGAGTGGAAGGTCACGTGTGAGGTAGGATTTGTGCCGTAAGACAAATCGTTTGTAAGGTAGCTTGAGCCGGAAGTCAAGTGGAGTTATAAAAAGTTCACACTCAACTGCAAAGTGTGCAATAAAGTGATTGGCAAAATCCTAAGTGGGAGCTTAGGTAGAGGACGTAGGTCTTAGCAACGAACCTCTATAAAAACAAGTGTTTGATCTTCTTCCCTACACTTTTTAATTGAGTTTATCTAAATTGTTTTTGTGTGTTCTAACTTCTGATTTTCTTGTAGAAATTCTTAAAGAATTTTAAAGATCTATTCAACCCCCCCCCTTCTAGATCACTTACAATGATCAGTCAAAGTTTTTTTTGTAAAAATGACCATAAGTGTATATTTGCATGTACTCGGCTTTGAGGCCACTCGTCGTACGGATTTAGTCTGAACTGGAGTAAGTGGTCTTCATGAAAGTTGTAGCTTGTCTGTCAATCTTTCTGATGTTATAAATTATGCAATTTTTGGATGTGGGAATTGGAAGATATGAAATTTGAAAGTTTGGAGTTTGTTCAGGTGATGTTTAACAGGGCAGCAACTTTGACTAGGTTTTTGATCCCTTTAGAGATGGAATTTGATTTTTGAGTTCTTCATGGAAGTTGTAGAGCTTCCTTTTATCTTTCTATTGATACTAAATTTGTCAAATTTGGAGTTCGGGAGCAAAAGATATGATTTAAAACTTCTAGAATTTTCTGCAGCTCCAGATTTCCATCTTTAGGCGTGCCCACGCCTAGTCTTTGAATTCCTTAGGCGTACCCACGCCTAATCTTTGAATCTCGCCTTCACTTATAACTTTTTCGTTTGACATCCGATTGACATGGTTTTCGTAGCGTTGGATTCCTAAGACAATTATCTACATTCTCAGGAGAAATTTGTACATTTTTTAGATTAAATTGAGGTTGATTAAATTAATCAAAGTGAGTCTGGAAAATTTTTGAACATAGTTCAGTATTTTGAGAAATTCGAGATTTGTGGTGATCCGATTGAAGTGATTCTTGAGGAAAAATAAAATTAAAACATGGGGCTACAAGTCATATGAAGAAAGTGAATTTCAATCTAGCCCTTAAGACTTTCAATTTCTGAATTGAAGTTCGGATTCGTGTGCAGCCTTAGATTAGGAACATCTGAACATATTGTAGCCATAACTTTTGATCTAGAAATCAAAATGAGGTGATTCTTAATTTGAATTAAACTAGAGAAATAGGGATACAATTGTTATGAAGAAATCAAGTTTCAATTTTGTCTTTAAGAATATCAATTTTGGGATGGAAATAACGTGCTGGAAAATGATTTAGCATTAGACATGCCCGAAATGTTTTGTGCAGAACTTTTGATGTAGTGCTCCAAATTGGATTATTTTTGTGGAATTATGAAATTAATACAAGGAGAAACATTTCTCTAGAAGGAATTTTAGGGAAATTCCTTCAAATTGATGATTATAAACTTGTCCTAAAGTAAGCTTGAATAAAGATGAGTTTAGGGGCATATTGGGAAGTCCACTTAAGGACACAAGTTAAAGGCTTTGAATGGAGGGGCAATTAAGTTATTTCTCATTCATTAAAAGACATGGCTCTATAAGACAAAGAGGGTTGTCGTTTTTCTTTGAGAGAGCACGACAATGAGAGGAAAACAAGAGAAAAATAAAGAAGGGAGAAAGGAGAAGAGAGAAGCAACTTCGGTGGAGGTGGAGGAGATGAAAGAAGATGGATGCTTCGATTTTTCTACTTGATTCTTGAGGGGTTTTGATGCTTTTCAAGGGAAAAGGGTGGCAAAAGCTTGAAAGCTCTCTAATGGTGTCCAAAAATCAGAAAATGGAGGGAGAAAGAGGTAGGTTTCGGAAATTTTTTAAGTTGAGATTTTGTTAAGTTCTTAATTGAGATAGCTTGGAAATAGTATGGGATTAGGTTTCCTAAGCTCAATTTTAGAGATAGCATGGTATAATTGATTTAATTTTGGATTTATGTTAGTTAGGGTTTATGTCAATTTGTGAATTTGGGGATTTTAGAAATTCTTGCTTCAGATAGCTTAGAAAAGGGATGAATTTGGGTTTCCTATAGTTAATTTTGAGGATTATGCTAATTATGATGTTGATTTTGGATGATTATGGCTTAAGGAATTTTAAATTTGGGGAAGAAGAAGGACTTTGGAGAATTGAAGCTTTGGACAAGTTTCTAGCAAGTATATAAGGTGGGTAATGTATTTATATTTTGAATTATAAGCTACTATTGTGTTTTTGAAAAATCAAGAAGCAAAATGTTTATAAATACTATTTATGTTAATGTATGAACATTATGATTTTTGACTGACAAAAATTCGTTGATTTTGGAATGATTAGAAAAGGACTACAATTGTCTCGGACTTTTCTTAAATAAATTGATTAAATTGTTACTTTCAATGGTTTTGAATGTTTTGATAAAATGAAAATAATTGTGTGAATTTTCATTATGTGCGATTGATTAAGATTTGAATATGTGAAATTTGTGAGACATTGTGTTTGAATGAATGATTTGGAAATTTGCTAAAATGGATTGTAGTATGATTGAAGTTGACAAAAAGAAAAGAGTAAGTTGAGGTTATTTTGTGTTTTGAGAATAATTAGAACCCTAAGCGTGTGGTGGCTGCCATTTGAATTATGTTTGGATATCATTTAGATTTGATTGTGTTGTGAGAGATTGGAGATTGAGTTTTTTTATGCAGGAAATGGAGTTTTTTTAGGGGAGGTGATGTCCAATTTTTCCAAAAAATAGGCAGCAACTTGTTTTGGATTTTAGAACATTTTAGAGCTTGAATTTAATTGAGGTGCCTTCTTGAAGATTGTGGTACTTGTTGAGAGCTTTCCAATGATATAGAATTTGTCACTTTTGAACTTAGGATGAAGAAGATATAAGGTTGGAAAGATTGCTGCTACTGTTGGATTGATTTATGACTATGCAGTAGCTTTGGAAGGATTTTCCACTTCCTTAGAGACTATTTCGATTTTCGCATTATTCACGAAAGATGTGGATTATCCTTTACACTTTTCATTGATGTATCATATGCGATTTTCGGAGTTAGGAATAAAAAGTTATGAAGTTTGGAAAAAGACAGTTATTGTTCATTTGGACAATTTCACTGTTTCATTGGATTTTATGTAAGCAGTAACTTTGAGTGCCTTTTTACCCCTCTAAATGACTAAATTGACTTTGACACCCTTCATGAAAATTGTAGAGCATCTTCTTATCTTTTCAATGAGGTATAATGTGAAATTTTATGTGTTAAGTAAAAATGACTTTACTTAGATATAATTTTGATGTATAACAAAGAAAAAACAAAAGAAAAACAAAAGCAGACGAAGCAATACAGACGAAGCAACGCAGACGCAGACGCACAATAAGACGTAGACGCAGACGCACAGAAAGACAGACGCAGACGCTAAGAAAAACAGACACAGACATAAAAGTGAAAAATAGACGTAGACGCAGACACAAAATAAAAACAGATGAAGACGCGAATTGAGAAAAACAGACGCAAAAGAAGAATTGAAAAGCAGACACAAGAGTCAGTTCGGGTTAGTTACAGAACTCAACTGATTAACCGTTTCTTTTAAAGATTCAAGAAACAAGATTCAAAAAGCAAGAATCTAGAAACAAGAATCATGAAGCAGTTGGAGAGGAAGGCTATAAATACAAGTCGAAGTCGAAGATTGCAAAGTTAGTTGAAAAATTAGATGAATTACATCTACGTGATCGTAAAAAGCATACTGTGCAAATTAGCTGAGAGCTAATTTTAACTGTAACAAGTTTTCAAACACTTTTCTGTGAGGAAGTAGTACAGATAGCCTGCAGAGGCTAAGTGTGAAAGAATACTGATTGTAAAGACCGGAAGAGGCTTGAAAATAATACTTGTAAAAGTTAAAGAGATAGTGAAATCTCATAAAGAACTCTGAGGACTGGACGTAACCCACGGTTTGGGGTGAACCAGGATAAAATCGTTGTGTCAACTACTCTTACTTTATCTCTCTTTTAGATTCAAGTTTTATCATTACTTAGTTCGTAAACAAAGTTTTCAAAGTTTTGATTAATTAGAATCTATCAGAAGTTCTGTAAAAGAATTTTATTTCTAACAAACATTTTTGAAAGAATTTTTCAAAAAAAGGGAATACACAATTCAACCCCCTCCCCCTTCTCGTGCATTCTTATATTTATAAGCATTGTATTAACGTGTGATTCACTTTAATTGGTATCAGAACCTGGTATCCAAGGATCACTATAGCAAAGTGTGGATCAATGATAATGGCGGAATCACATATATACATCGCAGAAGGAGCCTCAGTCACTAGATCTCCAGCATTCAACGGAGAAGATAATCATTACTGGAAAGATAGGATGCGGCTATTCATAGAATCTACTCATGTTGACCTTTGGGACGTGATAGAGAATGGACCTTATACACCAGTAGATGAAGATGGGAATTCTATTCCACAAATCAGATGGACGGCTGATCAAAAGGCGAGGATACAACTGAACTCAAAAGCGAAGTTCTTCTTGACCTGTGCTCTAAGCAGGAGCGAGTATGACAAAGTCCACGGATGCGACACCGAGAAGGAGATGTGGGACACATTGTCCATTGCTCACGAAGGCACAAGCCAAGTTAAAGAATCCAAGATAAGCATTCTTGTGCACCAGTACGAGCTTTTTAGGATGAAAGATGAAGAATCTATTGATCAAATGTTTGGAAGATTTCAAACAATTGTCAATGGATTGAAAGCTCTTGGAAGAACGTACAACAATCAAGATCATGTTCGAAAGATCCTAAGAAGTCTTCTGAAGAGGTGGAGACCTAAAGTTACTGCAGTGTAGGAAGCTAAAGATTTGAGCGTGCTAAAGCTTGACGAGTTGCTTAGATCCTTGAAGATTCATGAAATTGAACTCGATGCTGAAGACAAGCCTAAACGAGACAAGTCGATAGCGCTGAAGGCCGGACAAAAGAATCACAAGAATCAAAGAACGAGGAAGTCATCAAAAGCGCTAAAGATTGAAGAATCAAAGAATGACGACTCCAGCCAATCGGCAGAAGAGTCAAGTGATGAAGATGATGAATTATCTTTCATCTCTAGAAAGATAAGACGCATGTGGAAGAAGAAGTCCAAAGGAAATCAGACTTTTAAGAAGAATGGAAAAGATGAGGCTAAACCAGAGAAGTCATCTATCATTTTCTACGAGTGCAATCAGACTGGACACTACAAGTCCGAATGTCCTACTCTAAAGAAAAAACCAAAGAAGAGTAAAGAAGGCAAGAAAAGCATGATGGCAACGTGGGAGGACCTAGATTCATCAGAGTCAGATACAGGTTCCGAGTCGTCTGAACATGCAAACATCTGCTGGTAGCCGAGGAAGAAAGTGATGAGGAGGTAAAATCTATTTACGATAACTTGCACGATGCCTACTCAGAATTGTTAGAAGATTCTCATGCTATTCTGAAACAGTACAAATTGTTAAAGAAAAAGTATATAGAAAATATTAGACATACGGAAGTAATAGAGAGAGAAAATATTTGACTAAAGAAGCAATTAGAGGAGAAAAAGAACGTCGTAGACAGATCAGAAGAGATCAATCAGCTAAAACTGAGAATTAAGAATCCGTCAGTTGATTTAGCTACTTTCACCGAGAGCACAAAGAAAATGAATGAGATGCTTGGAAAATGTAGACATCCGAGTGATAAAACCGGATTAGGGTTTACAGGCAATATGTCTTATCCTCATAAGAACCCTTTCTCTCAAAAGAGAAACTATAATAAATCTCGTGTTAATCAACGTTCTAGTAATATGCATCAAAGAACTCATCATGTGCATACTACTAACCATAAAGGACCCAAGAAAATATGGGTACCAAAAAATAAAATAGTTTCTCCTGCAGATATCCTTCTTTGGAAGATGCGGCAAGCACCATTGGTATTTAGACAGTGGATGCTCGTGATATATGATGGGAAGAAGGTCTATGTTCCTAAACCTTCAATATAAGAAGGGAGGATCGGTAATTTTCGGAGATAACCAGCAGGGCAAGATTATTGGAATCGGTAAGATAGGACCTTATCCAGAAAGTTATAGAATAAAAAAGGAATGTCTATAACTAGTATCAGGAGTGACCATGGTGGAGAGTTTGAGAATGAGAAGTTTAGATTATTCTGTGAGGAGAATGGAATTTTCCACAATTTCTCTGCTCCCAGGACTCCATAACAGAATGGAGTTGTTGAAAGGAAGAACAGGACGATTCAAGAAATGGCTAAGACTATGCTTTGTGAGATGAATCTTCCTAAGTACTTTCAGGCGTAAGTCGTGAATACAGCATGCTATATTCAGAATAGAATTCTGTTGCGACCCATGTTGAAAAAGACTCCTTATGAGTTATGGAATGGAAGAAGACCAAACATATCTTACTTTCATCCATTTGGGTGCAAATGCTCTATTCTGAATACAAAGGAGCTATTGGATAAATTCGATTCAAAGACCTATCCAGGAATTTTCCTAGGCTACTCATCATCGTCTAAGGCATTCCGGGTGTACAACCTTATTTCAAAGACAGTTGAGGAGACCATCCATGTCAAGTTTGATGATAGTCCCCAACCCCATAAGGAAGATGACATGGAGAGTGAAGTTCCTTCAAAGAACTTAGATGACACAACAGAAACTCCAGCACTAGGTACTCAAGAAGACAAAGTTGAAGATATTCCAGAAACTATTAGACTGAAAAGAGACTGGAAATATAAAAGTTCTCATCTAGAAGAGTTGATTATCGGAGAGACCTCAGAAGGAGTTAGGACAAGGTCCAGATTCAGAAGAGAAGCTAATGTGGCTTTTATCTCTGAAATAGAGCCTAAGAAGGTTAAAAAAGCTCTTCGAGACGAAGCTTGGGTGTTAGCCATGCAAGAGGAGCTGAATCAATTTACTAGGAATAATGTTTGGTCCTTAGTTTCAAAACCCTTTAAGAAATCCATTATAGGAACCAGATGGGTATTTAAGAATAAGTTAGACGAATCAGGAAGAGTGAGTCGAAATAAGGCTAGATTAGTAGCATAAGGCTATAATCAGCAAGAAGGAATCCAGACCATTAGGATATTGCTGGCATATGCGGTCTGTCATAATATAAAGTTGTTTCATATGGATGTGAAGAGTGCCTTTCTGAATGGTTTTATAGACGAAGAGGTGTATGTTAAGCAACCACCTGGTTTCGAGAATGTTAAGAATCCAGACCATGTCTATAGACTTCATAAAGCCTTATACGGCCTAAAGCAAGCTCCTAGAGCTTGGTATGATCGTCTGAGTACTTTTCTCTTAGAGAATGGTTTTAGTAGAGGTCAAGTTGATAAGACGCTTTTTAGGAAGAATTATGAAAATGAATTTATTATAGTACAGATCTATGTTGATGATATTATTTTTGGTGCTACTTCAAAGAAGTTATGCATGAAGTTTGAGAGTCTAATGAAAAATGAATTTGAAATGAGCATGATGGGTGAGATGAAGTTCTTTCTTGGGTTGCAAGTTAAGCAAACCAAAGAGAAAATCTTTATCCATCAACAAAAATATGTGAAAGAATTTTTGAATAAGTTTGATATGCAAAATGAGAAACCAATGACTACTCCGATGCATCCTTCAAACCTTTTGTCGAAAGATGTAAATGGTAAGAAGGTGGATCAAACCCTGTATAAAGGGATGATCGGTTCTTTACTCTATCTTACAGCAAGTAGACCTGATATATTGTTAAGTGTATGCTTGTGTGCAAGGTTTCAGGCTGATCCTACAGAGTCTCATTATATTGCTGTTAAGAGGATTATAAGATATCTAGTAGGTACTGTTAGAGTAGTGCCCTAAAGGCAATCGCCTTTAGTGCATTTTTTACAAAGTTGTGTACATACTTTATGAATAAATAAAGAAAGGCATATTTCATTAACTTGCTGTTCATTATTTATGAACTGATATTGATCAATAAGCAAATTAATGAAGTCCATGATATATGACATAGCATGAAGGAAATTGTGATGTGATCATACTACTGAGATTCCTATCATGTGCAATTATGTCAGTATCTAAATTATCCCTAGTCATAGGATTACTGAGACTGGACATCGGTAATCCGGAGAGACTAGTACATCTCAAGCTCCTTAATTTGAACAAGCAGTGGATCTCAGAAGCTGTAAATATGAGATATTTAGGGTTGAGATGTGGATGCTTACTAGAGGTAGTAAATATATTGGATGACCTACTATGAGATCATCACATGGATGTCCTATTCTAATGTCAGTGATAATCTCATCATAGTAATGGTGCAAGTATCCTTAGACTTGAGGTGCTCAAGGATATCTTGGATACTGATTCTGTGCTTGGACTCCATTCCTTGTCTCCTTACAGAGGTCGTTCATAGGGTGGTGATTGGGTACAGTTTGAGGTATTCGAAGATAATTGAGTAGCCAATAGAGGATTCACCACTTCTGTGATAGCAGGAGATGATACCCATGGCCTCTTGTCAGGATAATTACTTGGAAGTCTCTGGCCGGAGCATATATGTCATGAAGAATGTCTTCATTGACATATTAAGTAATGAGTCCTAGGACAAGAACTTAAATCACTTGGACTAGATTTGACATAGTCAGTCTAGTAAGAGTTGACACATTGCCCATACTCATAACCAAGTGGGGTATAGCATGGTGAAAGGACGAATTGCACGGTAATTGTCTATGGAAAGGTTCATGATATGGTTCATGATGAATACATGTTCATTCGTCAAATAAATTACTTTCCGGTCAATTGGGGGTCATGATGTGTTGCTAGATACCGCTCATGACTTGCTTGGATTAAGTGTTAATCTAAGTGGCCAACATAACCGGGAAGCTAATGGGTCACACGCATAAGAGTGTCTCGGAGAATTCGTAAAATAGTTTTGGACAGAGTTCCAATATATGGAGAGCAAAAGGATTAAATGGATCCCGATGAGATCGAGATATGTCCCGATGAGATCGCGACATCGATATTCTTTGAAAAACGTTTCGGGGTTTTCCCATACAGGACCCAAGAGAGGCGGTAGGACCGACCCCAGTGTGACTGGACCACTTCAGCATTTATTTATATATATATATATATATATAATTAAAAATTATATATATATATATATATATATATATATATATATATGAGTCATCGTTGATGATGGGAGAAGAGGATAAGACCAAAGCTTATTTTCTTAATCTTTGGCACCAACGTGGAAAGCAAGCTTCATTTCACCATTTAATGTCTTTTAAAAGTTAAAAGACAAATGGCATTTGGTGATAAGAAGAGAGATTCATCGTTGGTTTATAAAGAGAAAAACGATGGATGAAGAAAGATGGTTTTTTAGAAAGAGTTTCTAAAAACATAAGCTTTCTTCTTCAAAGCTCCATCATCTTTCAAGTTCTTCTTCATCGTGATTCCAAGCTCTCCAAGGACAAAGGTAAGAGCTAGCACTCTTTAATTTGTTCTAACTATTCCCGGGTCAAAGGGTTTATCCCGGTTAGGTTCTCCGATCTCTGCGTGGATACCGTTAGAGACGGTCTCCTTTGGCCGTTATGGTTTGAGTTTGTTGTATAGACACGTGGATCCTGGCTTTCGGCCAGGTCCCGGAATAAAAAATTTTTGTTTTCCGTACCGTGGGCATGTGATGCTCACACCGGGATTTTCCTACAGTGGTATCAGAGCCACTTGTGTCGTATATAACGAAGAAACCATGACTAGGTCGGAGTTGCCTATTGCTTGTGACGATGATGCATGTTGATTGTGTGAATTTCGAATTCAGTATAGAAATATAGTTTTCAAAATTTTCTTGCCCAGATATGTTCACAGGATGTTTTTTCATGTGTCTGTGGAAGTTCGGAATTTATCAATGTGATTTGATATGGTTTTGATAATTTATTCCCCAATATTTTTGTTGCTGTCTTTGTGCACATTCAATGAACAGGCATGCTTATAAATTTGATAATAAATTGTAGAAATTTTTTTTTTCGGATTTGCTTTCACCAACATATCTCTAAGATGTTTATTAATGTCTATGACAATGTAAAAATGTTTTCGAGGTGATTTACTATTTATTTAAGAATTTATTGTGTGCTGCTGGGAATAGCTGTGTTGAGGAACACAAATTCTACATTGGATTTGTTGCTGAGGTTGGATGAGTTTTTGTTGGAAATAAATCCTGAAAAAGTTCATGGAGCATTTTGTGAACATGTTTTAATCTCTATAATTTTCTCATAATTTATTGAAATTTTTTCAATGAGTTTTTCAAGCAAAACACAGAGCTTGGCAGTTTTGAGAAAGTTGCTGGAGATGTTTTGTTTGGAATGATAAATTGTGTATTTATCAATTGCAATGCCTTGGATCATTTTTAATGTAATTAAAAATGTGTTATATTGATGTTGTATGCTTTCCAAATTGAATTTCTTGAAATTGGGTTTCCAAATATTTTTCGGATGTCAAATGTGTCACATTAGCGTCTCGTTAGTGCATTTCGTTGTCTTGATTATTTTGGCCGTCACAAATTTTGTGACCAGTGCCGAAGTAATCTTGATAAAGTTTAGACTACCCAGAGATACTTAGGGTGATAGTTTGATATTCTTAAATTATTTGGAGATTTGAATGAATAAGAGTGTATGCATTGAGTTCAAGTTTTTCTTGTATAGTTTGACTATATATGGTAAGCAACAATGAAAGTGTTTCATTGGTACATCAAGGTAAAGTGTATGACAATTGGTATTGTGAATTGGAACTGCACGGATTGAGAAATTAGCCGATTAGATAGCAATTCCACATGGATAAGTCGACTAATAAAGATACAAGTCGACTTATCTGCATGTAATCAGACGATAAGTCGACTTGCACAATGGTACAAGTCGACTTGTTCGTGCACAGCTGCATAAGTCGACTTACACATACATAAGTCGACTTACACACTAGCATAAGTCGACTTACACATACACAAGTCAACTTACAACATGCAAAGGTGGGATGATGGATGATTTTAGGTTTAGACTCAATGTGATTAATGAAATGCCCTAAATCATTCCATATAGTCATGGTGACTATAATCCTACGACTTGGAGGAGAAGAATAAGATGAGACCTGAAAACCCTCACACATTATATGAAAACTAACGCCTTCCATTAATATGGGGAGAACCAGAGTTCTTATAGAGTTGGGTTGTTGGGTAAACCCAAGCTCACTCTATACGGATATGTTCGAACCATGAAAATAAGATTTTCAGATTAATGGGTCGGTTTTCACTAGAAGCGTTAATTTGTGGAGTAAACTCAAGGTCAACGTGGACAGAGGCAAAATTGGGTAGTGTACATCAGATGTACGCGCATCAAGAGTTGATAACTCAATATGTGTGCATACATCATGAGTTGATAGCACTAGTTGATAGTTGCATCTATGAAGCAAATGGTATGACCGATACCTGTCGATAGATCTAAGGTGGCTTGTTGGGTAAACCCAAGGTCATTTTAGTAATGTCGGATATCTATGATACAATTGGTATGACCGATACCTACCGATTGACCTAAGGTGGCTTGTTGGGTAAACCGTCATTTTAGTAATGTAAGATATCGGCCCACTAGGACATTTTGTCATAATGTTTCTTGGATTCGTATTGAGGGTTATGGATTCTTTGAAACTAGTGGGAGCCATATGCATGTCATGCAAGTCCTTATGATCATGCATGTAATTCTATTCTAACATTCTTTCTCTCTTTTCCCTATAGGTTATTGAAGATGACTTCCAGTGTGAACTTGCGCTCGCTTATGGACTCCAACAAATTAACTGGACCCAACTTTCTAGATTGGCTAAGAAATCTAAGAATTGTTCTCAGGTCTGAGGAACTGGGATATGTCCTAGATATTCCACTTCCTGATCCACCTGCTGCTGATGCTTCTGATGAGGATCAGAAAGCATATCGTAAGCATCTTAAAGACAGTGACATGGCTACCGCATTATGCTCGCATCTATGTCACCGTAATCGAAGCGGCGATGAGTCTATGGATGCTAATACCATAGTGTTTCATCTTAGGGAGCTATTTGATGAGCAAGCTCGGTGCGAAGGTTCGAGACCTCGAGGCTACTCTTCACTACTAAGATGACTCGGGTTCATCTGCGCAGCAAGATGCATGAAGATGAATGGGTATATTGAGAGGTTGGCCGTCTTAGGTTTTGTTATGGATTATGAATTAAGTGTTGACTTAATTTATTTGGATGTCGATAGTTATTCACGGTTTGTGTTAAACTATCGGATGAACCAAATATCCACGACAATCCCTGAGTTGATCAATCTGCTCAAGACAATAGAGCAAGCTATCAAGAAGGATAGCAAGCAAGTGCTTATGGTGGACTCTTCTTCTGGTTCAAAGAAAAAGAAGCTGAAAAAGAAAAGGTCTAAGAAACCAAAAGGAAGTGCAGCTAAGAAGAAAACCAAAGAGACTGCACCAAAAGGAACTTGCTTCCATTGTGGCAAGACTGGCCACTGGAAGCGAAACTGTAAAGTCTATCTGGAAGAATTGAAGCAGAAGAAGGCATTAGATGCCTCGACTTCTTCAGGTATGTTTGTCATTGAGGTTAATACTGTTTCTGACCATAACATATGGGTATTAGATACCGGTTATGGCTCACACATATGCAATGATATGCAGGGCCTCAGGGACAGTAGACAGCTCATGAAGGGAGAACTAGACCTGCATGTAGGAAATGGAGCAAGAGTTACTGCATTAGCCGTAGGCACTTATTTCTTGTCACTCCCCACTGGGCTTGTAATTAAATTGGATGAATGTTATTTTGTACCTGTATTAACAAAGAACATATTATGCATTTCTTGTTTAAATAAATTTGGTTTCCATGTGACTTTTAGTAACAATGGTTGTTCTATTAGTTTGGATGGAATGCTTTATGGTACTGGTACATTATGCAATGGAATTTACATATTAGATATGTCACATCCAATTATGAATGTCAATGACACGAAAAGACATAAACGAGATAATTTAAAATCAACTTACTTATGGCATTGTCGCTTGGCCATATAAATGAGAGGCGATAGCTAAGCTCCATAAGAGTGGTAGTTTAGGGTCATTTGATTATGAATCATATGACACATGCGAATCTTGTTTATTAGGCAAGATGACTAAATTACCTTTAAGGAAAGGGTGAGAGCGATGGAGTATTAGACCTAATACATTCGGATGTATGTGGTCCGATGTCCATTCATGCGAAGTGGTTGTCTTTACTTCATTACCTTTATCGATGATTATTCTCGATATGGGTACAGATGTCGATGAGATACAAATCTGAAGCATTTGAAAAGTTCAAACAATTCAGAAATGAAGTAGAAAACCAACTTGGGAAAAGTATCAAGACATTACGATCAGATCGTGGTGGGGAATACTTAGACCAAGAGTTTTTGGATTATCTCAGAGATAATGAGATTTTATCTCAATGGACTACTCCTTACACACCACAACCATAATGGTGTGGCGAAAGGAGAAATCAAACCTTGTTAGACATGGTACGATCAATGATGGGCTTTGCAAAGTTACCAAAATCCTTTTGGGGTATGCACTTGAGGCAATTTGTTTACTTGTTAAGCGAGTTCCATCAAAGCATTGATGTTACTTCATATGAGATGTGGACTAACAAAAGACCCTATCTTACTCATTTGAAAGTTTGGGGTTGTCCTGCTTATGTGAAGCGGACACAGTCAGATAAACTTGATACAAAATCTGACAAGTGTTTGTTCGTAGGATATCCTAAAGAAACAATAGGATATCAATTCTACCTTGCTGAGGAACAAAAGGTGTTTGTTTCGAAGCATGTTGTTGTTAGAGTAGTGCCCTAAAGGTAATCGCCTTTAGCGCATTTTGTACAAATTTGTGTACAGTCTTTATAAATAAATAAAGAAAGGCATATTTCATTAATTTGTTGTTCATTATTTATGAACTGATATAGATCTGTAATCAAATTAATGAAGTCCATGATATATGACATAGCATGAAGGAAATTATGAAGTGATCACACTACTGAGATTCCTATCATGTGTAATTATGTCATTATCTAAATTATCCCTAGTCATAGGATTACCGAGACCGGACATGGTAATCCGGAAAGACTAACACATCTCATGCTCCTTGATTTGATCAGCGGTGGATCTCGAAACTGTAAATATGAGATATTTAGGGTTGAGATGTGGATGCTTACTAGAGGTAGTAAGTACATTGGATGACGTCATGAGATCATCACATGGATGTCCTATTCTAATGTCGGTGATAATCTCATCATAGCAATGGTGCAAGTATCCTTAGACTTGAGGTGCTCAAGGATATCTTGGATCTCGATTACGTGCTTTGACTCCATTCCTTGTTGCCTACTGAGGTCGCTCATAGGGTGATGCTTGGAGTGCAGTTTGAGGTTTTCAAGGTAATTGAGTAGCCAATAGAGGATTCACCACTTCTTTGATAGCAGAAGATGATACCCATGGCCTCTTGTCAGGGTCATTACTTAGAAATCTCGGCGGAGTATGTATGTCGTGAAGAGTGTCTTGATGACATATAAAGTAATGAGTCCCGGGAAAAGAACTGAAATCACTTGGACTAGATTTGACGTAGTCAGTCTAGTGAGAGTTGACACATTGCCCATACTCATAACCAAGTGGGGTATAGGATGGTGAAAGGAAGAATTGCACGGTAATTATCTATGGAAGGGTTCGTGATATGGTCCATGATGAATATATATTCATTCGTCAAACCAATTACTTTTCGGTCAATTGGGGGTCATGATGTGTTGCTAGATACCGCTCATGACTTGCTTAGATTAAGTGTTAATCGAAGTGGCCAACATAACCGGGAACCTAATGGGTCACACGCATAAGAGTGTCTCGGAGAACTCGTAAAATAGTTTTAGACAGAGTTCCAATATATGGAGAGCAACAGGATTAATTGGATCCCGATGAGATCGAGATATGTTCCGATGAGATCGCGACATCGATATTGCTAAAAAAGGTTTCCGGGGGTTTTTTCCATACCGGGACCCGGTAGGCCGGTAGGACCGACCCCAATTTGACTAGACCGCTTCAGCAATTATATATATTAAGTAATTAAGTAAATAATTAATTTACTTAATTAATTAATATATATATATATATATATGCTTGTTCGGTGATAAGAAGCAAATGGAGAGGATAGAATTTTGACTTGGTCAAAATGATGATTAACTTTAACTTTTTAATGGTTAAGTGTTACACACGTGGACTTCTCCCATCTAAGTTCTTTCATTGGCTTTTTAAGGTGTTAAAAACATATGAAAGTAGCTGAAAAAAAGTGAGATGGTCGTGTATGAGGAGTGACAACCGAAACTTAAAGGTTAAGTTTGAGAAACTTTGATTTTCTTAGGTTCTTTCTCCATTGATTCACGATAGCTTCTCACAACTCCAAGGCTTCTCTTCATCGATTTCACTTGCTCTCCATAGAACAAAGGCAAGATCTAGCAGTCTTTAATTTGTTCTAGCTATTCCCGGGTCAAAGGGTTTGTCCCGGTTAGGTTCTCCGATCTCTGCGTGGATATCGTTAGAGACGGTCTCCTTTGGTCGTTCGGTTTGAGTTTGTTATATATATACACATGGATCCTGGCTTTCGGGAAGGTCCCGGAACAAAAAAATTTTATTTTCCACACCGTGGGCATGTGATGCTCACACTGGGAATTTCCTACAGTGGTATCAGAGCCACTTGTGTCTTATATAACAACGAAACCATGACTAGGTCGGAGTTGCTATAGCTTGTGATGATGATGCATGTTGTATGTGTTGAATTTCGAATTCAGTATGAGATATAGTTTTCGAAATTTTCTTGCCCAAATATGTTCACAAAATGTTGTTGCATATGTCTGTGGAAGCCCGGAATTTATCAATGTGATTTGATATGGTTTTGCTAATTTATTCCCTAATGTGCTGGGTGCTGTCTTTGTGCACATTCACTGAACAGGCATGCTTATAAATTCGAGAATAAATTGTAGAAAAATGGTTTTTCGGATTTTCTTTCACCTACATGTCCCTAAGATGTTTATGAATGTCTATGTGGATGGAAAAATGTTTTTGAGTTGATTTACTATTTATTTGAGAATTTATTGTGTGCTTCTGGGAATAGCTGTGTTAAGGAACACAGATTTTGCATTGGCTTTGTTGCTAAGGTTGAATGAATTGTTGATGGAAATAAATCCTAAAAACATTCATGGAGCATGTTGGGAACATGTAGTGACCTCTGTAATTTTCTCAGAATTTATTGAAAATTTTTCAATGGGTTTTTCAAGCAAAACATAGAACTTAGCAGTTTTGAGAAAATTGCTGGAGTTGTTTTGTTTGAACTAAAAAATTGTGTAGATTTCAGTTCCAATTCCTTGGATCATTTTTAATGTGATTAAAAATGTGTTACATTGATGTTGTATGCTTGCCTAAATTAATTTTTTGAAATTAGGTTTCCAAATAATTTTCGGATGTCAAATGTGTCTCATTAGCGTCTCGTTAGTATATTCCCTTATCTTGATTGTTTTGGCCGTCACAAATTTTGTGACCAAAGGTCAAGTTGTCTTGATAAAGTGTAGACTACCTAGAGATACTTAGGTTGATAATTTGATATTCTTGAATTATTTGGAAATCCAAGTGAATAACAATATATTCACCGATTTCAAATTCTTCATATATAGTTTGACTATATATGGTAAGCAACAATGAAAGTGTTTCATTGGTACATCAAGGTAAAGTGTATTAGACTTGGTATTGGGAATTTGAACTATCTGAATTGAGAAATTAGCCAATTAAGATAGCAATTTCAAGCTGCACAAGTCCACTTATATGTTCATAACTCGACTTGTTTGTTGCATATGAGACGATAAGTCGACTTGCACGATGGTACAAGTCGACTTGTTGCAGTATAACTGCATAAATCGACTTACACATGCATAAATCGACTTATTATTAGAGGCATAAGTCGACTTATACATACACAAGTCGACTTATAACATGCAAAGGAGGATGATGGATGATTTTAGGTATAAACTCAATGTGATTGATCATATGCCTAAATCATTCCATATAGTCATAGTGACTATAATCCTACAGCTTGGAGAAGAAGAAGATGAGACCAGAAAACCCTCAAATCATATGAAAGCTAACGCCTTCCATTAATATGGGGAGAACCAGTGTTCTTATAGAGTTGGGTTGTTGGGCAAACCCAAGCTCACTCTATACGGATATGTTCGAACCATGGAAAATGAGATTTTCGGATTAATGGGTCGGTTTTCACTAGAAGCGTTGATTTGTTGAGTAAACTCAAGGTCAACGTGGACAGAGGCGAAATTGGGTAGTGTATATCAGATGTACACGCATCAAGAGTTGATAACCCAATGTGTGTGCATACATCAAAAGTTGATAGCACTAGTTGCACCTAAGATGGAAATGGTATGATTGATACCTGCCGATTGAACTAAGGTGGCTTGTTGGGCAAACCCAAGGTCACTTTAGGAATGTTGGATATCTATCTATGATGCAATTGGTATGACCGATACCTACCGATTGAACTAAGGTGGCTTGTTGGGCAAACCCAAGGTCATTTTTAGGAATGTCGGATATCGACCCACTAGGATATTTTGTCATAATGTTTCTTGGATTCGTACTGAGGGTTATGGATTCTATGAAACTAGTGGGAGCCATATGCATACCATGCAAGTCCTTATGATTATGCATCTATTCTATTCTAACATTTTTTCTCTCTTTCCCTTTAGGTTATTGAAGATGACTTCAAGTGTGAACTTGCGCTCGCTTATGGAATCCAACAAGTTAACTGGACCAAATTTTCTAGATTGGCTGAGAAATCTGAGAATTGTTCTCAGGTCTGAGGAACTGGGATATATCCTCGATGTTCCACTTCCTGATCCACCTATTGTTGATGCTTCTGATGAGGATCAGAAAGCATATCGAAAGCATCTTAAAGACAGTGACATGGCTACCTGCATTATGCTTGCCTCGATGTCACCAGAGCTGCAGAAGCAGCATGAGTCTATGGATGCTCATACCATAGTGTTTCATCTTAGGGAACTGTTTGATGAGCAAGCTCGGTCTGAAAGGTTCGAGACCTCAAGGCTACTCTTAACTACTAAGATGACTCCAGGTTCATCTGAAGTGCAGTATGCACTGAAGATGAATGGGTATATTGAGAGATTGGTCGTCTTAGGTTTTGTCATGGATTATGAATTAAGTATTGACTTAATTTCGGTTGGATTGTCGATAGTTATTCACGGTTTGTGTTAAACTATCGGATGAACCAAGTATCCACAACAATCCTCGAGTTGATCAATCTTTCGACAAGCAGAGCAAGCTATCAAGAAGGATAGCAAGCAAGTGTTGATGGTGGACTCTTCTTCCGGTTCAAAGAAAAGAAATGAAGAAGAAAAGGTCTAAGAAACCAAAAGGAAGTATAGCCAAGAAGAAAACCAAAGAGGCTGCTCCAAAGGAACTTGCTTCCATGTGGCAAGGCCGCCACTAGAAGTTAAAGCCGTAAAGTCTATCTGAAAGAATGAAGCGAAGAAGGCATCGATGCCTCGACTTCTTCAAATATGTTTGTCATTGAGGTTAATCTTTTACGATCATAACATATGGGTATTAGATACGGTTGTGGCTCACACATATGCAATGATATCACGGGGCCTCGAGGACGATGAGCGACTCATGAAGGAGAACTAGACCTGCGTGTGGAAAATGGAGCAAGAGTTGTTGCATTAGCCGTAGGCACTTACTTTTGTCACTCCCGGTGGGCTTGTAATTAAATTGGATGATTGTTATTTTGTACTGTATTAACAAAGAACATATTATGCATTTCTTGTTTAAATAAATTTGGTTTCCATTTGACTTTTAGTAACAATGGTTGTTCTATTAGTTTGAATGGAATGCTTTATGGTACTGGTACTTTATGCAATGAAATTTACATATTAGATATGTCACATCCAATTATGAATGTCAATGACACGAAAAGACATAAACGAGATAATTTAAAATCAACTTACTTATGGCATTGTCGCCTTGGCCATATAAATGAGAGACGCATAGCTAAGCTTCATAAGAGTGGTAGTTTAGGGTCATTTGATTATGAATCATATGACACATGTGAATCTTGTTTATTAGGCAAGATGACTAAGTTACCCTTTAAGGGAAAGGGTGAACGAGCGACTGGAGTATTAGACCTAATACATTCAGATGTATGTGGTCCGATGTCCATCCATGCCATAAGTGGTTATCTTTACTTCATTACCTTTATCGATGACTATTCTCGATATGGGTACTTGTATCGATGAGATACAAATCAAGCATTTGAAAAGTTCAAACAATTGAAATGAAGTAGAAAACCAACTTGGAAAAGTATCAAGACATTACGATCCGATCGTGGTGGGGAATACTTAGACCAAGAGTTTTGGATTATCTCGGCGCTTAATGGGATTTTATCTCAATGGACTCCTCCTTACACACCACAAAGATAATGGTGTGGCAGAAGGAGAAATCGAACCTTGTTAGACATGGTACGATCAATGATGGGCTTTGCAAAGTTACCAAAATCCTTTTGGGGTTATCAATCGAGACATTTGTTTACTTGCTAAACAGAGTTCCATCAAAGAGCAGTTGATGTGACTCCATATGAGATGTGGACTAACAAAAGACCCTATCTTACTCATTTGAAAGTTTGGGGCTGTCCCGCTTATGTGAAGCGGACTCGGTCGAGATAAACTTGATGCAAAGTCGACAAGTGTTTGTTCGTAAGATATCCTAAAGAAACAATGGGATATCAATTCTACTTCTTTGAGGAACAAAAGGTGCTTGTTTCAAAGCATCTTTGTCTTTTAGAGAAAGAGTTTCTTTTACAAGAAGGCGGTGGGAGCAAAATTGAACTTGAAGAAGTTCAAGATGCGCGAACAGACGCAGATCAACTGCTTGAACTTGAAACTGTAACTCATACAGATGAAGTAACAGTTCAACCTTCTACAACACACGAAGTTCATAGGTCACGTAGAATACGCTCTGTTCCCGAGAGATATGGATTTCTCATGAATGAACAGGATGACGTATTGCTCATAAAAGATGATGAGCCTACTACCTATGAAGAGGTTCTGAAGAGTTCAGAGTCTCAGAAATGGCTTCATGCCATGCAGGCCGAAATGGATTCCATGTATGAAAACCAAGTATGGACTTTGGTTGATGCACCCGAAGGAATAAAACCCATAGGGTGCAAATGGGTTTTCAAAAAGAAAACCGACATGGATGGTAATGTAATTACCTATAAAGCAAGGCTTGTGGCTAAAGGTTTTCGTCAAAGACAAGGAGTTGACTACGACGAGACCTTCAGCCCAGTAGCAATGCTTAAATCCATTAGAAAACTCCTAGCCATTGCCACTCATTATGATTATGAGATATGACAAATGGATGTGAAGACAGCTTTCCTAAATGGAAATGTAGCTGAGGATGTGTATATGACACAACCTGAGGGCTTCACTTCCTGTGATGGCGAAAAGGTATGCAAGCTTCAGAAATCCATCTATGGATTGAAGCAAGCATCCAGGAGTTGGAATATCCGTTTTGATGAGGTAATCAAAGAGTTTGGTTTCTCACAAAATCCGGATGAATACTGTATGTATAAGAAGGTTAATGGGACTGCAAACGTATTCCTTGTGCTATATGTGGATGACATATTATTACTAGGAAACGATGTCTCTATGCTACAATCAGTCAAGATTTGGTTGTCCAAACAATTTGCCATGAAAGACCTTGGTGAAGCAACTTATATCCTTGGGATAAGGATCTATAGAGATAGATCAAAAGGGTTGCTTAGTCTTTCACAATCAACGTACATAGACAAGATGCTAAAGAGGTTTAGCATGGAGCAATCCAAGAGAGGGTACCTTCCCGTGACTCATGGGATAACACTCTCGAAATCTATGTGTCCTAAAACACAAGATGAGAGGATGTGCATGAATATGATCCGTATGCATCGTGGTAGGATCTATCATGTATGCTATGCTATGTCACGAGACCCGACGTATCATATGCTCTAAGTGTTACTGAGCGATACCAATTGGATCTGGTGAGGGTCCTTTGGGTGGTCATTAAGAATATCCTAAGTACTTACAGCGGGACTAAGGATGTTTTCTTGATATATGGGGATGGAGATCTCCAAGTGGCGGGTATCTGAGATGCGATTTTCAATCGATAAGGATGATTCCAAATCCCAATCAGGTTATGTATTCACAATCGAGCGGTAGGCGATCGGTTGGAAGAGTTCAAACAAGAGACGCATCGCCGATTCGACAACCGAGGCAGAGTACATTGTCGCCGAGCGTGAAAAGGCGGTTTGGATCAAGAAGTTCATTCTTGAACTTGGTGTGGTTCCTAGCAATGATGGGCCCATCTGATTGTATTGTGACAACAATGGGGCTATTCTTGTGAGCGAAGGAACCAAGGTCTCATCAACGATCCAAACACGTAGTCCGCAGATATCATCTGATCAGGAAGATCATAGGACGAGGTGATGTCCAGATCGAGAGAGTTCCCACCGAGCAGAATATTGCTGATCCGTTGATGAAGCCATTGTCACAAAAGAGTTTTGATTCTCATGTACTACTTTATGGTATTAGATATCAAGGCGATTGGCTTTAGGTCAAGTGGGAGATTGTTAGAGTAGTGCCCTAAAGGCAATCGCCTTTTAGCGCATTTTGTACAAATTTGTTACGCAGTCTTTATAAATAAATAAAGAAAGGCATATTTCATTAATTTGTTGTTCATTATTTATGAACTGATATAGATCTGTAATCAAATTAATGAAGTCCATGATATATGACATAGCATGAAGGAAATTATGATGTGATCACACTACTAAGATTCCTATCATGTGCAATTATGTCATTATCTAAATTATCCCTAGTCATAGGATTACTGAGACTGGACATCGGTAATCCGGAAAGACTAGCACATCTCATGCTCCTTGATTTGATCAAGCAGTGGATCTCAGAAACTGTAAATATGAGATATTTAGGGTTGAGATGTGGATGCTTACTAGAGGTAGTAAGTACATTGGATGACCTGCCATGAGATCATCAGATGGATTTCCTATTCTAATGTCAGTGATAATCTCATCATAGCAATGGTGCAAGTATCCTTAGACTTGAGGTGCTCAAGGATATCTTGGATACTGATTCTGTGCTTTGACTCCATTCCTTGTTGCCTTACAGAGGTCGCTCATAGGGTGGTGCTTGGAGTGCAGTTTGAGGTATTGAAGGTAATTGAGTAGCCAATAGAGGATTCACCACTTACGTGATAGCGAAGATGATACCCATGGCCTCTTGTCAGGTCATTACTTAGAAATCTCTGGCGAGTATGTATGTCGTGAAGAGTGTCTTCAATGACATAAAAGTAATGAGTCTAGGACAAGAACTGAAATCACTGGACTAGATTTGGCGTAGTCGATCTAGTGAGAGTTGACACATTGCCCATACTCATAACCAAGTGGGGTATAGGATGGTGAAATGACGAATTGCACGGTAATTATCTATGGAAGGGTTCGTGATATGGTCCATGATGAATATACATTCATTCGTCAAACCAATTACTTTCCAGTCAATTGGTGGTCATGATGTGTTGCTAGATACCGCTCATGACTTGCTTAGATTAAGTGTTAATATAAGTGGTCAATATAACCGGGAACCTAATGGGTCACACGCATAAGAGTGTCTCGGAGAACTCGTAAAATAGTTTTGGAAAGAGTTCCAATATATGGAGAGCAACAAGATTAATTGGATCCCGATGAGATCGAGATATGTCCCGATGAGATCGCGACATCGATATTGCTAAAAAAGGTTTCCGGGGGTTTTTCCCATACCGGGACCCGGTAGGCCGGTAGGACCGACCCCAATTTGACTGGACCGCTTCAACAATTATATATATTAATTAATTAAGTAAATAATTAATTAATATATATATATATATATGCTTGTTCGGTGATAAGAAGTAAATGGAGAGGATAGAATTTTGACTTGGTCAAAATGATGATTAACTTTAACTTTTTAATGGTTAAGTGTTACACACGTGGACTTCTCCCATCCAAGTTCTTTCATTGGCTTTTTAAGGTGTTAAAAACATATGAAAGTAGCTGAAAAAAAGTGAGATGGTCGTGTATGAGGAGTGGCAACCGAAACTTAAAGGTTAAGTTTGAGAAACTTTGATTTTCTTAGGTTCTTTCTCCATTGATTCACGATAGCTTCTCACATCTCCAAGGCTTCTCTTTATCGATTTCACTTGCTCTCCATAGAACAAAGGTAAGATCTAGCAGTCTTTAATTTGTTCTAGCTATTCCCGGGTCAAAGGGTTTGTCCCGGTTAGGTTCTCCGATCTCTGCGTGGATACCGTTAGAGACAGTCTCCTTTGGTCGTTCGGTTTGAGTTTGTTATATATATACACATGGATCCTGGCTTTCGGGAAGGTCCCGGAACAGTTGTCTTTTTAGAGAAAAAGTTTCTTTTACAAGAAGACAGTGGGAGCAAAATTGAGCTTGAAGAAGTTCAAGATGCTCGAGCAGATCTTGAATCAATCGCCGAACTCAAAGCTGTGACTCATCTGAGATGAAGTAACAGCTCAACCTTCTATAATACACAAAGTTCGTAGGTCACGTAGGATACGCTCTGTTCCCGAGAGATATGGATTTCTCGTGAATGAACAGAATGACGTATTGCTTATAAAAGATGATGAGCCTACTACCTATGAAGAGGTTCTGAAGAGTTCAGAGTCTGAGAAATGGCTTCAAGCCATGCAGGCTGAAATGGATTCCATGTATGAAAACCAAGTATGGACTTTAGTTGAGGCACCCGAAGGAATCAAACCCATAGGGTGCAAATGGGTTTTCAAAAAGAAAATCGACATGGATGGTAATGTAATTACCTATAAAGCAAGGCTTGTGGCTAAAGGTTTTCGTCAAAGACAAGGAGTTGACTACGACGAGACCTTCATCCCAGTAGCAATGCTTAAATCCATTAGGATACTCCTAGCCATTGCCACTCATTATGACTATGAGATATGGCAAATGGATGTGAAGATAGCTTTCCTAAATGGAAATCTAGCTGAGGATGTGTATATGACACAACCTGAGGGCTTCTCCTCCTATGATGGCGAAAAGGTATGCAAGCTTCAGAAATCCATCTATGGATTGAAACAAGCATCCAGGAGTTGGAATATCCGTTTTGATGAGGTAATCAAAGAGTTTGGTTTTTCACAAAATCCGGATGAACACTGTGTGTATAAAAAGATTAATGGGACTGCAATCGCATTCCTTGTGCTGTATGTAGATGACATATTATTGCTAGGAAACGATGTCTCGATGCTACAATCAGTCAAGATTTGGTTGTCCAAACAATTTTCCATGAAAGACCTTGGTGAAACAACTTATATCCTTGGGAAAAATATTTATAGAGATAGATCAAAAAGGTTGCTTGGTCTTTCACAATCAACGTACATAGACAAGATGCTAAAGAGGTTTAGCATGGAGCAATCCAAGAGAGGGTACCTTCCCGTGACTCATGGGATAACACTCTCGAAATCTATGTGTCCTAAGACACAAGATGAGAGGATGCGCATGAGTATGATCTCGTATGCATCTGCGGTAGGATCTATCATGTATGCAATGCTATGTACGAGACCCGATGTATCATATGCTCTAAGTGTTACGAGCAGATACCAATCGGATCTGGTGAGAGTCCTTTGTGGTGGTATCAAGAATATCCTCAAGTACTTGCTAAGGACTAAGGATGTTTTCTTGATATATGGGGATGGAGATCTCGGTGGCGGGTATCTGAGATGCGATTTTCAATCGATAAGGATGATTCCAAATCCCAATCAGTTTATGTATTCACACCGAATGGCGGGCGATTAGTTGGAAGAGTTCTGACCGAGGCAGAGTACATTCTTTGCTTGAAGCGTGAAAGGAAGCGATTTGGATCAAAAGTTCATTATTGAACTTGGTGTGGTTCCTAGCGATGATGGGCCCATGCGGTTGTATTGTGACAACAATGGAGCTATTCTTGCAGCGAAAGAACCAAGGTCTTATCAACGATCCAAACACGTACTCTGCAGATATCATCGATCGGGGAGATCATAGGGCGAGGTGATGTCGGATCGAGAGAATTCCCACCGAAAGCGAATATTGCTCGATCCGTTGACAAAACCATTATCAAAAAGAGTTTTGATTCTCATGTACTACTTTATGGTATTAGATATCAAGGCGATTGACTTTAGGTCAAGTGGGATATTGTTAGAGTAGTGCCCTGAAGGCAATCGCCTTTATCGCATTTTGTACAAAGTTGTGTACATACTTTATGAATAAATAAAGAAAGGCATATTTCATTAACTTGCTGTTCATTATTTATGAACTAATATTGATCAATAAGCAAATTAATGAAGTCCATGATATATGACATAGCATGAAGGAAATTGTGATGTGATAATACTACCGAGATTCCTATCATGTGCAATTATGTCAAGATATCTAAATTATCCTAGTCATAGGATTCTTGAGGCTGGACATCGGTAATCCGAAGAGACTAGTACATCTCAAGCTCCTTGATTTGATCAGCGGTGGATCTCGAAAGTCTGTAAATATGAGATATTTAGGGTTGAGATGTGGATGCTTACTAGAGGTAGTAAGTACATTGGATGACCTGCTATGAGATCATCACATGGATGTCCTATTCTAATGTCAGTGATAATCTCATCATAGCAATGGTGCAAGTATCCTTAGACTTGAGGTGCTCAAGGATATCTTGGATACTGATTCTTTGTTTTGACTCCATTCCTTGTTGCCTTACAAAGGTCGCTCACAAGGTGGTGATTGGGTACAACTTGAGGTATTCGAAGGTAATTGAGTAGCCAATAGAGGATTCACCACTTCTGTGATAGCAGAAGATGATACCCATGGCCTCTTATCAGGGTCATTACTTGGAAGTCTCGGCGAACATATATGTCATGAAGAATGTCTTCATTGACATATTAAGTAATGAGTCCCGGACAAGAACTGAAATCACTTGGACTAGATTTGGCGTAGTCGATCTAGTAAGAGTTGACACTTGCCCATACTCATAACCAAGTGGGGTATAGCATGGTGAAATGATGAATTGCAGTAATTATCTATGGAAAGGTTAAGTGATATGGTTCATGATGAATACATGTTCATTCGTCAAACCAATTACTTTCCGGTCAATTGGGGGTCATGATGTGTTGCTAGATACCGCTCATGACTTGCTTGGATTAAGTGTTAATCTAAGTGGCCAACATAACCGGGAACCTAATGGGTCACACGCATAAGAATGTCTCGGAGAATTCATAAAATAGTTTTGGACAGAGTTCCAATATATGGAGAGAAAAAGGATTAAATGGATCCTGATGAGATCGAGATATGTCCCGATGAGATCGCGACATCGATATTGCTGAAAAACGTTTCCGAGGGTTTTTCCCATACCGGGACCTAGTAGGTCGGTAGGACAGACCCCAGTGTGACTAGACCACTTCAGCATTTATTTATATATATATATATAATTAATTAAAGAATTAATTAATTAATATATATATATATATGAGTCATCATTGATGATGGGAGAAGAGGATAAGACCAAAGCTTATTTTATTAATCTTTGGCACCAACGTGGAAAGCAAGCTTCATTTCACCATTTAATGTCTTTTAAAAGTTAAAAGACAAATGGCATTTGGTGATAAGAAGAGAGATTCATCGTTGGTTTATAAAGAGAAAAACGATGGATGAAGAAAGATGGTTTTTTAGAAAGAGTTTCTAAAAACATAAGCTTTCTTCTTCAAAGCTCCATTATCTTTCAAGTTCTTCTTCATCATGATTCCAAGCTCTCCAAGGACAAAGGTAAGAGCTAGCACTCTTTAATTTGTTCTAACTATTCCCGGGTCAAAGGGTTTGTCCCGGTTAGGTTCTCTGATCTCTACGTGGATACCGTTAGAGACGGTCTCCTTTGGCCGTTATGGTTTGAGTTTGTTGTATAGACACATGGATCCTGACTTTCGGGAAGGTCCCGGAATAAAAAAAAAATTTGTTTTCCTCACCGTGGGCATGTGATGCTTACACCGGGATTTTCCTACAGGTACTACTGATCTTTGGTTAATGTTTGAGAAAGGTAAAGATTTCAGGTTAATCGGATATTGCGATGCGGGCTATACCGGAGATAGAATCGAAAGGAAGAGCACAAGTGGAGGATGTCACTTTCTTGGCTCAAACTTAGTTTCATGGTCAAGCAAGAGACAAAGCTCAATCACTCTATCAACTGCCGAAGCAGAGTATATATCTACCGCAAGCTGTTGTTCACAAACATTGTGGATCAAATATCAACTTGAAGACTATTCAGTTCAAGAAGAGGAGATTCCAATCTATTATGACAACACCAGTGCAATCAATCTGTCAAAGAATCCGATCCAGCATTCGGAAGTGAAACACATCGAAGTCAGACATCACTTCTTGAGAGACTATGTTCATAGGAAGGTGGTTAAACTACAGTTCATCAAAACAGAGTATCAGTGGGCAGACATCTTCATTAAACCATTGAGTGAAGAATGGTTTCAGAAGATCAGACGCAACCTTAACATGGTAATGTTAAGTGAACAGTCAGGCTAAAGGGACGTCAAAATTATGGCGTTAGAAGCGGTGAGTTCTGGTGGTAACCGCTAACAAGGAAGTTTTGGAGGGAAACGTTTCACGATCTTTAGAATCCCAATGATTCTAGGGCACGCGTGATAAGACACTTCAAGTAGCCTGAAGTTGAGATCATTGCGGTTATTTTCATCTATAGACGGTTCATCTTGCTTTCCAAATTCTCTAAATCATCCTACCCTAGAAGAAAAGCTTACCAGAGTCAGCTTTTGTTCTAAAACAATGGAGGCAGCTATGATATTCGGAAGGCATGTGGATTTCGAGTCGCTAAGGAAGGATGGTATAGACGTAGAACCTGAGACTAAAAGAGCTGGTTGGAGGAATTTCTTCTAGGTACGAGAACCAGTGTACACCAATGAGGTATTTGACTTTTGGAAGAATGCTCAACTTGTAGACAACACTATTATATCCTCAATAGACGTTATATCTGTTGTCGTGACAAAGGAGCTGATAAGGATGGTGACCGATTGTCCATCGGTTGGTGAGACCCTGTCAACCAAGGCTAAGTGGATGACAATGGTCAACATGAAGGAAGAAGATGTTAGCAAACAGTTGTATGGAGTGAATGACCCTTCGGAGAGGAAGACTTGATCCGGTCCCGAAAGTTAGGGTTCTTCATGCGATTTTGTTTAATTGGATCTTACCGGAGGCGGAGTTGAGGCATTTGGTGACCACCTGGATGAACAATGTTTGTTCTACCTGCTGAATCACAATCCTATTGACTTACCCTTCTTAATCTTCCATTATATGATTAAGGGGATGAAGGATACAAACAGTTATCTTTACGGCATGCTTCTTACAAGGATTTTTAAGAAATCTGGAGTCCTTCTACACAAAGGAAATAGAAGAATTGTACCTGTGAAGAGTACTATTGACTCAATCACTATATGGCGAATGGGTCTGAGGACAGTAATTAAAGAAGAAGCAGACTCTTCACAGAGAACTAGAACTGAGGGGCAGCGATTATTAAAGAAATCTCCAACAACAAGTTCTAGATCTCATAGAAGTGTGAGTATGTCAATAGAAGAAAGGAGAAGATTATATAGAAGGCCTTTGATAAAACAGGCATGTCCTAGAGAAGAGTATAATCTAGCTTGGAGGACAGACGATGGTGGGACAAAAAGGAAAGGAGAGAATCTTTTGGGTGAAATTACTAAGAAAGCAAGGAGATCACCTAGGATTCGAACTTTAAGGCAACAAGAAGAGAGAAGAGCCAGAGAGCAGGAACAAGTAAAAGCCTCTGGATTCAGCACACGAAAGGTGACAAGATCTCTCGTCTCAATTTTGGAGGAAGAATCAGCCAAACAGAGCAAGGAGAATGAGAAGAAGAGAAAATTGGAGTTTGAGATACAGAAGTCTCAAGTTAAGAAAACTCCAGAATAAAGACTAAAGTAGTTAGTCGAAGGAGGAGTTTGTCTACTCTGTGGAAGTTAATCAAGAGAAGAATACTCCCGTTGTTGAACAACCGGAGGAACCGTGGAGCCTAGCTTTGGTTGAGCCTACTCACATCGATAATCAACAAGAGGTCCTGATAGATTTGAGCTCGGTCAGGTACCATTGGAGAAATCGATGAACCTAGTGCAGTGGATTCACAACTATTTGAACTTTAAGAAAGGATAAGTTTGAAGTCAAACTGGTTGAAGTGGTGACAAGGTGGAGTACTGCAATTGCCATCTGCAGTCAACCAATAAGGCAAATAAAGGCTGTCTTACAACCTATTCTGATAAATAATGAGACATGGCATATATTGAATGAAGACGAAATGAACTTCTATGATACTTTAAGGTATGCTGCTACAAAGCCATACCCTACCAAAATGTCTTCTCGACCATACACTATTTATCCGATCCACGAGCGATCGATAATAAATGTTGTACCAGACATTCAGCCAAGATATCCTTTGGATATGAATAAAGGAAAAAAGAAGCTATATCCAGAAGGAATCAGTGATGATCTTTCCGCAGATCAAATTGAAGAAGAAGTGCATCGAATTGATGTAGCATGCGCTTCTAAGGAGAATAAAAGCGAGCTAGTCATAGTTTCACGGATAAGTATGAAGACCATCCGATGGGGAAGATTAATAACAGGGACGTTTATTGAATTCCTTGTTCAGACATTTTTGCGTATTGACCTTTATCTAATACACTGTCTATTAAAGCTGAAGCTATACCCCTGCAAGGAAGACAGTTGCTTATGCTACCTGCTCCCTATGACTTGGACATCCCAGAGTCAAATGTATTCATTCATCCACCCACATTTGCAATTCAAGAAGATTACATTCCTTCCTCAGACGCTTATGCTACAACAACTGCGTTCACTGCTCCCTCAGCAGATATTGATCAATCCTCCTCACCGTTGGACTCACAAGCTGAAATCAACAAATTACGCGGAGAAGTCAACGAGATAAAGGAGACAATGAATGATTTGAAGAAGATGATGACAGAACTGTTGAAGAGTCGTCGTCATTAATCATTTTTTATTATAACAAATAGGGGGAGAAGAGAATGAGCAGAGGAGAAGAGAATGAGCATAAAAGAATCTGAAAAGAGTGTGATTGAAGGAGACGAAGACGAAGGAAGAAGAAAAAGAAGATTTTTGAAGATAAGTTTTTCTTCTTATACATTGTATTTTGTTTTCTTTTTTGGTATATAATTTGTTATCATAAAAAAGGGGTAGATTGTTAAGTCAAAATGACTTTACTTAGATATAATTTTGATGTATAACAAAGAGAAAAATAAAAGAAAAACAAAAGCAGACGAACCAACGTAGACGCAGACGCACTGATAAGGCGTGAGAATGGACGCACGTAAAGGCAGATCTTTATTAGTCCCGAATTTTTTTATGATGTCATTAAGCATGAACTGTGTTATTTATGTGATTATTGCTTAGTTTGATTGAATTGAGAACATTAGTGGATTTAATTATGTGAGGGCATTTTGGAAAGTTCACTTAAGTTGGAAGGGATTTAGGCTTATTAAGAGGGGTATGATAGTCTTTGTCCACTCCTTAGGTTTTTAAAGGAAAGAAATAGAATAGAAGAAGAAGAAGAGAGTAGCCGACGGTGGAGGGAGAAGAGGAGAGAAAAGAGAGCTTCGATTTCTAAGGTTTCTGACAGTTTGGAAGCGCTTTCCGATAAGTTTAGCACCTTTCTATCTTGTTTCTGGATGGATTAAACATTAAGATAGCTTGGATTGAGCATAATCGATGATTTAGGGTTTTGAGTGAAAAATATGGATAAATCGTTGGGTTGATGATTTTAGGATGGATTGGAAGCTTAGAATGGGTTAGAACTATAGTAGAAGTCTTGATCTATGCCTTAGATGTGTTGCATTTACGTTTGGGAGAAGGATTGAAGTTGGAAATTTCTGAAAATCGGGTCTCGGAGTCGACCTCTAGACCCGCACGTCGCGACGTGCGTATGAGCACGCCACGGCGTGCGTGAAAGGGGAGCAACGTCGCGGCGAGCGAATAAATTATTCGCCGCGACGTGCGAGCGGAAGCACGCCGCGACGTACGAGAAGGAGCACGTCCCGACGTGCTGGAAAATTGGTGCACGCTGTGGCGCACACTTGCGTGCACGCCGCGGCGAGACCAAGCCGTTCGCCGCGGCGAACGAAGCTTCGTCGTGGCGAGTCCCCTTTTGCCCGAAAGTGAGATTTTTGATATTTTTGGGCATATCTTTTGGTGTAAATGTCCAATTGAGGTGATTTCAGACTCATTGTGATCTAGAAATCAAGGACTACGAGTTGTATGAAGAAGGGAAGTTTGGAATCAGTCTCTAAAGGTTCGGGATTTTATGAGGAAATCGAATATAGACTTTTAGTGCGTTATTTTGGATTTCACGCTTATCGATTAATTGTCTTTGAACATTGTTTGATTTGGAACTTGGTTTATTATAGGGAACCAAGTGATTTGACCCAATCGCAAGAGGAAGGGAAGTGATGAGTCGATACTCAGCGATACTAGGTGGGTAATATGTTTATGGTTATTGTGTGTATGGGAAAATTGCCTGATGTGTGCTTGCTTGCATTATATGACATTACTTGTATTGAATTACATGAGAACTATTGAATATGCCTTGATTACAATTATGCATGGCTTGATAAGCCGTATGGAAATGGACAAGAATGAGAATTTAGAAAACTGTGAAAAATGTTTTGAGCATGAATCGACTGGACTATGTGATTTGTTTGGGTAAGAGAGTTACGGATGGAGTCACGTGCGTTGTGACAAAAGCCTTCTCCCGGCTGCCGCTTGTGGCAACGAGATCCTTGAAATCGGACTCGGATAGTTCTGGTTACCTTTGGTTTATCCGAATCGTTCTGGAACTCTCGAGCCAATTGATTGTGCATACGATGGACTTGTTGAGCATAACATATGATTGCTATGACTGACTTGTTGCATAATGATTGGTATGTTGAGAAATAGAAATTGTATGACCTATGCTTATATGAATGTGAATTATTTGAGGAATATGGATTTGCTATATTGATATTGCTTGATTGTGTGGCTCGTTGCCAATGGCTATAAACGTATATATCCTTGAGCCGCATGACTCACCCCATTACTCTCCCCTCCTCAGGTGCAGATCGAGATGATTGTCGACCTTACAGGGCATCGGAAACGTCAAACTAGTTAGGAGCCTTATATAAGTTAATACTTTGGTTAGCCCACCAGCATTTCATCATGGAGCATACTTTTGTATGTTGGGATTTAAATTTCATTTTGTATTATGCTGCATTTGAGAATGCTTGTTGAATTTCTTTGAAATTGTAATGGCATGAAGCCCCTTAGTTCATGGGGTGTTTTGGAATACATGTGTACAATGCGCATGTGTATATGTATGAGTATATGTGTGAATCGAATTGTACTTATGTAATTGTATGGATGTTGGGATCGGGTCCAATGTTATGGGAGCGCCCGTGGCCGGCGCAGCCCGAGGGGCCGCCTCGGGAATCGGGGATCAGGGGCCCGGGCCCAACATGTTTGGTATCAGAGCGCCTAGGTTTAGTGTCCTTGGCTTAGAATGCATATAGGACGACTTGTTGATCTATGATTAATTGCTGCATTGATTAAGTGACATGCATATCATGCATACATGTAGATTGTCATATAGCTAATCCTTAGTGTTTCCATTTGAAGGAGTATGATGCCACCTCGTAGAAGGACACGAGGAGTTATGCAAGGTCGTGCACTTTGACTCTCCCACCAGAGAGGAGAGGATCGATGAGTCGATAGCTGTGGAATCTTGAAGCTTCTGTAGGGCTAGGTAGTGAGCCCATTCCTTCGCAGACGCAGGAGTCTCTGATTCCGCAGGAGCCAGTGCCTCCATTTGATAGGCTGAGAAAGTATGGGGTAGTTGATTTCTTTGGGACTTCAGATCCTGAAGAAGCAGAGACATGGTTGCGGAAGACCGAGAGAGTGCTGGATCAGATGGAGTGTGAGGATGACGAGAGGGTCATCTATGCGGCGAGTTTGCTTCAGGGAGATGCACTTCACTGGTGGGAGACTGTACTAGGAAGTCAGATGAGGCCAGTGGGATTGGTATGACAGGATTTCGTGGTTGCTTTCAAGAAGAAGTATCTGTCAGAGGTATATGTTCAGTGAAGAGAGGAGTTCCTCGGTTTGACTCGAGAGGATATATATTAGCGAGTATGAGCGTCGGTTTACTCAGCTATCCCGTTATGCTTCAGATCTGATGTTGAGTGAAGCTGCAAGATGTCGCAGGTTTGAGTCAGAATTGCATTTAGCGTCGAGAGAAGGTGATTGTCAGAATTTACGTGATTTTCAGCGTTGGTTGAAGCGACTCGAGGTTGAGAATATAGAGAATATCAAAAGTGTTGTGAACAAGAAGAGAAAAGGCGAGAGCGATCCAGGAGAGGAGGTAGCACTAGTACTCCTATGCTAGACAGGAGTGCTAGGAGCTTCCCATCGATCGAGAGGAAAGGAGCAGTGGTGCGAGCCGACCTAGGCCGATGAGGACTTCTACTGTTTCTCACCAAGCCTCAACGGTGGGTGGCGGTAGAAGGGGAGATGGAGATAGATCTTTCATCCCGACGTGTGAGCACTGCGGGAGAGCTCATAGAGGAGAGTGCTTTAGACTGACAGGAGCTTGTTTCAACTGTGGGGAGAAGGGACACATTGCCAGAGAGTGTCCTCAGCCTCCACGACAAGAGAGAGGTCAGATGCAAGCTCCGAGGAGGACAGAGAGCATGGGACAGAGGACTATGACAGAAGTGGGCAGTTCTAATGCGGCTAAGAGGGTGAATCTTCCGGGAAGACCGAGAGGCCAGGCACCAGCTAGGGTGTTTGCAATAACTAGAGAGGATGCAGAGACCGCTCCAGATGTAGTCACTGGTACGGTTCAGTTATTTTTTGATGATGTGCTAGTTTTGATTGATCCGGGTTCTACTCATTCGTTTATTTCTTCGAGTAGGCCCGTCTGTGATATGATTGTGAGCCCTTTGGATACTTCGCTGATGGTGAGTACTCCAATCGGTCAGTATATTGTGATTAGTCAAGTGTATAGAGGTTGTGAGATTCGCATTGATGGAGAACTTCTAGTGGTCGATTTGATGCCACTGAAGATGGGAGGATTAGATGTGATTTTGGGCATGGATACATTGGAAAAGTACAATGCCCGTTTGGATTGTAAACAGAAGACAGTGGAATTTGAATTGGATAGCGGCAAGAGAGTGATGTTTACTGGGGACAGGAAAGCGAGTCTGCCCAGAATTTTTTCAGCATTGACAGCAGAGAAGATGATGAGTAAAGGTTGTGAGGCGTTTTTGGCCTATGTGGTTAACACTAGGGCAGATGGAGGAAAGCTTGAGGATATTCCAGTAGTCAGGGAATTCTCGGACGTCTTTCCCAAGGAATTACCAGGACTACCGCCAGCTCGGAAAATTGAGTTTTCCATTGAGCTTTTGTCAGGTACAGCACCGATTTCGATTCCTCCTTACCGGATGGCTCCGACGGAATTGAAAGAGCTTAAGGAGCAATTGGAGGAGTTGTTGGAGAAAGGGTATGTTCGACCGAGTTCTTCACCTTGGGGAGCTTCGGTCTTATTTGTGAAGAAGAAAGATGGATCGTTGAGAATGTGTATAGATTTTCAGAAGCTGAATCAGGTCACTGTGAAGAACAAGTATCCGCTTCCTCGCATTGATGATCTGTTTGATCAATTGCAAGGAGCGAGAGTCTTCTCGAAGATAGACTTAAGATCGGGTTATCACCAGTTGAGGATTAAGGAGTTGGATGTGCCGAAGTCTGCTTTCAGGACTCGGTATGGGCATTTTGAGTTTTTGGTGATGCCTTTTGGATTGACGAATGCGCCTGCAGCGTTTATGGATTTGATGAATCGGGTTTTCAAGCCATTCTTGGACCAATTTATCATTGTCTTTATTGATGATATCTTGGTGTATTCCAAGAGTGATGAGGAACATGAGGAGCATTTGAGGATGGCTTTGGAGACTTTGAGGAGGCATGAGTTGTATGCCAAATTCGATAAATGCGAATTTTGGCTGAGGGAAGTTGCATTTCTTAGACACGTGATCTCAGAGCAAGGAGTTCATGTGGATCCAAAGAAGATAGAAGCTGTTATGAGTTGGGAAGCACCGAAGAATGTAGCAGAAGTGAGGAGTTTTCTGGGTTTGGCAGGCTATTACCGGAGATTCATGGAGGGGTTCTCTATGATAGCCGCTCCGATGACTAAGTTGTTGAGAAAGAATCAAAAGTTTGTTTGGAGTGAGGAGTGTCAGAGGAGCTTCGAGGAGCTCAAGCTTAGATTGACGAGTGCTCCGATTTTGGTTTTGCCTTCGGGAGATGAAAGTTATTCGGTGTATAGTGATGCTTCGAGGAAGGGTCTTGGATGTGTTTTGATGCAGGGAGATCGGGTGATTGCTTATGCTTCGAGGCCGTTGAAGCCTTATGAGCTGAATTATCTGACGCATGATTTGGAGTTAGTAGCGGTGATCTTTGCCTTGAAGATTTGAAGGCATTATCTGTATGGAGTTCAGACAAGGATTTTTACTGATCATAAGAGTCTGAAGTATTTGTTGAGCCAGAAGGAATTGAATTTAAGGCAGAGAAGGTGGATCGAGCTACTAAAGCATTATGACTTGTTGATTGAGTATCATCCGGGCAATGCCAATGTTGTGGCGGATGCCTTGAGCAGGAAGTCGTTGATTGCTCATGTTCGATCAGTTTATCTTCCTTTATTGGAAGAGATGGCCAAGCTTAAGATAAGCTTGAAGCAGGAGGAGTCGGAGTGTCTTCTCGCTAATTTTCGAGTGAGACCGATTCTCAGGGAGAAGGTTAGGGAATTGCAGGCTCAGGATGCAGATTTGAGTAAGCTTCAAGATGAAATTCGGAATGGCAAGATTTCTGAGATAATTGTGCAGGATGATGGGCTTATGACAGTGGGAAATAGGTTGTGTATCCCAGATGTGCAGGAGGTTAAGGCTGAGATTATGGATGAGGCACACAATACGCCTTATGTCATGCATCCAGGAAGCACCAGGATGTATCGAGATTTGAGATAGCATTTTTAGTAAAAAGACATGAAGAGGGATATAGCAGAGTTTGTGAGTAAGTATCTAGTGTGTCAGCAAGTCAAGGCTGAACACCAGGCACCTGCAGGCAAGTTGAGGTCGTTGCCTATTCCGGAGTGGAAGTGGCAAAGGGTGACTATGGACTTTTTTATAGGATTGCCTAAGACCAGCAGGAGGCATGATGCCATATGGGTGATTGTGGACCGATTGACCAAGTCAGCTCACTTTTTGACGTTTAAGCAGACTGATTCTTTGCATGTGCTGGCAAAGAAGTATATTGATGAGATAGTGAGGTTGCATGGAGTTCCGGATTCGATTGTGTCTGATAGGGACCCTCGGTTTACTTCGAGATTTTGGGGTAGTTTGCAGGAAGCTTTGGGGACGAAGCTGAATTTTAGTACAACGTTTCACCCTCAGACGGATGGTCAATCTGAGAGGACCATTCGGACACTTGAGTGGATGCTTCGGGCTTGTGTGATGGATTTTTTAGGAGCATAGGATGAGCATTTGCCGTTGGTCGAATTTGCTTATAACAATTCGTACCATTCGAGCATTCAGATGGCTCCACATGAGGCATTGTATGGACGGAGATGTAGGACTCCGATCTATTGGGATGAAGAAGGAGAGAGGCAATTAGAAGGACCAGAATTGATTCAGACGACAGTTGAGAAAGTCAATTTGGTGAAGTAGCGGCTTAAGGCAGCACAAGATAGGATGAAGAGTTATGTTGATACTCACCGAAAGGAGATGGAGTATGAGGTCGGTGAGAAAGTGTTCCTTAAGACGTCTCCTTGGAAGGGAGTATTGAGATTTGGCAAGAAAGGAAAGTTGAGCCCAAGATATGTAGGTCCTTATGAGATTCTTGAGAGGATCGGACCTCTAGCTTACAGATTGGCGTTGCCGCCAGAGTTGTCTCAAATCCATGATGTTTTTTATGTTTCCATGCTGAGGAGGTACAGATCAGATCCTTCTCACATCATCCAGGCTAGTGAGGTCCAGCTGAGAGATGATTTGAGCTATGAGGAGCTTCCAGTGTAGATTTTGGATACCAAGGACAAGGTCCTCAGGAACAAGACGGTTCAATTAGTCACAGTCCTTTGGAGGAATCATTCGGTAGAGGAGGCTACATGGGAGCCATTGGAAGCCATGCGGGAGAAGTATCCGCATCTCTTCGATGATGCAGGTAAATTTTGAGGACGAAATTTCTTTTAAGAGGGGGAGAAATGTTAGGCCCCGAATTTTTTTTTATGATGTCATTAAGCATGAACTGTGTTATTTATGTGATTATTGCTTAGTTTGATTGAATTGAGAACATTAGTGGATTTAATTATGTGAGGGCATTTTGGAAAGTTCACTTAAGTTGGAAGGGATTTAGGCTTATTAAGAGGGGTATGATAGTCTTTGTCCACTCCTTAGGTTTTTAAAGGAAAGAAATAGAATAGAAGAAGAAGAAGAAGAGAGTAGCCGATGGTGGAGGGAGAAGAGGAGAGAAAAGAGAGCTTCGATTTCTAAGGTTTCTGACAGTTTGGAAGCACTTTTCGGTAAGTTTAGCGCCTTTCTATCTTGTTTCTGGATGGATTAAACATTAAGATAGCTTGGATTGAGCATAATCGATGATTTAGGGTTTTGAGTGAAAAATATGGATAAATCGTTGGGTTGATGATTTTAGGATGGATTGGAAGCTTAGAATGGGTTAGAACTATAGTAGAAGTCTTGATCTATGCCTTAGATGTGTTGCATTTGCGTTTGGGAGAAGGATTGAAGTTGGAAATTTTTGGAAATCGGGTCTCGGAGTCGACCTTCAGACCCGCACGACGCGACGTGCGTATGAGCACGCCACGGCAGGCGTGAAAGGGAAGCAACATCGCTGCGAGCGAATAAATTATTCGCCGCGACGTGGGAGCGGAAGCACGCCGCGACGTGCGAGAAGGAGCACGTCCCGACGTGCTGGAAAATTGGTACACGCCGCGACGTGCGAGACCAAGCCGTTCTTCGTGGCGAACGAAGCTACGTCGCGGCGAGCCCCCTTTTGTCCGAAAGTGAGATTTTTGATATTTTTGGGCATATCTTTTGGTGTAAATGTCCAATTGAGGTGATTTCAGACTTATTGTGATCTAGAAATCAAGGACTACGAGTTGTATGAAGAAGGGAAGTTTGGAATCAGTCTCTAAGGGTTCGGGATTTTATGAGGAAATCGAATATAGACTTTTAGTGCATTATTTTGGATTTCACGCTTATCGATTAATTGTCTTTAAACATTGTTTGATTTGGAACTTGGTTTGTTATAGGGAACCAAGCTGATTTGACCCAATCGCAAGAGGAAGGACGTGATGAGTCGATACTCAAGCGATACTAGGTGGGTAATATGTTTATGGTTATGTGTGTATGGGCAAATTGCCTGATGTGTGCTTGCTTGCATTATATGACATTACTTGTATTGAATTACATGAGAACTATTGAATATGCCTTGATTACGATTATGCATGGCTTGATAGGCCGTATGGAAATGGACAAGAATGAGAATTTAAAAAGCGTGAAAATGCTTTGAGCATGAATCATTTGGACTATGTGATTTGTTTGGGTAAGAGAGTTATGGATGGAGTCACGTGCGTGTTGTGATAAAACCTTCTCCGGCTGCCCGCTTGCAGCGAGATCCTCGAGAAATCGGACTCGGATAGTTCTGGTTTACCTTTGGTTTATCCGGATCGTTTACGGAACTCTCGAGCCAATTGATTGTGCATACACGATGGACTTGTTGAGCATAACATATGATTGTTATGACTGACTTGTTGCATAATGATTGGTATGTTGAGAAATAGAAATTGTATGACCTATGCTTATATGAATGTGAATTATTTGAGGAATATGGATTTGCTATATTGATATTGCTTGATTGTGTGGCTCGTTGCCAATGGCTATAAACGTATATACCACTGAGCTTCGCAGCTCACTCCATTACTCTCCCCTCCTCAGGTGCAGATCGAGACGATTGTCGACCTTACAGGGCATCGGAAACGTCAAACTAGTTAGGAGCCTTGTATAAGTTAGTACTTTGGTTAGCCCACCAGCATTTCATCATGGAGCATACTTTTGTATGTTGGGATTTAAATTTCATTTTGTATTATGCTGCATTTGAGAATGCTTGTTGAATTTCTTTGAAATTGTAATGGCATGAAGCCCCTTAGTTCATGGGGTGTTTTGGAATACATGTGTACAATGCGCATCTGTATATGTATAAGTATATGTGTGAATCGAATTGTACTTATGTAATTTTATGGATGTTGGGATTGGGTTCGATGTTATGGGAGCGCCCGTGGCCGGCGCAGCCCGAGGGGTCGCCTCGGGAATCAGGAAACTGGGGCTCGGGCCCAACAGATGCAGACGCTAAGAAAAATAGACTCAGACGCAAAAGAGAAAAATGGACGTATAGGCAGACACAAAATAAAAACAGACGAAGACGCGAATTAAGAAAAACAGACGCAGAAGAAGAATTGAAAGCGACGAAATCGATTCGGCTCAAGAATTCTGAACTCACTGATTAACTGTTTCTTTTAAAGATTCAAGAAACAAGATTCAAGAAGCAAGAATCCAGAAACAAGAATCAAGAAGCAGTTGGAGACGAAGGCTATAAATACAAGTCGAAGTCGAAGATTGCAAAGTTAGTTGAAAAATTAGTTGAATTACATCTACGTGATCGTAAAAAGCATACTGTGCAAATTAGCCGAGAGCTAATTTTAACTGTAACAAGTTTTCAAACACTTTTCTATGAGGAAGTAGTACAGATAGCCTGCAGAGGCTAAGTGTGAAATAATACTGATTGTAAAGACCTGAAGAGGCTTGAAATGAATACTTGTAAAAGTTGAAGAGATAGTGAAATCTCATAAAGAACTCTGAGGACTGGACGTAACCCACGGTTTAGGGTGAACCAGGATAAAATCGCTATGTCAACTACTCTTACTCTATCTCTCTTTTAGATTCAAGTTTTATCATTACTTCATTCGTAAAAAAAAGTTTCAAAGTTTTGATTAATTAGAATCTATCGAAAGTTCTATAAAAGAATTTTATTTCTCACAAAAAAATTTTGAAAGAATTTTTCAAAAAAGGGGAATACACAATTCAACCCCCCCCCCTTTCTCGTGCATTCTTATATCATTTTATAAGCATTGTATTAACGTGTGATTCACTTCATTAGGGAATTGGAGTAAAAGTTATGGGGGTTAGACCTAGATTAGTTACTGTTCATTTGGCAAATTTGGGCAGAACCTTTGGAAGGGTTTTTCACCCCTTTGGAGTCTGTTTTGGTTTTTGCATCCTTTATAATGATGTATAATATGCAATTTTTGGAGTTAGGAGCAAAAAGTTATAAGGTTAGAAAAAAGCAGTTATTGTTAATTTGGCAAGTTTATTGTTCCATTGGTTTTTATATAGGCAGTAACTTTGAGAGTGTTTTAACCTCTTTTAATGACTGAATTGACTTTTGCACCCTTCATGAAAGTTGTAAATAATCTTTTTATATTTCCATTGAGGTAAAATGGGACAGTGTTAGGCGATTGTGTTAAGAGATATGAGTTTTCAAACTTCTGGCATTGTGTAGGGCATTTGCAAGTTGGGCAGTAATCTTGAATTAGTTTTTGACTCCTTTAGAGGCAGATCTGATTCTTAAACTATTCATAGAAGTTGTAGAGTTTTCTTTTAGCTTTCCATCGATACCAAATTTGTTCAATTTAGAGATCTGAGTAAGGAGTTATGAATTGGGAAAGTTAGGTTGTCGGAAGAAAAAGAACCAGAGTTTTCCTTTTTGATGAAAAATGTGCATTGTGATTTGGATTTTTGTTTGAATTATGGTTTTACAAAATTGTTATGATTTATGCATTATTCGTGTTGGGATGAATTAAGATTATGATATGTGACATTATGTGACTTTTTGTGTGATTATGAGATAATATGACGAAAAATAAATTTTTTAAATAAGCCTTCGAGCAATCCGAGTTTTCGAGTGTAAGTTATATGATATGTGAGTTTGGTTAGGTCCCTTAAGTTAGAGTCGATTACCTTTGTCTCGTTTTAAAAGCCTTCTCTCGATTGCCGCTAGTAGCCTTTGGAGTTCGATATCGGACTCCATAAGTCACGGTTACCTTTGGACCATTACGCGGAAAGTGTAGTACGTTCCGTTCATGGCTACACAGGACTGCTATGCGGGAATGTGCAGTACGTTCTGTTTTGGACCGACCCAAACCATTTGATGTGTTATGTTAATAATTGATTTGAGTTATGAATTGTATATGATTATAATTGGTTTAGGTTTTGGATTAATTGATGAAATTGTTTATGGAATTGAGATATTGAATGTGATTTGGGATTGCATGGTGACCTTGTATAAAGACTTGGATTATGACATTATGTATGATAAATTATGATTTGTATATTGGATTGAGGATTTTTGAAGTATTAGGTATAAGATTGCGCTTGTATGTATTGCGATCCCAGACGGAGGGTCCGGTGGATTTTGATGATTGTGTGATCGATTTGGGAATTATAGAAGTGTATTTAAGTTAATTGCAGGTTTGGGTTTGTTCAAGTGCAGCCGTTATGCTGCCGAAATTTTGGTAGAAATAAAGATATAATAAGATAAGCAGGGTTTTTAAAAGATGAGTTTTTGGGATTTGTATTAATGTAGAAGAATATTCTCATGAATTAAGAAATTGCAAGTTAGCAAGCTTATATAAATGGAGATTAGTTTGAGGAACAATTTTCAAAAGAGGAAAATTGTTATTGTTTTGTTTTGATTATGATCGACGAAAGATGAGTAATGAATAAGAAAAAGAGAAGAGAAAAAAAATTTACACAGGTTTTGATCCATTTCGGATAGTTTAGTCTAGGTTTCCAATGCGACGTTTTTTTCGATAATTGTGTTCCGATATCGGGTTTCGCTTTCGTTCGCTTTATCTTCCGATTTATGTTTTCGCTTGCGAGTCATTCGCTTCCGATTTGTAATTTGATTCGTATCCGGTCTGTTTATGTTTCCGCTTTTGCTTTCGATTCAAATTCCGATCCGTTCGTCCTTTCGTATTATGTCTTTCCGCTTCGGATTCAATTTCTCAACTTTGAATTCGCTTTGGTTTCGGTTGCTTTCGTTTTGTTTTTCGATTGGGATCCGATTCCGAGATCGGGTCCCAACATAGATGGTATCAGAGCCCGGTATTAGAATCTTACTTGGGCTATACGTTTAGTAAAATTGAATTTATGATAATGTGATAAGTGAATTATGTGAAGTGATTGGTTGATTAAGGTTAAGAATTATGATGAAATGGGATGAATTGATTTGAATTTGAGATTAGAAATATTTGATGAATTGGGATGATTTGACTTCAAATATTTGTGAGATGAAGTAAGGAATACTTGAAAGATGAGGAAATTATTGATAAAGATATAAATATAGAAATTCAAAGGATTGTTTTGAATGATGATTTGGTCCATATTAAGGGTCATTAAGACTTGGACCATTGACTTGTATACATATGTTAAGGTTGATTTGTAGATATAGTGATTTTTGATAAGATATTGGAGGTATAAGATATAAGAAGTGAAATATTAGAAATAAGTTAAGAATATATGTGACAAGGAATTGGATAAGAAAGTGAGTGATTATGGTCATTTAGAAGCAAGTACTTGGAGATTTCATAAGTATGAATTTCGAGGACGAAATTCTTTTAAGGGGGAGAAATGTTGGACCCTGAACTTTCCTTCAAATTTTGAAGTGTCAAGTGACATGAAAATGAGGAAATTAGAATGAATAAATAAAAAGAAAATTTTGAATGTGAATAGTTAGATGAGATTAAGATAGGCGAAAAATGCTTTTGTTTTTTAGGTTTATGTTAAGGTATGGCCTAAAATGGCATTTGAAGTTTAAAAGAAATTGTTAGTGAATAAATTGCAAAATTTAAGAAATAAAGAGAAAAGTGCGAGAATATGAAGAATTAAGAAAAGTTTGACTTTTTGGTCATAGAGAGTTGACTTTTTGATTTAGGCCAAATTGGAGAAAATGATCATAAAACTTGTATCTTATGTTAAGAGCTTTCCGTCGCCATAAAGTTTGATATTTTTCAATATCGGGAGTTAAAGTTATGATCAGTCAAAGTTTGTTTTGTAAAAATGACCATAAGTGTATATTTGCGTGTACTCAGCTTTGAGGCCACTCGTCGTACGGATTTAGTCTGAATTGAAGTAAGTGGTCTTCATGAAAGTTGTAGCTTGTCTGTCAATCTTTTCGACGCTATAAAGTATGCAATTTTTGGATGTCGGATTGGAAGATATGAAATTTGAAAGTTTGGAGTTTGTTTAGGTGATGTTTAACAGGGCAGTAACTTTGATTAGGTTTTTGACCCCTTTAGAGATGGAATTTGATTTTTGAGTTCTTCATGAAAGTTGTAGAGCTTTCTTTTATCTTTCCATCGATGCCAAATTTTTCAAATTTGAAGTTCGGGAGCAAAATATATGATTTAAAACTTCTAGAATTTTCTGCAGCTCCAGATTTCCATCTTTAGGCGTGGTCACGCCTAGTCTTTGAATTTCTTAGGCGTACCCACGCCTAATCTTTGAATCTCGCCTTCGCTTATAACTTTTTCGTTTGACATCCGATTGACATGGTTTTCATAGCGTTGGATTCCTAAGACAATTGTCTACATTCTCAAGGGAAATTTGTACATATTTTAGATTAAATTGAGGTTGATTAAATTAATCAAAGTGAGTCAGAAAATTTTCTGAATATAGTTCAGTATTTTGAGAAATTCGAGATCTGTGGTGATCCGATTGAAGTGATTCTTGAGGGAAAATAAAATTAAGACATGGGACTACAAGTCATATGAAGAAAGTGAATTTCAATTTAGCCCCTATGACTTTCAATTTCTGAATTGAAGTTCGGATTCGTGTGTAGTCTTGGATTAGGAACATATGAATGTATTTTAGCCATAACTTTTGATCTAGAAATCCAAATGAGGTGATTATTGATTTTAATTACACTAGATAAATAGGGATACAATTGTTATGAAGAAATCAAGTTTCAATTTTGTCTTTAAGAATATCAATTTTGGGATGGAAATAACGTGCTGGAAAATGATTTAGCATTAGACAAGCCCGAAATATTTTGAGCATAAATTTTGATGTAGTGCCCCAAATTGGTTGATTTTTGTGGCATTATGAAATTAAGACAAGGAGGAACATTTCTCTAGAAGAAAGTTTTGGCAAATTCCTTCAAATTGATGATTATAAACTTGTCCTAAAGTAAGCTTGAATAAAGATGAGTTTAGGGGCATATTGGGAAGTCCACTTAAGGACATAAGTTAAAGACTTTGAATGGAGGGGCAATTAAGTTATTTCTCATTCATTAAAAGACATGGCTCTAGAAGACAAAGAGGGCTGTCTTTTTTCCTTGAGAGAGCACGACAATGAGAGGAAAACAAGAGAAAAAGAAAGAAGGGAGAAAGGAGAAGAGAGAAGCAACTTCGGTGGAGGTGGAGGAGATGAAAGAAGATGGATGCTTTGATTTTTCTACTTGATTCTTGAGGGGTTTTGATGCTTTTCAAGGGAAAAGGGTGGCAAAACCTTGAAATCTCTCTAATGGAGTCCAAAAATCCGAAAATGGAGGGAGAAAGTGGTAGGTTTCAGAAATTTTTTAAGTTGAGATTTTGTTGAGTTCTTGATTAAGATAGCTTGGAAATAGTATGGGATTAGGTTTCCTAAGCTCAATTTTAGAGATAGCATGGTATAATTGATTTAATTTTGGATTTATGTGAGTTAGGGTTTATGTCAATTTGTAAATTTGGGAATTTTAGAAATTCTTGCTTTAGATAGCTTGGAAAAGTGATGAATTTGGGTTTCCTATAGTTAATTTTGAGGATTATGCTAATTATGATGTTGAATTTGGATTATTATGGCTTAGGGAATTTTAAATTTGGGGAAAGAAGAAGGACTTTGGAGAATTAACGCTTTAGACAAGTTTCTAGTAAGGATATAAGGTGGGTAATGTATTTATATTTTGAATTATAAGCTACTATTGTGTTTTCAAAAAATCAAGAAGTAAAATGTTTATAAATATTATTTATGTTAATGTATGAACATTATGATTTTTGATTGACGAAAATTCGTTGATTTTGGAATGATTAGAAAAGGACTACAATTGTCTCGGACTTTTCCTAAATAAATTGATTAAATTGTTACTTTCAATGGTTTTGAATGTTTTGATCAAATGAAAAAATTGTGTGAATTTTCATTATGTGTGATTGATTGAGATTTGAATATATGAAATTTGTGAGACATTGTGTTTGAATGAATGATTTGGAAATTTGCTAAAATGTATTATAGTATGATTGAAGTTGACAAAAAGAAAAGAGTAAGTTGAGTTTATTTTGTGTTTTGAGAATAATTAGAACCCTAAGCGTGTGGTGGCTGCCATTTGAATTATGTTTGGATATCATTTAGATTGGATTGTGTTGTGAGAGATTAGAGATTGAGTTTTTTTATGCAGGAAATGGAGTTTGGATTGAAGAATTTTTAGCTAGAGCACTTTTAGGGGAGGTGTTGTCCAATTTTTCCAAAAAATGGGCAGCAACTTGTTTTGGGTTTTAGAATATTTTAGAGCTTCAATTTAATTGAGATGCCTTCTTGAAGATTGTGGTACTTGTTGAGAGCTTTCCAATGATATAGAATTTGTCACTTTTGAACTTAGGATGAAGAAGATATAAGGTTGGAAAGATTGCTGCTACTGTTGGATTGATTTATGACTATGCAGTAGCTTTGGAAGGATTTTCCACTTCCTTAGAGACTGTTTCGATTTTTTCATTATTCATGAAAGATGTGGATTATCCTTTACTCTTTTCATTGATGTATCATATACGGTTTTCGGAGTTAGGAATAAAAAGTTATGAAGTTTGGAAAAAGACAGTTATTGTTCATTTGGACAATTTCACTGTTCCATTGGATTTTATGTGAGCAGTAACTTTGAATGCCTTTTTACCTCTCTAAATGACTAAATTGACTTTGACACCCTTCATGAAAATTGTAGAGCATCTTCTTATCTTTTCAATGAGGTATAATTTGAAATTTTAGGGAATTGGAGTAAAAAGTTATGGGGGTTAGACCTAGATCAGTTAATGTTCATTTGGCAAATTTGGGCAGAACCTTTGGAAGGGTTTTTCACCCCTTTGGAGTCTGTTTTGGTTTTTTCATCCTTCATAGAAAATGTAGATCATCTTTCTATCTTTCTAATGATGTATAATATGCAATTTTTGGAGTTAGGAGAAAAACGTTATAAGGTTAGAAAGAAAGCAGTTACTGTTCATTTGGCAAGTTTACTGTTCCATTGGTTTTTATATAGGCAATAACTTTGAGAGTGTTTTTACCTTTTTTAATGACTGAATTGACTTTTGCACCCTTCATGAAAGTTGTAAATAATCCTTTTTTCTTTCCATTGAGGTAAAATGGGATAGTGTTAGGCGATTGTGTTAAGAGATAGGAGTTTTCAAACTTCCGGCATTGTGTAGGACATTTGCAAGTTGGGCAGTAATCTTGAATTAGTTTTTGACTCTTTTAGAGGCAGATCTGTTTCTTAAACTATTCATAGAAGTTGTAGAGATTTTTTTTAGCTTTCCATCGATACTAAGTTTGTTCAATTTGGAGATCTGAGTAAGGAGTTAGGAATTGGGAAAGTTGGGTTGTCGGAAGAAAAAGAACCAGAGTTTTCCTTTTTGATGAAAAATGTGCATTGTGATTTGGATTTTTGTTTGAATTATGGTTTTACAAAATTGTTATGATTTATGCATTCTTCGTGGTGGGATGAATTAAGATTCTGATATGTGACATTATGTGACTTTTTGTGTGATTATGAGATAATATGTCGAAAAATAAAATTTTCAAATATGCCTTCGAGCAATCCGAGTTTTCTAGTGTAAGATATATGATATGTGGGTATGGTTAGGTCCCTTAAGTTAGAGTCAGTGCACTGTCTCGTTTTTAAAAGCCTTCTCTCGACTGCCCGCTAGTGGCACTGGAGTTTCAATATCGGACTCCCATAAGTCACGGCTACCTTTGGACATTATCTTTGAAAAGTGTAATACGTTACATTCACGATCGCAGGACCATTATCTTGGAATGTGCGAGACGCTCTATTTTGGACCGACCCAAACCATTTGATGTGTTATGTGATTTTTGGTTTTGTTGTGATTTTTGTTTTTGTTAATATTTGAGATGCATTCATGTTTTTGAAATTGTTATGACTTATGAAAAATATGAGAAATTTTGAGAATGGGAATTTATTATAAATGATTTGAAGAGTTGAAAAGTTTGAGAAATAAACTTTTGAAAATTTTGCTACTGTAAGGTTTTTAGAAAATGATTTTTGCTTATTATTCGATTTATAAATATGTTATCCACGAGCTCTTTCATCTCACCCCCTTTCATCTCCATCTCCAAGTTTTCACGCAGGAGATCGGATGAAAGAATGTTAAGACGTGTTATTCGATTTTGTATCGTTTGTATCTATAAATTGGGATTTTTGTATCGGTTTGTATAAGACTGGATTTGCCCATTATTGTATTATAAGATTACTGCGGGATGTATATGAATTCTGGATTTGGGTAATTGATTTGAGTCATGAATTGTATATCATTATAATTGGTTTAGGTTTTGGATTAATTGATGAAATTGTTTATGGAATTGAGATATTGAATGTGATTTGGGATTGCATGGTGACCTTGTATAAAGACTTGGATTATGACATTATGTATGATAAATTATGATTTGTATATTGGATTGAGGATTTTTGAAGTATTACGTATAAGATTGCGCTTGTATATGCTGCGATCCCGGATGGAGGATCCGGTGGATTTTGATGATTGTGTGATCGATTTGGGAATTATAAAAGTGTATTTAAGTTAATTGCAGGTTTGGATTTGTTCAATTGTAGCCGTTATGCTGCCGAAATTTTAAAAGATGAATTTTTGGGATTTGTATTAATGTAGAAGAATATTCTCATGAATTAAGAAATTGCAAGTTAGGAAGCTTATATAAATGGAGATTAGTTTGAGGAACAATTTTCAAAAGAGGAAAATTGTTATTGTTTTGTTTTGAATAAGATCGACGAAAGATGAGTAATGAATAAGAAAAAGAGAAGAGAAAAAAAAATTTACACCGGTTTTGATCCATTTCGGATAGTTTAGTCTAGGTTTCCAATGCGACGTTTTCTTCGATAATTGTGTTCCGATATTAGGAAGGCCACAAGGAATGGAGTCAAAGTACAGGATCAGTATCCAAGATATCCTTGAGTACCTCAAGTCTAAGGATACTTGCACCATTGCTATGATGAGATTATCAATGACATTAAATCCATGTGATGATCTCATGGCAGGTCATCCAATGAACTTACTACCACTAGTAAGCATCCATATGTCAACTCTAAATATCTCATATTTACAGTTTCTGAGATCCACCGCTTGATCCGGTCGAGGAGTATGACATATGCTAGATCGTAGGATTAATGATGTCGGTCTCATTAATTCTATGACTAGGAAAATTTAGATCTTGACATAATTGCACATGATAGCAATCTCGGGATTATGATCACATCATAATTTCCTTCATGCTATGTCATATATCATGGACTTCATTAATTTGATTAAAGATCAATATCAATTCATAAAGAACATCAAATAAATGAAACATGCCTTTCTTTATTTATTCATAAAGTCTGTACATGACTATGAACAAAAAGCGCTAAAGTGGATTGCCTTTAGGGCACTACTCTAACAATCTCCCACTTGACCTAAAGTCAATCGCCTTGGTATCTAATACCATAAGCGAGTACATGAGAATCAAAATCTTACGTGACAATGGCCGTCAGCGGATCAAGAATGTTACGCTCAGGAATCCTCTCGATCGCGACATCACCTCTAGAATGATCTCGAATCGGATGATATCTGCGGAGTGCGTGTTTAGATCGTTGGTGAGACCTCGGTTCTTTTGCTGAGCAATAGCCCATTGTTGTCACAATACAACTGTATGGGTCCATCACACTAGGAACCACACCAAGTTGAAATGAACTTCGATCAAACGACTTCCTTTGCCGCCTCGATGCAAAGAATGTACTCTGCCTCGATCGTCGAATCGCGATCGTCTCTTGTTTGGAACTCTTCAATGACCGCTCCGCCGTTTAGCGTGAAAACATAACTTTGTTGGGATCTGAGTCATCCTTGTCGATTAGGCTGGCATCCGTATGCCCGCTCACTGAGATTTCCATCTCCATATATCAAGAAAACATCCTTAGTCCTTCGTAAGTACTTGAGGATATTCTTGACACCACCCAATGACCCTCACGGGATCCGATTGGTATACGCCGTGAAACTCGAGCATACGATACATCGGGCCTCGTGACATAACATAGCATACATGATCGATCCTCTGCGAAGCATACGGGATCGATCCATGCGAATCCTCTCATCTTGTGTCTTAGGACACATAGATTTCGAGAGTGTTATCCCATGAGTAATGGGAAGAAACCCTCTCTTGGATTGCTCCATGCTAAACCTCTTTAGCATCTTGTCTATGTATGATGATTGTGAAAGACCAAGCAACCTCTTTGATCTATCTCTACAGATCTTTATCCCAAGGATATAAGTTGCTTCACCAAGGTCTTTCATCGCAAATTGCTTGACAACCAAATTTTAGCGATTGCATCAATGAGATATCGTTTAGAGTAGCGATATGTCATCTACATACAACACAAGGAAAACGATTGCATTCCCATTAACCTTCTTGTACACACAGTGTTCATCCGGATTTTGTGAGAAACCAAACTCTTTGATTGACTCATCAAAACGGATGTTCCAACTCCTGGATGCTTGCTTCAATCCATAGATGGATTTCTGAAGCTTGCATACCTTTTCGCCATCACTGGAAGTGAAGCCCTCTGGTTGTGTCATATACACATCCTCGGCCAGATTTCCATTAAGGAAAGCTATCTTCACATCCATTTGCCATATCTCATAATCATAATGAGCGGCAATGGCTAGGAGTATCCGAATGGATTTAAGCATTGCTACGGGGCTAAAGGTCTCGTCATAGTCAACTCCTTGTCTTTGACGAAATCCTTTCGCCACAAGCCTTCTTTGAGGTAATCACATTACCATCCATGTCGGTTTTCTTCTTGAAACCCATTTGCACCCTATAGGTTTTATCCTTGGTGCATCAACCAAAGTCCATACTTGGTTTATGTACATGGAATCCATTTCGCTTTCATGGCACAAAGCCATTTTTCGACTCAACTTTTCGTAACCTCTTCATAGTAGCAGCTCATCATCTTCTATGAGCAATCGTCATTCTGTTCACTTACGAGAAATCCGTATCTCTCGGAACAATGCGCATCCTACTTGACCTCTGAACTTCGTGTGCAATGAAGGTTGAACTATTACTTCATCCTGAATGAGTGATGCCTCGAGTTCAGCGGTTGATCATGCTTGTTTGAGCATCTTGAACTTCTTCAAGTTCGACTTTGCTCTAATCGCTTCTTCGCGGAAGAAACTCTCTCTAAAAGACAGCGATGCTTCAAACAAACACCTTTTGTTCCTCAACAAGGTAGAATTGATATCCCATGGTCTCTTTAGGATATCCTACAAACAAACACTTATCGGACTTTGCTTCAAGCTTATCTCGATGAATCCGCTTCACGTAAGCAGGACAACCCTATACTTTCAAATGAGAAAGATAAGGTTTTCTGTTAGTCCACATTGTTAGAGTAGTGCCCTAAAGGCAATCCCCTTTAGCGCATTTTGTTCATAGTCATGTACAGACCTTATGAATAAATAAAGCAAAGGCATTTTTCATTTATTTGATATTCATTTTATTATGAATTGATAGTGATCTTTAATCAAATTTATGAAGTCCATGATATATGACATAGCATGAAGGAAATTATGATGTGATCATACTACTGAGATTCCTATCATGTGTAATTATGTCAAGATTCTAAATTATCCCTAGTCATAGGATTAATGAGCTGGACATCGTTAATCCGGATAGACTAGCACATGTCAAATTCCTTGATTTGATCAAGCAGTGGATCTCAGACAACTGTAAATATTGAGATATTTAGATTTGACATGTGGATGCTTACTAGTGGTAGTAAGTACATTGGATGACCTGCTATGAGATCATCACATGGATGTACTATTCAAATGTCGTTGATAATCTCATCATAGCAATGGTGCAAGTATCCTTAGACTTGAGGTACTCGAGGATATCTTGAATCGATTCGTGACTTTGACTCCATTCCTCTTTGCGCTTTCGAGAGGTCGCTTCATAGGGTGGTGATTGGAGTGCAACTTGAGGTATTCGAAGGTAATTGAGTAGCCAATAGAGGATTCACCACTTACGTGATAGCAGAAGAGATACCCACGGCCTCTTATCGGGATCATTACTTTGAAGTCTCCGCGCCAGAGCATACATATGTCATGGAGATGGTCTTCATGGACATATAAAGTAATGAGTCCTAGGACGAGATCTAATTACACTTGGACTAGATTTGATTTAATCAGTCTAGTAAGAGTTGACACATTGCCCATACTCAAACCAAGTGGGGTATAGCATGGTGAAAGGACTAATTGCACGGTAATTGTCTATGGAAGGGTTCGTGATATGGTTTCATTAGTCAAACCAATTACTTTCGGTCAATTGGGGTCGTGATGTGTTGCTAGATACCGCTCATGACTTGCTTAGATTAAGTGTTAATCTAAGTGGCCAACATAACCGGAACCTAATGGGTCACACGATAAGAGTGACTCGGAGAATCAGTAAAATAGTTTCGACGGAGATCCGATATCTGGAGAGCAATAGGATTAAATGGATCCCGATGAGATTGGGATATGTCCCGATGTGATCGCGACATCGACATTCTTTGAAAAGGGTCTCGGCGATTTTTCGCGGCGTGGGCCTGATAGGGCAGTGAGACCAACCCAGCTTGATTTGACCACTTCAGCAATTATATATATTAATTAATTAAGTAAATAATTAATTAATTATATATATATATAAGATGATTTTCGGTGGAACCATTTTAAATGGAGAAGAAGATGGTTGAAAAGTCAAATATAATGATTATTTGACATTTCAAGGCATATTTAAGCCTTCTACGTGGATCACTCTACACCAAGCCTTTCATATTGTGTTTTAAGTGTTAAAACATATATAAGAAGGCATAGGAAGGAAGCTTGGACGTAGGAGAAAGGAGAAGAGTCGAAAGCTTAAAGAGTTAAGCTTTGAAATTTGATTTTCCATCTTCTTCCTCTCATCCATTCAAGTTGCTTCTACTCTCCAAGGCTTCTATCAAGCTTCATTCATTTGCTCTCCAAGGCTAAGGTTAGTGCTAGCACACTCTTCTTTAGTCTAGCTATTCCCGGTCAAAAGAGTTTGTCCGGTTAGAATTTCGACCTCTGCGTGGATCTGTTAGAGGCGGTCTCCTTTGGTCGTTATGGTTTGATTGTGTATACATACACATGGATCCTGGCTTTGGAATGTCCGGGACTTAAAATTTTAATTCCGCACCCTGGGCATGTGATGCCCACCGGGATTTTCCTACAGTGGTATCAGAGCCACTTGTGTTGTATAAACAGTCAAAAGGATAACTAGGTCGGAATTCCTTTGAGAATTGAGCTGTGTTGCATGCTACTTTTGTGCAATTTCGAATCTGTATAGAATTGGGGTTTTCGAAATTTTCTTGTATAGACTTGCTCATTAGATGTTGCTGAATGTGTCTATGAAAGGAAAAATTTTATCGATGCCGATTGATAAGGTTTTGCTAATTTAATTCCCTAAGTTTCGGATGCTGTCTTGTTGAACGTTTCTGAAACAGCTATGCTTGTAAATTCGAGAATAAATTCTAGAAAATCGTTTTCGGATTGGTTTTCACCGACACGTCCCTAAGATGTTTGTGAATGTCTCTGTGGATGGAAAAATGTTTTCAAGGTGATTTACTATTTATTTCCGAATTTCTTGTATGCTGCTGGGAATGTCTGTGCTGAAGAACACAGATTCTGGTTTGGCTAGATTGCTGAGGTTCAATGAGTCTTTGTTGGAAATAAATCCTAAAAAAATTCATGGAGCATGTTGGGAACATGTTTTAACCTCTGTAATTTTCTCAGCATTTATTGAAAATGTTTCAATGATCATTTTGAGCAAAATGCATAGCTTGGCAGTTTTGAGAAACATGCTGGGGCTGTTTTGTTTGGAATGATTGGTTGTGTTATTCTCTTTTCCAATGCCTTGAATCATTTTTATAGTGAGTAAAAATGTGTTATGTTGATGTGGTATGCATTCCAAGATGAGATTCTTGAATTTAGGGTTTCCAATAATTTTAGGATGTTGAATAGGTCACTTTAGAGTCTCGTTAGCTTATTCCGTTATCTTAGTTATTTTGGCCGTCGCAATTTGTGTGACAAGTGCCGAAGTAATTTTGATAACGTGTAACCTACCTAGAGATCCTTAGCATGATTATTTGGTGTCCTTGAATTATGTGGAAATCAAAATGATTAATAGTTGATTAATCGGTTTCAAGTTTTCAAATATAGTTTGTTATATGGCATGCATGATTTGATGAAAAGTTTCATTAGCACATCAATATAATGTTTTATATACTTAGTATATTGGTTTTGTGAATTGGGACTGCACGAATTGAGAATTAGCCAACTAAAAGCAAGCCTAGCTCATTCCAATCATGGGACTTGCTCCGGTCATTGGAGAGAGCATTCGAATGACTAGGAATTGCTCGGTCATTTGGAAGGAACATTCGATCGACCAGATTTGTTCGGTCATTGGAAGAAGGGTTCCATCGACTAGAACATGTCGATCATTTGAACGTGTCTGATAACCCTTCGGTCGACTAGAACATGTTCCAATCATTTGGAGCGTCTACGATAATGAGTCGACTAGAACAAAGGTTCCAAATGTCGGTGGCACATCTACTGATCGACCGAACTTCCTCCAAATCGACTATAAACACATTCTTTGGAGGGATGATGGATGATTTTAGGTATAAGTTCAATATGATTGATACAATGCCCTAAATCAGTCCGTATAGTCAAGATGACTATGATCCTTGGATGAGATTAATTTGATGAGACCTAAAATCCTCAATTTAAATATGAAAACTAACGCCTTCCATTAATATGGTAAGAACCGAGTTCTTATAGGGTTGGGTTGTTGAGCTAACCTCAAGCTCACTCTATACGGATATGTTGAACCATGAAAATATGATTTTCGGATTAATGGGTCGGTTTTCCTAGAAGCGTTGATTTGTTGAGCTAACCTCGCGTCAACGTGGACAGAGGCGAATTGGGTAGTGTACATCGGATGTACACGCGTCAAGTGTTGATAACCCAATGTATGTGCATACATCAACTGTTGATAGCACTGAGCGATAGTTGCATTCGAGATGCAATTGGTATGACCGATACCTACCGATTGACCTAAGGTGATTTGTTGAGCTAACCTCGAGGTCATTCTTAGCAATGTCGGATATCGACCCACTAGGACATTGTGCCATTTTGTTTCTTGGATTCATGATGAGGGTTATGGATTCTATTGAAACTAGTGGGAGCCATATGTATGTCATTTAAGTCTTTATGATCATACATTTAATTCTATTCTAACTTCCTTTCTCTCTATGTTTAGGTTGATTCAAGATGTCGACTAGTGTGAATCTACGCCACTAATGGATACAAACAAATTAATCGGACCGAATTTTCTTGGTGGCTGCGAAATCGAGAATTGTTCTCGGATCCAAGATCTTGGATACATCCTTGATTTTCCGCCTCGATCCACTACTCAAGGAGCTTGATGATGATCGAAGGCATATAAATAAGCATCTCAAAGACGGTGACATAGCTACATGCATTATGCTTGCATCGATGTCACCGAGGCTGCGTAAGCGACGAGTCTATGGATGCTCACACGATAGTGTATCATCTCGAGAGTTGTTTGATGAGCAAGCTCGGTCCGAGCGGTTCGAGACCTCAAGATTGCTCTTACAACGAAGATGACTCTGGTTCATCTGCGCATGCAATATGCATTGAAGATGAATGGCTATATTGAGAGGTTGGCGGTCTTAGGTTTTGTGATGGATTGAGTTAAGTATAGACTTGATTCTTGTTGGCTTATCGATAGTTATTCACGGTTTGTGTTGAACTATCGGATGAACCAAATATCCTCCACAATTCCCGAGTGATCAACATGCTCGAGGCAATGAGAACAAGTGTCAAGCAAGATAGCAAGGCGTTCTATTGGTGGATTCTTCTTCCTCTGCTTCGAAAAGAAAAGGAAGAAGAAGAAAAAGGCTCGAAGTCGAAAGGAAGTGCAGCGAAGGCAAGAAGAAGACCAAAGAGATCGCACCAAAAGGTACTGCTTCCATGCGGTAAGACTGGTCATTGAGGCGTAATTGCAAAGTCTATATGGAACAATGAAGCGAAGAAGGCATCGGATGCCTCGACTTCTTCGGTATGTTTGTCATTGAGGTTAACACCGTTTCGATCATAACATATGGGTATTAGATACGGTTGTGGCTCACACATATGCAATGATATCGCAGGCCTCGAGGACGATGGCGACTCATAAAGGGAGGAATGGACTGCGTGTTGGCAATGGAGCAAGGGTTCTTTGCATTAGCCGTAGGGACTTATGTTTTGACACTCCCAGGTGGGCTTGTACTTAACTTGGATGATTGTTATTTTGTACCCGTGTTAACAAAGAACATATTATGCATTTCTTGTTTAAATAGATTTGGTTTCCATTTGTCTTTTGGTAACAATGGTTGTTCTATTAGCTCAAATGGAATGCTTTATGGTCTTGGTACATTATGCAATGGAATATACATATTAGATATGTCACATCCGGTTATGAATGTCAATGACGCTAAAAGACATAAAAGAGATAATTTAAAATCAACTTATTTATGGCATTATCGCATGGCCATATAAATGAGAGACGATCGCTAAGCTCCACAAGAGTGGAAGTTTAGGGTCATTTGATTATGAATCATATGACACATGTGAATCTTGTTTATTAGGCAAGATGACTAAGTTACCTTTAAGGGAAAGGGTGAGCAGCGATTGGATTATTAGACCTAATACATTCGGATGTATGTGGTCGATGTCCATCCATGCGAGAAATGGTTGTTGTTACTTCATTACCTTCATCGATGATTATTCTCGATATGGGTATCTGTATCTAATGAGATACAAATCTGAAGCGTTTGAAAAGTTCAAACAATTGAAATGAAGTAGAAAAACAACTTGGTAAAAGTATCGAACATTACGATCCGATCGTGGTGGTGAATACTTAGACCAAGAGTTTTGGATTATCTCGAGATAATGGGATCTTATCTCGATGGACTCCTCCTTACACACCACAAGACAATGGTGTGGCGAGAAGGAGAAATCGAACCTTCTTTGGACATGGTTCGATCTATGATGGGCTTTGCACGATTACGAAAATCCTTTGGGGATATGCACTTGAGGCATTTGTTTACTTGTTAAGCGAGTTCCATCAAAGAGCGATTAATGTTACTCCATATGAGATGTGGACTAACAAGAAACCTTATCTTTCTTATTTGAAAGTATGGGGTTGTCACCTTATGTGAAGCGGACAAAGTCGAGATAAGCGAAGCAAAATCGACAAGTGTACATTCATTGGATATCCTAAAGAAACAAGAGGATATCAATTCTACAATCTTGAGGAACAAAGGTGTTTGTTTCGATGCATGCTGTCTTTAGAGAAAGAGTTTCTTTTACAAGAAGGCGGTGGGGAGCGAATTGAGCTTGAAGAAGTTCAAGATGCTCGGACGAGACGCAGATCAATCGCACGAACTGGCGTATCTCATATGGATGAGGTATGATTCAACCTTCTACTTCACACGAAACTTCGAGGTCAAGTAGGATACGCTCTGTTCTAGAGATATGGATTTCGTGAGTGAGCAGAATGACGATTGCTTTCATAGAGGATGATGAGCCTACCACTATGAAGAGGTTACGAAGAGTTGAGTCGAAAAATGGCTTCGTGCCATGAAATCGAAATGGATTCCATGTATGAAAACCAAGTATGGTCTTTGGTTGTTGCACTGAAGGATAAAACCTATAGGGTGCAAATGGGTTTCAAGAAGAAGCTCGACATGGATGGTAATGTGATTACCTATAAAGCAAGGCTTGTGGCGAAAGGCTTTCGTCAAAGACAAGGAGTTGACTATGACGAGACCTTGATCGATGGCAATGCTTAAATCCATTAGGATACTCCTAGCCATTGCCGCTCATTATGATTATGAGATATGGCAAATGGATGTGAAGACGACTTTCTGAATGGAAATCTGGTGAGGATGTGTACATGACACAACTGAGGGCTTCATTTCGGTGATGGCGAAAAGGTATGCAAGCTTCGAAATCCATTTATGGATTGAAGCAAGCATCCAGAGTTGGAATATCCGTTTTGATGAGACGATCAAAGAGTTTGGTTTCTCACAAAATCCGGATGAACACCGTGTGTACAAGAAGGTGAATGGAGCTGCAATCGTATTCCTTGTGTTATATGTAGATGACATATTGTTGCTAGGAAGCGATGTCTCAATCTTCAATCGGTAAAAATTTGGTTGTCAAACAATTTGCCATGAAAGACCTTGGAGAAGCAACTTATATCCTTGGGATAAAGATTTATAGAGATAGATCTAAGAGGTTGCTTGGTCTTTCACAATCAACGATACATAGACAAGGTGCTAAAGAGGTTTAGCATGGAGCAATCCAAGAGAGGGTTTCTTCCCATTACTCGTGGGATAACACTCGAAGTCTATGTGTCCTCGGACACGGGGCGAGAGGATGCGTATGAATATGATCCCGTATCGTCTGCGATGGGATCTATTATGTACGCAATGCTATGTACGAGACCCGATGTATCATATGCTCTAAGTGTTACGAGCAGATACCAATCGGATCCTGGTGAGGGTCACTGGGTGGCTGTCAAGAATATCCTTAAGTACTTGCGAAGAACTAAGGATGTTTTCTTGATATATGGAGATGGAAATCTCAGTGGCGGGCATCAGATGCGATTTTCAATCGATAAGGGCGACTCCAGGTCCCAATCAGGTTACGTTTTCACACTAAATGGCGGAGCGGTCAGTTGGAAGAGTTCCAAGCAAGAGACGACTGCTGATTCAACGACCGAGGCAGAGTACATTGCAGCATCGGATGCAGCAAAGGAAGCCGTTTGGATCAAGAAGTTCATTACTGAACTTGGTGTGGTTCCTAGCTGTGATGGACCCATACAGTTGTATTGTGACAACAATGGAGCTATTCTTGTGAGCGAAGGAACCAAGGTCTCATCACGATCCAAACACGTACTACCGATACCATTTGATTCGGGAGATCATTGCTCGAGGTGATGTCCTGATAGAGAGAATTCCCACAGAGCAGAACATTGCTGATCCGTTGACGAAGCCGTTGTCACAGAAGAATTTTGATTCTCATGTACTCGCTTATGGTATTAGATACCAAGGCGATTGGCTTTAGGTCAAGTGGGAGATTGTTAGAGTAGTGCCCTAAAGGCAATCCCCTTTAGCGCATTTTGTTCATAGTCATGTACAGACCTTATGAATAAATAAAGCAAAGGCATTTTTCATTTATTTGATATTCATTTTATTATGAATTGATAGTGATCTTTAATCAAATTTATGAAGTCCATGATATATGACATAGCATGAAGGAAATTATGATGTGATCATACTACTGAGATTCCTATCATGTGTAATTATGTCAGTATCTAAATTATCCTAGTCATAGGATTAATGAGATGGACATCGTTAATCCGGATAGACTAGCACATGTCAAATTCCTTGATTTGATCAGCGGTGGATCTCGCATAATTGTAAATATTGAGATATTTAGATTTGACATGTGGATGCTTACTAGTGGTAGTAAGTACATTGGATGACTGCTATGAGATCATCACATGGATGTACTATTCAAATGTCGATGATAATCTCATCATAGCAATGGTGCAAGTATCCTTAGACTTGAGGTACTCGAGGATATCTTGAGTCTTGATTCATACTTTGACTCCATTCCTTCTTGCGCCTTTCGAGGTCGCTCATAGGGTGGTGATTGGAGTGCGACTTGAGGTATTGAAGGTAATTGAGTAGCCAATAGAGGATTCACCACTACGTGATAGCGAAGAGATACCCATGGCCTCTTATCGGGATCATTACTTTGAAGTCTCTGGCGCAGAGCATACATATGTCATGGAGATGGTCTTCGTGGACATATAAAGTAATGAGTCTAGGGCGAGATCTAATTACACTTGGACTAGATTTGATTTAATCGGTCTAGTAAGAGTTGACACATTGCCCATACTCAAACCAAGTGGGGTATAGCATGGTGAAAGGACGAATTGCACAGTAATTGTCTATGGAAGGGTTCGTGATATGGTTTCATTAGTCAAACCAATTACTTTCCGGTCAATTGGGGTCATGATGTGTTGCTAGATACCGCTCATGACTTGCTTAGATTAAGTGTTAATCTAAGTGGCCAACATAACCGGAACCTAATGGGTCACACGATAAGAGTGACTCGGAGAATCGTAAAATAGTTTGAGACGAGATCCGATATCCGGAGAGCAATAGGATTAAATGGATCCCGATGAGATTGGGATATGTCCCGATGTGATCGCGACATCGACATTCTTGAAAAGGGTCTCCGCGATTTTTTGGCCGGGGCTGATAGAGGTGGTAGGACAGACCCCAGTTTGATGGACCACTTGACAATTATATATATTAATTAATTAAGTAAATAATTAATTAATTTATATATATATAAGATGATTTTCGGTGGAACCATTTTAAATGGAGAAGAAGATGGTTGAAAAGTCAAATATAATGATTATTTGACATTTCAAGGCATATTTAAGCCTTCACGTGGATCACTCTACACCAAGCCTTTCATATTGTGTTTTAAGTGTTAAAACATATATAAGAAGGCATAGGAAGGAAGCTGGACGTAGGAGAAAGGAGAAGAGTCGAAAGCTTAAAGAGTTAAGCTTTGAAATTTGATTTTCCATCTTCTTCCTCTCATCCATTCAAGTTGCTTCTACTCTCCAAGGCTTCTATCAAGCTTCATTCATTTGCTCTCCAAGGCTAAGGTTAGTGCTAGCACACTCTTCTTTAGTCTAGCTATTCCGGGTCAAAAGAGTTTGTCCGGTTAAATTTCCGACCTCTGCGTGGATACTGGTTAGAGGCGGTCTCCTTTAGTCGTTATGGTTTGATTGTGTATACATACACATGGATCCTGGCTTTCGGGAATGTCCCGGGACTTAAAAATTTTAATTCCGCACCCTGGGCATGTGATGCCCACCCCGGGATTTTCCTACACACATCTCATATGGAGTAACATCAACTGTCTTAGAGGGAACTCTGTTTAGCAAGTAAACAGTTGTCTCTAGCGCATACCCCCAAAACGATTTTGGTAACTTTGCGAAACCCATCATTGATCGTACCATGTCCAACAAGGTTCGATTTTTCCTTTCAGCCACACCGTTGTGCTGCGGCGTGTAAGGAGGAGTCCACTGAGATAAAATGTCATTATCTCTGAGATAATCCAGAAACTGTTGGTCTAAGTATTCTCCACCACGATCGGATCGTAATGCCTTGATACTTTTACCAAGCTGGTTTTCTACTTCATTTCTGAATTGTTTGAACCTTTCAAATGCTTCAGATTTGTATCTCATCAGATACAAGTACCCATATCGTGAATAATCATCGATAAAGGTAATGAAGTAACGACAACCACTTCTGGCATGGATGGTCATTGGACCGCATACATCTGAATGTATTAAGTCTAATACTCCAATCGCTCGTTCACCCTTTCCTCGAAGGTAACTTAGTCATCTTGCCTAATAAACAAGATTCGCATGTGTCATATGATTCATAATCAAATGACCCTAAACTGCCACTCTTGTGGAGCTTAGCGATGCGTGTCTCATTTATATGGCCAAGTCGACAATGCCATAAGTAAGTTGACTTTAGATTATCTCTTTTATGCCGTTTGGTGTCATTGACATTTAAAATTGGATTAGACATATCTAATATGTATATACCATTGCACAATGTACCAGTTCCATAAAGCATTCCATTAGAATTAATAGAACAACCATTGCTACTAAAATTCATATGGAATCCAGCTCTATTTAGACAAGAAACAGACAATATATTCTTTGTCAAAATGGGTACAAAATAACAATCATCCAATTCCAGTACAAGCCCAGTAGGGAGAGACAAAACATAGGTTCCTATGGCTAATGCAGCAACTCTTGCTCCATTTCCAACACGTAGGTCTACTTCTCCTTCATGAGTTGCCTCATCGTCCACGAGGCCCGCATATCATTACATATGTGTGAGCCACAACCGGTATCAAATACCCAAATGTTGTGATCGAGAATAAAGATTAACTTCAATGACATACAATGACATACAAGCTGAAGTAGTCGAGGCATCGATGCCTTCTTACGCTTCGGCGACTCGAGATAGACTTTGCAATTGCGCCTCAATGGCCATCTTTACCGCAATGGAAGCAAGTTCCTTTGAGGCGGCTTCTTTGGTCTTCTTCTTGATGGCGCCTCCCTTTGGTTTCTTTGCCTTCTTCTTCTTTGGGTTCTTTTTCTTCTTGGACCCAAAAGATGAAGAAGCAACCACCAAGACTTGCTTACTATCACTCTTGATAGTACTGCTTTCATTTATCTTGAAAGATTGATCACTCGGTATTGTAGTGGATATTTGGTTCATCCGATAGTTTAGCACTAATGCATAAGCTCGTCGGACAATCCAACCAATTAAGTCTATACTTAATTCATGATCCATTGCAAAACCTAAGACGGCCAATCTCTCAATATAGCCATTCATCTTCGATGCATCGCATGAGATGTCCCTGGAGCCATCTTAGTAGTGAAGAGAAGCCTTGAGGTCTCGAACCTTTCGGACCGGGCTTGCTCGTCAAACACTCCCTAAGATGAAAAACTATAGTATGAGCATCCATGGACTCGTCTCGCTTTACATTTCAGTGACATCGACGCGAGCATAATGCAAGTCGCCATGTCATCATCCTTTAGATGCTTACTATACGCCTTCGATCATCATCGAAGCATCGACAAGAGTGCATCTGGAAGCTAAAAATCTAGGATATATCCGGACTTTCAGATCGAGAACTATTCTCGATTCCTTAACGATCAAGAAAATTCGGTCCAGCTTAACTTGTTGGAATCCATAAGCGGCGAAGATTCACACTTGGCGACATTTTCAAATAACCTACACGGATAGAGAGGAAGAATGTTAGAATAAGAATAGCTGCATAATCATAAGGACTTGAATGATATGCAAAAAGCTCCCACTAGTTTCATAGAATCCATAACTCTCATTCTGAATCCAAAGAAACAAAGTGACATAATGTCCTAGTGGGTTGATATCCCAGTATTGCTAAGAATGACCTTGGGTTTACCCAACAAGCCACAACTTAGGTCAATCGGTAGGTATCGAACATACCAATTGCATCATCGATAACCGACATTGAGAATGACCTTGGGTTTACCCAACAAGCCACCTTATGTCTCGGAGGTATCGATATACCAATTACATCTTAGACACAACTATCGATCGAGTCTTTATCAACTTGTTGATGTATGCACTTACATTGAGTATCAACTCTTTGATGCGCATACATCCGATGTATGCTACCCAATTTTACCTCTGTCCACGTTGACCTTGAGTTTACTCAACAAACCAATGCTTCCAGTGAAAACCAACCCATTAATCAGAAAATCATATTTTCATGGTTCGAACATATCCGTATAGAGTGAGCTTGGGTTTACCCAACAACCCATCCCTATAAGAACTCTGATTCTTACCATATTAATGGAAGGCGTTAGTTTTCATATACCGAGGAGGGATTTAGAAACTCTAGACTCCAAGCTGAAGGATCATAGTCGCTAGGACTATATGGCATGATTTAGGTTTCATCAATCAAATTGAATCAATCCTTATAATCATCCATCATCCATCATCCATCATCCATCATCCAACCTGAGCATGTCACAAGTCGACTTTCATCAAATGCAAGTCACCTTATGCTTCTACCCACACACAAGTCGACTTGTCTGATATAAGTCGACTTATGCTCCTGCCCACGCACAAGTCGACTTGTCTGATATAAGTCGACTTATGCAAAAACTTTGAACAAGTCGACTTATGTACAATACAAGTCGACTTATCCAAAAACTTTGAACAAGTCGACTTATGTACAATACAAGTCGACTTATCCAAAAACTTTGAACAAGTCGACTTATGTACAACACAAGTCGACTTATCCAACAAGAATGGCTATTATATCTAATCGGCTAATTCCTCAATCCATGCAATTCCAATTCACAATACCATCCTACTTAGGGTAATATCTGTAAATTGATGTATCAATGAACACTTCATTGATCCATGAATGCCTTATATGGTCAAACCATACATAAAAAGCTTAAAATGAGTCAAAACTCATAAATATCCAAACAATTTAAGAACACCCAAATTCTCACCCTAAGCATCTCAAGCTAGTGTATACACTCTCAAAACTACTCCGGCACTTGTCACAAAAAATTGTGACGGCCAAAACAAGCAAGAAAATGAAATGTACTAACGAGACACAAATGTGACCAATTCGGCATTCAAAAATTCTTGGAAAAGCAACTTCAAGCAATTCAATTTGGAAATCATACTACATCAAGATAACACATTTCTAATCACATTAAAAATGCTGCAAGGCATTGGAATTGAAAAAGCAAACTCAATCAAGCCAAGCAAAACAGTCCCAACAATTTTCACCAAAACTGTCCAGTTCTGTACATTGCTTGAAATGATCAATGAAACAATTTCAATAAATCATGAGAAACTTATATAGGTTACTAAATGTTCTGAACATGCTACCTGAATGTTTTTAGGATTTTAGGCCATCAAAAACTCAGTCAACCAAAATAACAAAACCGATTCCAAAACTGTGTTCATCAGCACAGCAATTCCCAACAGCATAGAATAAAATCGAAAATAAATATCCAATCACCTTGAAATCCAATTTCCATGCTCACAGACATTCACCAACATCTTAGAGACATGTAGATGAAGGAAAATCCAGAAAAAGATTTTTCTAGAATTTATTCTTGATTTTATACTACTGCCTGTTCACAGAATCGTTTCAAAAACAGCATCTGTAAGCTTAGGGAAATAATTAGCAAAACTTTATCTAATCAAATCGATAAATTCTGAAAATTCATAGAAATATACTCTAACATGTTATGAACATTCCTGGGTAGAAAAATTTCGAAAACCCTATCTCTATAGCAATTCGAAATCTGAACAGAATACATGCTACAGCATCACAAGCAATTAAGGTTTATGATCTAGCTTCAGTTAAAGCTTCATACACGACACCAGACGCTCTGATACCACTGTAGGAAAATCCCGAGAGGAACATCACATGTTCCAGTAGCGGAAACAAAAAATTTTTATTCCCGGGACCTTCCCGAAACCCAGGATCCCGGTGTCGGTATGAAAACTCAAACCTGAATAGCCAATAGAGACTATCTGTAAAGGTATCCACGCAGAGATCGAAACCTAACCGAGTCAAACCCTTTGACCGGAAATAGCTAGAACAGAATAAGAGCTGCTAGACCCTACCTCTATTCTGGAGAGCTTGAGATCAGACGTTGAAACCTTGTACTTGGAGAAGAGAAATCGATGGTTGCCTTGAGAAAATGAGGAAATGAAATCTCCTTAAGCTTAACTCTTAAGCTTTCTACTTTTCTCTTCTTGCAAACCTACGACCATCATCTTCATCTTACCCTTTTATATGTCTTGTTAACACTTAAAAGACATATTAAAAAGGCTTGGATGAGAAGCTTCCACGTTTTTCTTTATATATATATATATATATATATATATATAAAGTTAAACTTAAAGCCTCCTTCCTCTCCTTCCACGTACATGTCTAATATATATATATAATAATTAATTAATTAATTACTTAATTAATTAATTAGAATATATTTGTTAAGGTCCAGTTCAACTGGGTTGGTCCTACTAAACCATCGGCCCCAAAGGTCAAAAACAAATTTCGAAAACATTTCTTAGCAATATTGATGTCACGATCTCATCGGGACATATCCCAATCCCATTGGGATCCATTTAATCCTAATGCTCTCCATAATTGGAACTCTGTCCAATTACTATTTTACAGATTCTCTGAATCACTCTTATGCGTGTGACCCTTTAGGTTTCCGGTTATGTTGGTCACTTAGATTAACAATTAATCTGAGCAAGTCATGAGCGGTATCTAGCAACACATCATGACCCCAATCGACGGAAAGTAATTGGTTTGATGAATTCATCACGAACCGGATCACGAACCCTTCCATGATAATTATTGTGCAATTCGTCCTTTCATCATCCTATACCCCACTTGGTTATGAGTATGGCTAATATGTCAACTCTTACTAGACTAAGTCTAGCCTAAGTGAAATCGATTCTGCCTAAGGACTCATTACTTTATATGTCCACGAAGACACTCTTCATGACATAGTCATCTCTCGCCGAGACTTAAAGTAATGATCATGACAAGAGTTGAGGTATCTCTTCATTCTCACGAAGTGATGAATCCTTTATTCGCTACTCAATTACCTTGAATACCTCAAATCGCACTCCAAGCACCATCCTATGAGTAACCTCCGGAAGGCCACAAGGAATGGAGTCAAATGCGTGATCAAGATTCAAGATATCCTCGAGTACCTCAAGTCAAGGATACTTGCACCATTGCTATGATGAGATTATCATCGACATTAAATCCATGTGATGATCTCATGGCGAGTCATCTAATGAACTTACTACCACTAGTAAGCATCCATATGTCAACTCTAAATATCTCATATTTACGCTTCGAGATCCACCGCTGATCCGGTCGAGGAGTATGACATATGCTAATCTGTTCGGATTAATGATGTCCATCTCATTAATTCTATGACTAGGAAAATTTAGATCTTGACATAATTGCATGATAGGAATCTCGGGATTATGATCACATCATAATTTCCTTCATGCTATGTCATATATCATGGACTTCATTAATTTGATTAAAGATCAATATCAATTCATAAAGAACATCAAATAAATGAAACATGCCTTTCTTTATTTATTCATAAAGTCTGTACATGACTATGAACAAAAAGCGCTAAAGGGGATTGTCTTTAGGGCACTACTCTAACAAGATCAACTTTTTTTCTTGTAAATCCTTATGAGTTTAGTTGATTTACTTGTTGTCAGTTTGTCTCATAGTTTTTTCCTCCATATTGGAGGATTTTTCACTTTAAATTTTGATATTTGTTTCATATTTTAGCTTCTTTTCATATTTTCTTGCTGGTGCAATAAGAAGAATCTTTTGTTTTCGTTAATATTTAGTTGATCTTTTAGAGAGTTGTGTATTTGACTCCAACAAATGTGAGATTTAATTAACTAAATCAAATTTTTAATCTATCTAGAGTTTGTTTTGAACAATTTAGAAATGATATAATTTAACTTATATTTTGGCATAAACGTTGAGGTTTAAAATATATTGTTGGCCTTATAAAAAATATATATATAACATATATAAGCGCACAAAGTCTGACACTAGTTATGATATCTTCCAAGGTTGCTTTGCTAGTTTCGGGATAAGAGAACAGAAGTCAAAAAGAGAAGGAAAGCAGCAATTCTAGACGAATCTTAGATTGTATGAAACGGTTTCGAGGATTGGAAGTTACAGCCGCCAAGCAACTACCTTAGAGCTACGAGGTCCCGATATCCCTTGCCCAGGTATATATGATTTGGATGTAACTTCCAACTTTTGAATAATTATCAGTTTATTTGAAGTCGCCATATATAATAATTATTAGCAACTTTTGATGTGGTTAATACTTACATTCGTTAATTAACTTTGTTTAGAAATATGAAATAAAGGTATTTAGAAGGCGAGAAAACTTATTGGGTTAATTAAATAAAAGTTGCTACGTGACTTCACCCTGAGTCAAAACAAGCGTTGGAAAAATGAAAAATGAAAAATGAGCAAGATGTGGCTCACCGCCAGCCATGGAATATAATGACCTAGGAGGCACGGCTGATGAATTTTGAAGCCAAGATTTCATTAGATTTACCAAAGAAATTGTCAAATCCTTATTGGCCGACTAAAGTTTTGGTGAAGACTTTCAAGTCCTAAATCTAATGACTCGCACGTAATTTGTTTTCTTAAAGCCTAACCCTAATTAAATCCTCTTCCCAACCAATCAGCTCACACCACCAGGATGTCCTTTCTATACCCACATGTTGGAACTAAAGAAACAGCGCCCACCAGACGGGTTATGTAGTCAACCCTTGGGTTTTATCAACTTACTCCAAGACCAACTAATGGAAAATGCCACGTCGCAAGCTGAGTCAGCTCAGCCTCTTTAATTAAAATATTATATAATTTATTATATTTGAAGAACATAACATTTTAAACAATTTTATCAAAATTGTCTTTTGAATTTTAATCTGAAACGCTGCATCTCCCACTCCCACCCAATAATTGACACCAATTATCTTTTACTATTGTAAGTTGCTGACATGGCAGATATGAACGATGACTAAATTGGCCTATGCTACGTTTGGCGCCTTCCCTAAATGGGAAGGGTAATTTCGTCAATAAATGACCATGGTGGCAGTACTTCCTCCAATTGGGACACAGCCGTAACCAAAAATGAGGTGAGAGAGTAGCTGCAAGTACCATTTTGTCCCCAGACCTTTCTGCTTAATTTAATTTAATTGAAATGAAAAAGAAAAGATGAGCTAGCAGACAAATTTGATGGGCACATAAAACGAAGAAAGAGAGAGGGACTTGGTTGATATTATACTTATACCATAAAGTTAAAAAGGATTACTTTTTATCAAAGTCTTATGTATTGAAAAAATTTTATGATGAAGTCAATGGTGGGATTTATTTCAAACAACAACCAACCCAAAAAAAAAAAACATATCTTAAATAGTAATAGTAAAATTAACACGGCCCCGAAAAGATGATTGTTTGGTTTGCTTTCGAACTTGCTCCATCTTCATCATGATGCCATCAAACATCAAGTTCAGGGTATGTCCAATTATTATTAGCTAAGAGTGTAGGCCATTAACCAAATCTAAAGACATGAATATGGAATATATATAATCACATATATATCTTTTAAATAAATTATTTATTAAATGAACAATTTAAATGTAAGATACGAGTTGGACAATTAATTATGGTTTCTCAAATAAGATCCAACCTCTTAATGCTTATTATTTAGACCAACTGATGAACATTCTCTCTCTCCACCTACACCTGCACCTACACCTACCAAGTTAATCACATTTCAATTTGATACATCACCCTTTCTAAATTAGATTCCAATTAATATTTTTATTAATCCAATGGTGCATTTGGTTAAAAGTAAGGAAGCAGACGAATTAATTATCTTTTTTGCAGATAATGTCAAAAATCATTGCTCATAATTGTTCTCTTTTTGTAACCAATACATGCTTTTGTTAACTTACATGCAAGGATCCATTCTCATCACATTTTAATATTGGAAAATGTTTCAATCAACATGATGAAAAAGGACCTAAAAGAAATACACCACAATCTCCAGAAATACACCCCTAGGACATGTCCCAATTATTTTTTAATTTGAAGATGTATATATATATACTCACTAATTCTAAACATCAATTTTTGTTTTAAATTATAATAGAAGGATTTTACAACATTAAAATATAAAATTGTTAAGTTGCTTTTAGAAACTTTTATGTACCTATACATCGTTACATATTCGGAAAAAATGCGTCCTTTTAGACTTCTACGTATCGTTTATATTTAACAAACCAGACCACCCATATCTCTTCTTCTAAACTGTTATACGAATACAAAAATGGAATCTCGTTTAACTCTGGCGGCTTGGGAGTTTACGGAAATGATAAAAGTGAATTTTACAGAGGATTACACGTCTAACCGCCCTGCTAAAGTTAGAGAGCTGAAACCTGTCTTTCTGTGATCTTGAATGCATTCACACAGCAGCTTCCCGTTGCATAGAAAAAAAAGAAGAGAGAATTTGTGCTGAGAAAAGCCCCTTTTCTGGGGCATCAAAACAGATTATGTATTCTTAGCTACCTCACTTTCTTTTCAACTTCCTATTTTGCAATTTGGGTGTTTAGGAACAGAGAGAGACAACAATTTAGTTGCACAACAAATTCTCATTGCTTCACTTCTCTAAACTAAAGTCCTCACATCCAACATTATTCTGAAAATTTAAGGTTTGTTAGACTTTCAAATATCAGAAATGGGCATTTAAGTTTCTCATTAAAATTTTCATGCCTGGGACTGAGGCTGAGGGGGGTCAAATTGTAGCAAAGATAGGCTTTTTATTTTTATCGCAACATTAATGTTAGAGCAAACGACAATCCCATAACAGTAGTTGCCGTACATTCCACGTTTCTTGATATCCAAAATCACCAGTATATTAGGGGCTTCCCTTCTTTCTCACTGATTTTCTCTTAAGCATCTCTCCATCTTTCAGTTTATGGCTTCCCTATCGTTTTTCTCTTTCAATCTCTCACTTTCTTCCTAACTTTTGTTGGCTTTATATTTACCTTTTCTTCGCTTTCCACTCCTATTCTCTCCCCCCTTTGTTTTCTTTTCTCTACAAGGTTCCTTGAACATAGAAGGAAATAGAGTGTTTGGTCAGCGCCCATTTTGTTATAGTGGCTGTAAGGTTCTTGGTTGTAGGAACTGGGCCTGACTTCTGGTATGCTTCTGCAGCTTCTTTATTAGAAAGCAGTGTGTTAAACCAAGGTTTTCACGTTGAATTAGGAGGAAACAGGGTTTTAGTTTTCCTATAAGGACATGGAAAACATGTCTGGACTCATGAAGGAGGATGATCAAATGGATTTGCCTCCTGGATTCAGGTTTCATCCTACTGATGAGGAGCTTATTTCTCATTACTTGTATAAGAAAGTTCTTGACATTAACTTCTCCGCTAGAGCTATTGGAGATGTAGACTTGAACAAGTCTGAACCTTGGGAACTCCCGTGTAAGTTCTTTAAAGATAGAGACTCTTTTGTTTCTTCAGAGATGGGCATGTTCTAATTGTTGTTTGGATGCAGGGAAAGCGAAAATGGGAGAGAAAGAGTGGTATTTTTTCTGTGTCAGGGACAGAAAGTATCCAACTGGGCTCAGAACAAACAGAGCAACTGAAGCAGGTTACTGGAAGGCCACAGGAAAAGATAAGGAGATCTATAGAGGAAAATTTTTAGTTGGAATGAAGAAAACCCTCGTGTTCTACAAGGGTAGAGCTCCTAAAGGAGAGAAATCCAACTGGGTCATGCATGAATACAGATTGGAGGGTAAACTCTCTGTTCACAATCTGCCCAAAACTGCAAAGGTAGCAACTTTTTGCTCTTGACCTGTTTTTCACTGTTTTATACTCTCTTTTCCTAGTTTATGCTAATGAAAGTTTTGTTATTGTTTTGTAGAATGAGTGGGTAATTTGCAGGGTGTTCGAAAAGACTTCTGGAGGAAAGAAAATTCATATACCAGGGCTCGTGAGAATAGGCTCTTTTGGTAATGAAATGAGTCCTTCTGGCTTACCCCCATTGATGGATTGTTCTCCTTACAGTGTAAACAAGACCAAGCCCGTGGCCGAGTCGGCCTACGTGCCCTGCTTCTCCAATCCCGATGACGTGGATAGAAACCAACAATCCGCAATTGACAACTTCAATCATCTCCTGTCAATTTCTTCCAATCCGTCAAATGTTTTCAATCGAATTCCTCTTCCAAATTCTTTCTATTCCACTCAGCCTGGAACTGCTTCAACAAACTTGCAGTACCCAGGCTCTGTTCTTGCCCAAGATCACCCGATCTTAGCAGCCTTAATTGAAAACCAAGAGTCAATCATGAAGCAGAGTTTGAAAGTAGACAGGGAGATGATTAGTGTCTCACAAGAAACCGACATGAACACAGAAATCTCTTCCGTTATATCAAATTTCGAAATGGCAAAGAGGCCATTTGATGATCATGAAGCTCCTTCAGGTTCAGCTGGGCCAATGGATTTGGACAGTATTTGGAATTACTGAAACTGAGACATCTGCACTTAGAAGGTAGAAGTTGAAGGAAAGAGGAAGTTAATTTACAATTTATTGTTTCCAAAATATAGTGTTATGGTCTGTGCAAAGATTTCTTGAATCTAGTGGTGGTAGGAGTTGAAAGAAGTTACATGTCGTAATTCCTAGGTTGTAAGAGCTACTGTGAAGCAACTGTTATGTACTGTAAGAAATTACTTTCTGCAATAAAACTTGAACTGTCTGAGATTCAGTTGGTAGCTATGTGATGGTATAGGTATCTGGACCTTCCACTCCCTGAAAAGATATTGCACTAAAACTATAAGCCTCTGGATTAATTTGCATATGCATCATCTGAGATTTTGAGTTCCATTTTGAATGGGTTTTATGTTTTGGAATATGAGAATGTGGGGACTCTTCTGAATAAGATATCAGTTTCTTCTTGTGGGGACTCCTTTCGGCATCTCAATTCACAATTCTCCTTATCCCCCCTAGTTTTGTTTAGACTTTAGAAACAAAACTAATAATTTAGAAGGATTCCACTTAATGTGCACCTGAAGTCCATTTATTCAACGGGTACCCGTCAAAGTAATTCATTCGTAATTATCCACTCCACCAAATTGTCGATTATCAAATTTTTCTTCTTAAAAAAAACAAGTTTTAAGACTGAGTCTCTGTCTCTATAAGCATTTGTTTTCCAATTTCTGTAATGTATTCGAGACAATCAAGGTGTCAACTTCAATTGTACGCTGTTGGGTTAAGTAATCCGTTTGCTTTCCCTTTTTGGACTAAATAGAAATTTGATTATATATATATATATATAACAAAAAATGTAGAATTACACCACCAAGGCCTTGTCTTTTAGCGCATATTCGAATCAATTGAACTTTGTCCTTGTATGCCTAAAATTTGGATTTAAACATTCATATTTGCTAATTTGAATTTGAACAATAGTAAGCGTTAGTTTCTCATGAATGTATGAATTGCGTATTTTGATGTCTTAATTTCTCACTTTATCAATGGTCCAAGTACCCTTTAAATGTAATTGTAGTACACTACGTACAAACTATTTTGTTTCAAATAAATTATCCAATAAATTAAAATAAATAATAAATTTAAGACAATAACAAGAAGAAATTATATTTTCTTTTTAGAAATTAAATTATCAAAATTTTACTTATTCACCAAAATAAAACTTTCTGTATCTTATATTATAATTAATTTGGTTCGGTCTAAAATTTTGATTCAACTTAGTTTTTCAATTTTTAATGCGATTTATTTTAATAACTCTTATTATTAAAAATTTAATTGGTCAAATTTTATAATTTTCGTTTAACAATAATTAAATTTCAAGATTTTAAATAAGTAAAGACTGTTAATAATTATTATTTTTTAAATCTAAAGGACATGAAGAAGAGTAGACTACCAGATTGCAACAAACTCCTTAATCCTTATCACATGAAAATGCATCACACAAATTTGTTTTGTTTCACGTTGTCCATTCATTCAGCCCCAGCCTGATGGGCAGATATTGCTTAATTTCCTTTTTCTATAAAAGCTGTAAACGCTTGAAGCATGATCCATGCAATCCAAACAACAGCCTGGTTTTCTTTCTTTAAATATGTTTTTTTTTTAATAGCATGTGGTGTTTTAGTTTTTGGCACATGATAAAATCCGCCCAACCTTCCCAACGTCTTAGAGGAGCCCCACACGACATCTTCCATAACAATATTTCATTTATATCCATCTGAAGCTGGCATGCCAATCTCTTCCTCTCTCTATTCTAATTCGTATCTCCTCATGGAGGCATGCAATCCTTTAAAATGATATAGTCATTTCTTCTATTGTTATCACATAATTTAGACATGCCCTCAACGAGAATAAAGTAGACCCGCATTGAGATAATGATTTTCGATCAACTTAAATTTTTATTATATAAGAATAAACAATGCATTAAATGGCTTATTCTTATAATAAAATTATAAGAATTATATAAGCTTTTAAAACTTTCAACGAAAATGGAAGAGTTTGTAGTTGAAATATATTCGAAAAATTATTAAAGCTTTTTTTTATAATAAAAATTAAATGGCTGATTGGGCTCAGTCTTTCTAAACAATTAATTTCACAATGTTTAGAAATTAAACTTAGCATTAATTAATGGGATCAAAATTAAAAACAATGGACCAATTATATAAACCGACAAAGTCGTGTACGTGTGTGGCGCCCCACGAAATGATGAGATCAGTAACTGGAGAGAGTTAGGCCACTCTAACGGTCGACGCGTAACATACTAGGACCCGCCTCGCTATTCCCGCGCTAAAGCGACACGCGGTTCAGGTCTTTGCTTCCGTCACCTCTCGGCCCAGGTGACCAACGGAATTTGACTTTTTCTCCTTTTGCCACGTGTTTTCCAACTTGTGGGCCCCTTTTGTTGAAGAGATAAAAGAAACATAACAGCAGGCGTGAAGTCAGCACAAAGCCCTTAATGTTGCACTTCCATTTTAGGATATTGTGCTTGAGGTTTCTTTGTTACATTATTAGCCTATACCATGCGACTAAGAGTTGGCACATCTTCATAATGTACATTGGAAAGTAATGTTGGGAATTTAAACCTTCTAAACTCCCAAACCAAAGAAAAATGAAGGGTACCGAGAAGAAAATTTACTATTTAAAAAATTCTTACAATCACACAATTTTTCCTCTTACCCAATCTTCTAACACACCAACACACTCACAAAGAAATACACAAGACAAACTCTCCAACTCTCACCTCAAAAGAGGAATTTAACTAGAGTCAATTTTGTACATAAATCTTTGACTTTGTTTCAAGATTAAACAAGGAGTAGCCACCTCCTTATATAGGTAAGAGTCTTGCCCCAATTGTTGTCTTCAACCAATATGGGACAACAAAGGAGCCAAACCCAACAATCTCCACCTTGGCGACTTTGATTGATCTCACAACCACGCTCTACCTCAATAAAGATATCCTAAAAATAACATAACTCTCACTATAGAGAATTATCATGCTTCACAGCATCATGCTCCAATATAAAAGCATACTCACTCAGAATAAACCAAGTCTAAGTCTTTTACATCGGCACATGTTGAAAATAACCTTGCTAAAAAATTATGGTGCAATTCCCATGTTTGGCTTTCTTGGAAGTTCATCAGTCATCGACATAAATTCCACCACACACCTTGCATTAATGTCAAACCAATGCCTGTGTGCAAACTTGTGGACCCGCTAATAGTAACACATCCTCTTTCATGGCAACTTTAGGATTAGCGACATGTCATGAAGATGTACATGCCCCCTTTTTAGAGAGCAAGATCATCATCCATAGAGATAATGTTAGCAACATTGTTAGTCTCTCCATTAACTGACCCAGAGCCTCTTGTCGAACCCGCTCTACCTCTCGGATAATTTTTCGAAGCCCTATTTCCTGACATTTTTCCTGTGCTCTTTTGCCCTGATGAATTTTACTGTAGAAATGAATAGTATGCTAGGAAAGTTTTCAGGAAAGAAAGGTGGGTCACAACGGACACACTTAAATACCAAGTCTTTCCTTAACCAAAACTTTCCTAGACATGTACTACCACACTACCACACCAAAACTCCACCACACTAAATAAACCTTTCTCAAAAAAATCTTTTCTGATGTGGAAGATCAGTCAAAACTGCGACCACAGAGCATACTTAAAATTTTCAAGAAAAACACACCTTGGCTCTGATACCACTTGTAGGGAATTTAAACCTTCCAAACCCACACCCAAGGATATATAATAGACAAAAATATCAGAAAATAACAACACAAAAAAATTTACGTGGAAACTCCCAAATCGAAGAAAAACTACGGGCACCGAGAAGAAAATCCACTATGTGAAAAATTCTTACAATCACACAATTTTTCCTCTCACCCAATCTTCTAATACACCAACACACTTACAAAGAAATACACAAGACAAACTCTCTAACTCTCAACTCAAAAGAGGAATTTAACTAGAGTCAAATTTGTACTACAAATCTTTGACTTTGTTTGGTGCACTAAACAAGAAGGTAGTCACCTCCTTATATAGGTAAGAGTCTTGCCCCAATTGTTATTTCCAACCAATGTGAAACAACAAAGGAGCCAAACTCAACAAGTAAGACATAAAGGAGGTTATTTCACTCCTTTGATCTGTCAATTAAATACGATCAACAATTGAAAAGCGAAAGGAATCAATTTCTTCGAGATATGATGTTGATTAGATGAAGAGAAATGTTATTGTCTCGATCATTTCATTTCTCTTCCAAAAATAAATTCTAATAATATCTCGTCAATGTTTGTGCATGCTTTACAATGAGGTTAATTAGCAGGTAGAGACTAAAACTTCAATTCTTTCTACTTCCCATTCTTCATTTTCTTCCCACCAACAGGGATAAAAGTTAATGTTGGTGGAACCCATCCATACTGTCACAATCTAACAATGCTACAATGACAACACATATCGCTTCAGAATATATAAGTGTACAGTGTCAGACGTGGACGAATGTCTATAACATTAAATGATTGTCTCTAATTTTCATGGAATTAGACAGATTAGGCATGACAAATCAGTTAGGATCTGTGTAAGAGTCGACTTAAAACACTACAGAGGGTCGTCGTGAAAGATGTCAATTTCAAGTTTTGAGTGACAATCAGCGAGCGATCAATTTCGATTCGATGCCATTAATACAACGTACCCATCTACACTTGGTACTCAACTCTGCAGAATATTTTTTGACTTCTTGATCCCACTTCGTGAGGCTGAGTTTAGTTGGGTGTGCAATGCTACAATGTTGCAGGAGGAGAGTGCTTATACTTGTATACAAGATCATAAGCCATCTTCGCATGTCATATTGAAAGATAAATATGTGCCACTCAAATCTTATATTGATGTAACAGTTCTTCTGGTTGGCATGCGCAAATGCAGGTTTTCGACTAACGTCAAATCTTCATCTAGTGAGGTAAGAGCAAAACTATAGTGTTTTGTGAACTGCTTTTGAAGATTTGGAACTTTGACGATAACATAGAAGCACTGGAATTAGAAATACGTTTTTTTAATTTTCACAAACTAATTAAGTTAGTTAAATTAGTTTCTAATTAATATAAAGTATTAGAAATTATTTTTTCATACAAGTAAACTAATTTGTTTAGGTAAAATAAACTTGAATTAAGTTTCTAAAACAAATAAAATAAGAAATGAGTTTTCTAATTGTATTTTTTGTTAAATTAAAATTAGATTTATGTTTTCTAATTAAAATCAAAACTGATTTGTTTAGTTGAAATTAAAAATAATTTCATTAGAAATTAGCTTCTAATTAAATCAAGATAAATTGATTAGTTCAATTATAATTTAAATTAGAAATATGAGTTTAATTCTATTTGAATTATTCATATTTGAATATGCTTAGATTAGAAATAAGTTTCTAATTGATTACAAATTAATAACATAATTTGAATAGTTCAATAAATTGCTAATAGAATTAAATTGTTTCCATAATATGAGCATAATTTCGCTATGTGTTAGACAAAATAATTTGTTATTTTGTGCACTTTTCTGATTCTTGAAAATTTGTTTTTCATGAATATGTCTATTATTAATCAAACGCCTAAGCTTACTCGATGCGAGGCACATAAAAGATATATTGACAGTATGTATGTAAAATTAGTTGACATGTATTTAATGCCTAGAGACGGTCTAACACAAGATGGTATTTCAATTAATAACATGATGCAAGAATTATGGTTTAGAGGTTGTTGAGCTTATATAAGTGTTGAAGTAAAGTACATGACTTTGCTTGCAACATTACCTTAACCTCAAGGCGAACTATTACGAATGCTCTGGAATAATATACCTAACGAGAAGACTTATAGCTTGTTAGTGATGAAATTTATTAAAGAAATGCATAGAAGGGAGTTGATTAGGATTTTGTATCCTATAGATCTTCCAATGAAAATATTAAGAGTTATTGTACATCGAGCTTCACGAACTGTGTCACGCGAACTTATGAACTCATTTCCACGTAGGGTTCGTTATCTATAGACTGTTCGTTGGTTGTAGCGCATTTAATACAATATGTTTGTTTATAAGAACAAAGTGTTGCTTTTTATGTAATATGTTTACATGTATATCATATAGGAATTCGTCTAACGTAAAGTAATTAGGATTTGATTGTTTTATGAATGACGATTGAACACATTAGTAGACTTTTGATTTCATAAGCAATTGTGATTGAATTATTTACTTTATGAATGATTAATATGACATTAATGTGCATATATATTTCTTTCTTATTGTATAAACTTAGTGTTTCAAACAAAAAGAAAAATGGCTACTGACTGAAAGAATATTGCCGCTAAACTCAATAGGGGTGAAAAACTCAATGGTGACAATTACGAAATTTGGAATATGAAAATCTAATATATGCTGGAGGAGGGAAATATGACCCAACATAAGAGGGGTCGTGAAGCATATGAATTATGAAAAAAGAAGATATCTTTAGCTCACATCACATTGCTGAGTAGCATGGATAATGATATCATGCAAGAGTTCCCTAAGTTTGAAACTGCAAGGGACATGTGGTCTGCATTGGTTGCTCATTTTGTAAGTGCTTCAGTGACTAAAGTGAGATCACTTACAATTAAGTTTGCTACTTATAAGAAGCACTCAGATGATACAATTTAAAAACATCTTAGGCAAATGTTCAAAACGGTAAGTGAGTTATGTGATGTTGGTCATGAGCTTTCTGATGAATAATAAGTACAAGTTGTGATTCGTTCACTGCCTCAGAGGTGGGAGTATATGAAGATGCACCTAACTCATAATGAGAACATCAAGACAATAGAAGATGCTACGAGGCATCTCATACTAGAGGAGGAGCATCTTGAAGCTTCAAAGATGTCTTTTGAGGCATACGCAGTTAGTTCTAGATCACATGGAGCTATGAACAAGAAAAGCAAGCATCGTGGTGGACCCAAGTGGAAGAATAATAAGAGATCCAACCACTCTCCTCAGGAATCCAAGAAGGCAAAATGAAACCAATGTGGAAAGGGAAAACATTCCTTCAAGAAGAAGAACATGAAATATGTGAAGTGCTATAATTGTGATAATAAGGATCACTTTGCTCAAAATTGTACCAAGCCCAAGAAGGTACAACTTTATAGTACAAATATTTGTTCTGTGAATGTTTCTTATTTTGTTTTTCTAACTGAATCACATCCTTTATAGATTGCAAACTTAGGAGAAACCAACTATGTAGCGAAGGATAAAGATGCCTTCATTGAGTTTCGTAAACTCCCACATGGTAGTCGATGACTTTATGTAGTTGACAATTCTATAGTTGTTGTATAAGGAATTGGCACATGTAAATTAGACATATGTGGAGGACGACTCTGTTAGATAATCTATGAACATATCATAAACTATAGGATCGATTATGTATGCGTGGAAAAACAAACATACATACTTGATGCTTGTCTAGAATTCCACCGGCTAAGGAACACAGAGTCTGCAGATCCAACATTTTTCTCTCTCAAAATCGAAAATACACAAAGCAGGTTATCTTCCAAACCGTTGGCTTTGCCTTTAAATACAATATGCGAACAAATACCATTAGTAGTTATTCTTGCACGTGGATTTTTTAGACCCATCATGGGTGAAAGAAAACCATCATCTCCCACTCACACATGAGGAGTTTTTTAAAAAAACTCTACAGTACTCATACTCGTTCAATAACCAGTGTGACCAGCATAGGACGAGAGCACATTGCCATACATCTGTTAGGAGTATATGACATCTCGATTTAACAAATTGATCCTAGGACTTATGAGTCCTTGAGTAGACATTGTATGCTATACCCTAGGTCATATCTTGCATTAGCATTTTTCCTTTTTGATCTCATTTAGTTTCTTTAAGTCATGACTGTATTCATGTTCTCTACTAAAGAGACGATGACCATCTATGAATACTTTTCATGCGAGTCAATGAGCTAAATTAAATGACCTTCCTCTGTTCTCAATTCTCTTTTGAATTAAATTTAATTTGCTTTCCTAGAATTATTCCATAAGATTGCATCATACATGATCTCTTGGCAATAACCTAAAGTAGCAAACCTTAAATTCAATTCTCAAGAATGAAACAAGAGTCATAAGGGTATATGATGAGGTTCTTATTAACCTCAAGGGTCTCACACAATGTAAGATGAGATCATGCGACTTACATTAATCCCTTTTTGTGGTCAGTTGTGCACACATGATACGAGTCATGTGCTACGGTATTTACCCACTTCGTTTGACTTGAACATCTTTTAATCAAAGAAATACCGTACAGATGATAGTTCAAACATACTCAATGTTTAACTTGAGTTCACTTATCTACTCACCAATTTATTCAGAACCCACATCTGGCAATGTAAGACAGTATAGTGATTAATAAATCACTTTGAACCAATTTCCTTGCGGCATCTATGGTTTAAGTTTCGCGCTCTTTATTATCATCTAGATAATAAACTTTAAACATGCCTCATCTCTAGCGACCATAAACACTAGAGGTGATTTCTCGTGTGAGAGGGCCAATCTATAATCTGTCTCATATACTTATGATTCATCTCAAAATATATTTGTATATAAAACACATATATTCATGAATCAAATGATACAAAATATATAATCTTCATCATACATTAGATCCAAACAAGTGACATTAAATTGAGTGAACATACATAGAGAAATGTTTTATCAGTACATTTCAACATCTACGCAGTCCTAGTGACTTTACATGCCCAATAAATACATCTCTAGAAATTGGCTTTGTCATTGGGTCTCGCTATCATATCTCGCAGAGATATATATCTCATGTTCACTTCTCCTCGCAACTATATCTTTCACATAATTGTATTTAGTATCTATGTGCTTTGTCTTACAATGAAATTTGGGGTCTTTTATATAAGCGATTGCAGCTTGACTATCACAGTTGATGGTCACTGGATTAATTTCGCTTTTAGTGACTCCCAAATGCACAAGGAATCGATGAAGTCACACAACCTCTTATACTATATTTGAGAATGTTATAAATTTAGCTTCCATTGTGGATAATGCAACACAGGATTGTTTCTTACTTTTTTATGATATTGCTCCATGGTTTAGTAAGAATACATATCCTGAGGTAGATTTTCTTTCATCTAAATCTCCTCCCCAGTCTGCATCTGTATATCCTTGTATACATAGATCATTGCCTTTATAACACAATGCATAGTCCACGGTTCCCTTCAGATACCTCAATATTCTCTTTACTGCTTTCCAATGTGCTTGGCCTGGATTTGACTGATATCTACTTACCATCCCAACAACATAACAAATATTTGGTCTTGTACACATCATTGCGTACATAAGACTTCTAACTGCACTAGTGTCGGGAACAATCTTCATTTGTTCCCTTTCTTGTGGCGTAGACGGGCAATTCTTCTTACTAAGGCCTTCATTTTTAGCAATAGGATTATCAATTGGTTTGCAATCTTGCATACGGAATCGTTCAAGAATTTTTTGAATGTACATCGCTTGTGAAAGCGATAACAATTTCTTTGAACAATCTCTTGAAATCTTGACTCCAAGAATGTATGTCGCTTCACCCATGTTTTTCATTTCAAATTCAGATGATAAACATTCTTTGATTTCCGTAAGAAACACACAGTCATTACAAGCAATCAATATATCATCTACATATAAAGATAAAATCGCAAATTTATCTTTGGATCTCTTAACATACACAAAATGGTTTTCATCTATCATTTGAAAATCATACGAACTGATTACGTTATGAAAACGAATATACCATTGTCTTAAAGACTGCTTCAGGCCATAAATTGATTTTAATAAATGACATACTTTATTTTCATGACCTGCCTTGATGAAACCTTCAGGTTGTTCCATATAGATTTCTTCATCTAATTCTCCATTGAGAAAAGCAGTTTTTACATCCATTTGATGTAATTCAAGATCCATATTAGCTACTGTAGCCAGAATAAGACAGATTGAAGCAAACTTCACAACAGGTGAAAAAGTTTCCTCATAATCAATTCCCTCCTATTGCGTATATCCTTTTGTTACAAGACGTGCCTTATATCTTTCGATATTGCCATCAGATTTTTGCTTAATTTTGAAAACCCACTTATTCCCAATTGCTTTACATCCTTCTGGGAGGTCAACCAAGTCCCATACTTGATTTGAGCTTAAATAAGACATTTCTTCTGTCATTGCTTTCATCCATTCTTCTTTAGCAGGGCCAGTAAGAGCTTCATTTACATTCCTTAACTCTTCTTCTTCTTGCGGAACAATCATATTAATTTCTCCTTCAATCTCAAAACGACGTCGGGGAATTATCCCTCGATTACTCCGTCTTAACCGAGGTTCATCATGAACAAATTCATGATTGATCTGATTGCTCCCACTTGGATCAGTTATCATAAAGAACCTTTCTGTGAAATTGCTCCCACTTGGTTGAAGTTCCTCATCTTGATTCTCGCATAATGTAATCATTACGATCAGCGACTCATATAATAATAGGTCTTTACCTATTTCTCCTTGCTTGGAAAAATCATTCTCTAAGAATGTTACATCTCGTGATTCAAATTCAGTTACACCTCCACTACCTTGTTCACTTATGAACACGTATCCTTTTGAGTGTTCTGAGTATCTAATAAAAATACTTTTTCTCCCTCTTGGGCCTAATTTCCCATGTTTGTGAGAGAGATCATGACCATAGGCTGAACACCCTCAAGGTCGGAGACTTGACACATCAGGCCTCCTACCAGTCCACAACTCATATGGTGTGCTAGTAACTGATTTCGTGGGCACACGATTAAGTAAATAAGTGGCTGTTAGCAACGCATCACCCCAAAAAGTGTTTGGTAAATTTGCTTGGGCCATCATGGACCTAATCATTTCTAATAGCGTCCTATTTCGTCTTTCAGCGACGCCATTTTGTTGTGGGGTTCTAGGAATTGTTAATTGCCTTTCTAATCATTTTTCATCACAGAAAGCCTTTAACTTTTTTGACAAGTACTCTTGTTCACGATCAGTTCGTAATGCTTTTATTTTCTTATCTAATTGATTCTCAACCAAGTTCGAGTATTTTATGAAACAATCGAATGCTTCTGATTTATGAGAAATCAAATAGATATGACCATACCGAGTATAGTCATCTATGAACGTTATGAAATAAATTGCCCCACGTTTAGCCCTTACATTCATTGGACCACAGATGTCGGAATGAATTAATTGCAATGGATATAAAGCTCGTGTTCCCTTTCCAAATGGCTTTCTTGCCATTTTACTAGCTAAACAATGTTCACATGTAGGTAAATCTACTTGACTTAGATTACCTAAAAGTCCTTCTTTAACCAATCGACTTATTCGATTTTGACCAATATGGCATAGTCTAGCGTGCCACAAAGTTGCATCATTGTTGGAATTACTAGATGTGAATAATGAATAACTAATATTATTATTTTCCTTTAACACATCCAGCACAATAAAACCATCCAATAAAATACCATGATCATAATTAATAGATCCAAGATACAAATCCATTCCACCACTGTGGAAATTTACATTAAAACCAAGTTTAACTAACATCAATACAGATAAAAGATTCCTACGAATATGTGGAGCAAATAATACTTCATGTAGGATGAGAGGTCGTCCTCCACGCATGTCCAATTTACATGTCCCAATTCCTTGTACAACAACTTTGGAATTGTCACCTACATAAAGCCATCAACTACCATGTGGGAGTTTACGAAACTCAACGAAGGCATCACGATCCTTCGCTACATGGTTGGTTGCTCCTGAGTCTGTAATCCACAAAGGATGTGATTCAGTTAAAAAAATAAAACAAGAAACATTCACATAACAAATGTTTGTACTATAAAGTTGTACCTTCTTAGGCTTGGTACAATCTCGAGCAAAGTGGCCCTTATTACCACAATTATAGCATTTCACATGTTTCATGTTCTTCTTCTTGAAGGGACGCTTTCCCTTTCCACGCTGGTTCCAATTTTTCTTCTTGGATTCCTGAGGGGAGTCGTTGAATTTCTTATTCCTTTTCCACTTATATCCACCGTGATGCTTGCGTTTCTTGTTCATAGCTCCGTGTGAGCTAGAACTAACTGTATATGCCTTAGAAGACATCTTTGAGGCTTCAAGAAGCTCTTCCTCCAAGATAAGATGCCTTGTAGCATCTTTCATTGTCTTGATGTTTTCATTATAAGTTAGGTACATCTTCATATGCTCCCAACTCTGAGACAGTGAACGAATCACAACTTGCACCTGTTGCTCATCAGACAGCTCATGACCAACATCACGTAACTCACTAACCATGTTGGACATTTTTCTAAAATGCTTCTGCATTGTATCATCTGGGCGCTTCTTATAAGTATCAAACTTAATTGTGAGTGACCTCACTTTGGTCACTGAAGCACCTCCAAAACGAGCAGCCAATGCGGACCACATGTCCTTTACAGTTTCGAATTTACGGAACTCATGCATGATATCATTATCCATGCTACTCAGAAATGTGATGCAAGTTAAAGAGTTTTTCTTCTTCCATAAGTCATGCGCATCACGGTCTCTTCTATGTTGGGCTATTGTGCCCTCCTTAGGAACATTCATGGTTAGGTTTAATGGTTCTAGAGCCTCTTGCTCTTCTAGCACATATTGAATTTTCATACTCCAGATCTCGTAATTATCACCATTTAGTTTCTCACTCCTATTGAGTTCAGCAACTATATTCTTCGAAGCAGTAGCCATTATCAAAACACTAAGTTTCTATAATAAGAAAGAAATACATACACGTTAATGTCACATTAATCGTTCATAGAGCAAATAATTCAATTACTGTAACATCCTGTTATCGGAGTGACGGGTAGATTGGTAATTTGGATCGGGTTAGGATTTGGTACAGGCAAAGTATTGCATGGCACATGCATTACAGTTTTGATAGTCATTGATAAATGATTATTGACTGCATACGTATATATATATGTACATACATGTATGACAATTCCCGACTTGATTGTGAAATTGGAAATTGGTTATAATTGGTCCGATGTGAATTGGCTTAATTGTGCAATTGGGAATTTATCAAAATTGTATATATGAGATTTGGTTTGTGAAAATTGGATATTTAGTAAGTGTATAATTGGGTTTTGAATATGAAATTGGAATGAAATGGATTATAGAGAAAGGGAAATTGGAAATTGAGCATAGGAATTGGCATTACTCAATTTTAGTGAATTTATGGAAATTTCTCTGGAAATTTTAGAGTAAGAGATCCAGACCGAAAAATTAGCTTAGTGACTGATTTATTTGATTCCGAGTCCGAGAATGAATGGTTATTGATATGGAACAATTGGAATTATGATTTTGGGAGTATTGTTAATGGTTATTGCGAAATTGGGAGAAAAATGGAATAGAAATCGGATTTGTTAGACCCTAAGAATTGGACATGAGTCAAATGATTATATATATATATGTATAAGCTTAAGAGAGAAGCTTAATTGTTCATTAAGCTCATCGACGATCGTGGGTGAGAAAAACTTGGGATTTGGAGTTCTTGAAGGATTTTCAAAGGATTGAAGCTTGAATCAAGTAAGTTTATACTTGTTTATGAGTTAAATCGTTTCATTTGATCATTGATTTGAGTATGAATTGGTTTAGAGAATTTGAAAGTTACGGATGAAAGGGTTTTGAGATTTTCATTGGTTTTGATTTGGGTTTTTGATGAAAACTGGTTTAAATGATGGATTGAGGCTAGAAATGAGTTGAGTGTAGTATACTAAGTCGATTGGGAGTGATTTGAAGTGAATCGGATAGATTGTTATCAGAAAATCTGAGAAATTTCGGGTTTCGTCGCGATTTTGCGATCGTGACGCCATGACGTCACGATGAACACGCCATGGCGAGCCAACCCGATCTTGACGTCGCGATTTAATTAAAAATATTTTAATTTATGCGCCATGCGAGGAAGACAAGGCATACGCCGCGACGAACGTCTGCGTACGTCGCGACGTGGGATGCCCGGTTCGCCGCGACAGGATGCTTTCCGAAAATGAATTTGAGGTTTTTGAATTGGAGAATTTTGGGATCTAATTTGGATTGGTTATGGATCAAAATGGCATTTTAGAGAATAGGAATTGAATTTGATGATTATCGGAAATTGAGTGGTAAGCAAATTGGAATGTGACCTTAGAATAAGGAATTGAATTATGGCATTGAGAACTGTTCTGAATTAGAGTGAGAGTGATCATATTGAGAAATTCAGGAATATGATTGGGAATGTCATAACATGTATAGTATTTATCGAAATTGCTATTGATTATTGAATTTGGCATGATTGGTAATGTGTGATTTATTTGATTTGATATAGAGGTTCCGATGGATCGTCATTCCACGGACAGTATTGGGACTTCCAGGCGGTAGCTCGGAAGTGCAGGTGAGTAACCTAGTTGGTTTCTCAACCTATATGTGTTACATTTTGTGTACATATGCCATGTGGAGATACGGATGGATATGTGTGACTGTTTTGATTGATTTCGAACCATGGGTGTTCGAAATATTGGATTGAGATATGGAAGTGCAAAATGTGAATAAATGTGCATAAATGCAATAGTGAATCGAATTGTAAAAGTGTTAGTGAAAGAAATGAGATATGACTGTGAAATGTGAATGACATATGCACTCATGCATAATTAAATGATCAGATAATGATAGTTGTTGACCTGAGACGCCATTTGTATATTTGAGGACGCCATGGTAAAACCCAAGAACACACGCCGCAAGAAACTCGCAAACACCTACGGGTGGGGTGTGGGGTCTATTATGTGAAAGGGATTAGTGCATACCAGCGGCTCTCCTATCCCTAATGTGAGTGGGCAGTAGTGCATACCCGAGGGCCCTCCTACTTGCCAAAATGTGATTTCGATTTCGATTGCGCTCGGTCACAACAATGAAATGAAATCGAAAGTGTCACATGCATACTGCATATGTAAATTATTTAAAGTGAACTGTGTGAAAGTGGAACTGAATGCATGTGAATATATGAAAGTGTGAATATGTGATTCAGTGTGTATATGAATTGTGAATGCATAAGTTGGGTGAACCATCGATGATGGTTTCTCACTGAGTTCGCAAACTCACCCAACATTGCATCTATTTTTCAGGAAGTGAAGAGTACCCCGTTAGACACACGGGAGTATGTCTACCACTAGCAAGGCAGAGTATCGGGTCGGGATCAGTGTCATCACATCTGCATTAGAGTAGTGAATTGCTTTAGTGGGCCCCTTTTGATTTATGTGTACTTGTATGGTATAACTGAAATTGGTTTATAATAGAAATTGTTTTGTAATTGCAAATGTTTTGTTATAATTGGGCCAAATCATTATTGTTTTGCGCACTCAACTGTTTTCGTAAGAAAAGAAAAATGTCATATCGAGTTTTAAAAAGGTAGTGATTGTTCTAGTACGCCACCCTCGTGGGTCACGGGCTCGGATATCACTGTTGATGTCGGGTTCGGGTCTCGTCGGGAGTGGGGTGCTACAATTACAATTGCTTATGAAATCAAAAGTCCACAAAATGTGTTCAATCATCATTCATACAACAATCAAATCCTAATTACTTTACTCTAGATGAATTCTTATATAAAATTCATTTAAACATATTACATAAATATTAAAAACTTTGTTCTTATAAAAAAACAAACAACCTATTGTATACCTATAAACAATCTATAGGTAACGAACCCTACGTGGAAATGAGTTCACGAGTTCGCGTGAAACATTTTGCGAAGCTCGATTTACAATAGATCTAACTATTTCCATTGGAAGACCTATTGGATATAAAGTCCTAATTAACTCTCTTCTACGCATCCTTTTCATAAAGGTCATCACTAACAAATTATAAGTCTTCTCAGGCATATTATTCCAGAGCATTTGCAATAGTTCGCCTTGAGGTTGAGGCAATGTCGCAAGCAAAGTCATGTACTTTACTTCAACATCCGTGTAAGCTACACAACCTCCAAAATATAGCTTTTGCATCATGTTATTAACTGCAATAACATGTTGTGTTAGATCATCCCCAGGCATTAAGTGCATGTTGACTAACTGCACATATATGCTGCTAATTTGTCTCTTCTGTGCCTCACATCGAATAAGCTTGCGTGTTTGTTTAATAATAGACATTGTCCTGAAAAACAAATTTTCAGGAATCAGAAGAGTATATAAAAAAATAACAAATTATGTTTTTCTAACACTTAGCGAACTTATGCTCATATATTGAAATAATTTTAATTTATTATTTTGTATTATATTGTTTATCAACAATTTATTGAACGAATCCAAAATTTTTTAATCTTTAAGTAATTAGACACTTATTTCTAATATACCTTATAATTGAACTAATCAATTATTTTGTTTAATTAGAAACTAATTTCTAAATAAATTAATTAAAAAATATTTCATTTTAATGAAACAAAATTAGTATTTATCCAATTATAAAATAAACCAACAAAATAGTTTATTTCTAAGGGTAATCTCATTTTCACTAAACAAATTAGTGTTGAGTTTATTAGAAAATAAACCATCGAAATTAGTTTATTTCTAAGGTTATTTTAACTAAACAAATTAGTTATTTTATTTTCTCTCTTTAAAAAATTGTCTAAATAATTAGAAACTTATTTCTAATTTAAAATATAATTGAACTAATCAATTTCCTTTAGTATAATATTTTAGAAACTAATTTAATTAAATAAATTAGTTAGTGAAAATTAGAAAACTAATTTCTAACTCATTCCATTATATTATGTATAGGTCCATTCTTTATGTGGGCCACAAAAAAAAAATATTGAGTGCTTATAACCCTCAAGAGCCCAAAACTAAATAAGACAGCCCAAAAATCAAAAATAACATAGCCCAAAACCGAAATCGGGCTGAGGCGTCTGGTGTGTGTGGTGCAGCGCCAATTGTGATTGAACTTTGAGGTCGTCTGGCGCATGCACGGGACGCGCCAGACGACGTTGGTTGTTCCAGCGTCAGGCGCGTGTCACGTTGGCTGTTCCAGCGTCAGGCGCGTTATCTTCTTCCTCCGGTCGTTTTCGTTTCTGGTTCTTTCTTCCTCCATTTTTTTTGTTTTTTTTTTGCTTCTCTGTTATTTTATATATATAAGATAACGTGTTTCTATATATATACACTGCCTTTGGAAAAAACAAAAAAAAGGTACAGTAAATATGATAAGACAAAAGAACAGTAGCCATTTTTTTTTCTCAACGCAACTTTTAAAAACAAACTCTTCAAACACCCATGAACTTCTGGACAAAAATTGTAGATATACTAGAAGATTAAAACTCATGTATATATGTTGCTTTCCAATCGGAAACCCACAATCAGAAACTAATTTCATTCGGTGCTTTCAATTGAATGATCCATACGAGTGAAACACAGGAAAAAAAAACAATTACGCATGCCATTTACACAGATAGAGCAAACACAGCATATCGTATACGGTAGAATCTCTATAACAAGTCATACAAAACTAAATGCTCTGATACCAATGTTAGATAATCTATGAACATATCATAAACTATAGGATCGATTATATATGCGTGGAAAAACAAACATACATACTTGATGCTTGTCTAGAATTCCACCGGCTAAGGAACACAGAGTCTGCAGATCCAACGTTTTTCTCTCTCAAAACTGAAAATACACAAAGCAGGTTATTTTCCAAACCGTTGGCTTTTCCTTTAAATACAATCTGCGAATAACTACCATTAGTAGTTATTCTTGCACGCGGATTTTTTAGACCCATCATGGGTGAAAGAAAACCATCATCTTATCCGACATGAAGTATTATTTGCTCCACATATTTGTAGGAATCTTTTATTTGTGTTGATATTGGTTAGACTTAGTTTCAATATAAATTTCCACAGCGATGAAATGGAATTGTATCTTGGATCTATTAATTATGGTTATGGTTTTTTATGTGATGGTTTTATTGTACTAGACGTGTTAAAGAAAAATAATAATATTAGTTATTCATTATTTATATCTATTAATTCCAATAATGTTGCACCTTTGTGGCATGCTAGACTATGTCATATTGATCAAAATCAAATAAGTCAATTAGCTAAAGAAGAACTTTTAGGTAATCTAAGTCAAGTAGATCTACCTACATGTGAGCATTGTTTAGTTGGAAAAATGGAAAGAAAGTCGTTTGGAACTAGAACACGAGCTTTATATCCATTGCAATTAATTCATTTTGATATACGTGATCCAAAGAATGTAAGGGCTAGACATGGGGCAGTTTATTTCATCACCTTTATAGATGACTATACTCGGTATAGTCATATTTATTTGATTTCTCATAAATTAGAAGTATTCAATTGTTTCGTAAAATACATAAACCTGGTTGAGAATCAATTAGATAAGAAAGTAAAAGTATTACGAACTGATCATGGACAAGCATACTTTTCAAAAAAGTTCAAGACTTTATGTGACAAAAAAGTTCCATGATCCTTATGTTAAGTCTGATAATCAAATGGATTCTTGAGATTTTTGGTGAAATTCATTCTACAGGTAGCCCTCTAGGTAATTGCTCTCGTTTAAGAAGTTTTAAGTGACTGCCCTCTAATGACTTACAAGCATGATGTAATTTGCATCTTTGTTGACTGCTAAATGATGAGGAGTAGTCTGTTGTTGATGTTCTTCTTTCTATTTTGGGTACCCTAGAATAAGGGATCCAAATCAGGATTTTGCACCCTTATCTAGAATTTTTGGAGTCTTATTAAAGTCTCTAAGAAACCACTAGCCTCCTACTACATTTCTTTTCCATCTGAGTGATAATTAGCTGCTTTCTTATGCTTGCAATTGCAAGTTTAGTCAGAAAAGTTAAGCTTCTATTTCTGCCTGTTAATTTTTTATTGTTTCTCTCTTTCCGAATACCCCGTGGCATGTTGCAATTGCAACCATTCTTATTACTTTCAATACATGTATTTAATCTAAATCAACTTCAGCACGGAGCAATAGTGGTGCACTATCAATAAAAACTGACACGAATTATCTTCTTACTAATCAATATTAATAATATGCAATCAATAATACATTACACATAATTATGCATGAATTAAAATAATTTATTTAATATTTTAGTCTGTTTGTGTTCTCTTCGTTTTTGGAACTTGAGACATTTATATCTAATGAAGCTATTCCTGTACAACATCTTTAAGAATTATGTAAACCAATTAGTTGATTTAAAAGTTTAAAAACAACGAAAAATTCTCATATTCAGAATTTTGCTACCGTCATTCTTTGAAAGTTTGGAACAATTTTTTCTTCCCAACAATTATATTGAATACGACTTTTGTTCTGACTTTTCTCCTTACATCTTATAAATTAGGCTTTCAAGTTATCAATAACAATCAGAAAACCAATATTTTATTGCATGAATAATCCAATCAGTATATGAAAATAAGGGATGTCAACTTTTATGTATAGTTGATCTGATCTCAAATGTCAACTCAAGAAACACAAAGGAGAGAAGAAAAAAAGTTAACAGCATTTGTAATTCGCACCTACTTTTAATTTTTGTTAAATGAAAAATTATCTAGTTTACATAAACACATTTAAAACCTAAAATAATTAAGGGATTATCATTTTAATAATTAATTAATTAAATTATATCCTTGAGATAGGATATTATTAAGATGAAGATAATGAATTAATGAGTCCTTAAATCTTTTTGATGTTTATTGTTTACGTCGTCATTTTTTAACTATTTTGATTGATGCTATTTTTAATTAAGGATAAAGAAAAGGAGTGTCAAAATCTTAGGATACAAGTGAGTTGGTAAGGGACTCTCCTGGCTTAAGTGAGGTCATGAGTTCAAACCGTCCTCATGTATGCAGCCGTTTAAAATTTAAGGCCAGAGCTTTATCCAGCTCAAGCGAGGATTAGTCTAGGTGTGAATGACTTAAAGGTACCTTCTCGTAATTAAGACCTTCCTATAACACCTCGTGAGAAAAAAAATTAAAAAAAGAGTGTCGAAACATTTTTTTTTTACATACGAAATACTGCATTGTGGAGTTTATTTGATTTTATATCATTACTACTGCATACTAAACATGTGCACTGCACTCCGTATATAAGGGGCCATTTCTCTAAAAATCTCTTCTTTAAGGCTAGTTTTAAGATTTAATTTCTAAGTTCTGCAGATTAGTTCTTATATTTTAATTTAAGTTTAAAAAGATATCTAAGCTAAAATTGAGGTTAATAAAATTACCTATTAGCCTTTAAAGTAAAGTTCAATAAAGAACAATAAAAATATAGTTTAAAATTTTCAAATTAATTTTAAAATTAAAGTTATATAATCAACACAAGATTTTGATATCATTGATAAAGTTAGTAAACATTATTTTACCTTAGAGTAGTCACAATATCTTTAGTATTATAACAATTACATAAATATTATTAAATTTTCTAAGGACATACTATGATAATTGTAATTGAATTAATTAATAATTATTAGAGTTAGCAACGGGTCGAGCTAGATTTGACCTAAGTTTAGCTTAAAATTTCTTATTTAGCCCAAGTCAGGCCTTAGGGTCATTCATGCTTAGTTTAGGTAACTTGAACTCTAACAAATCGGCTCAAATCCAAACATGATTAACTTCTCCTAGTTTGAAGTTGGATCAGGTTAGGATAGACTTGAAAAGCCTGCCCTTAGTAGACTTTCTTTCTTTTTGCTCAAAACTTGATTGGGCTTGAAAGATTCAACATGAGCCTAATTCTGATCTATTTCCCATAGCTTGAAGCTTGATTAGGTTAGGTTTAGTTAGGCCGAAAAGCTCGACCTAAATCAACTCATCACCTTCTCCATCATCACCATAACTCTCGAAAACCTTAAAAATATGACCTTTAAATTTATCCTTGTTCTAAGGTTTCTCGGCAAACAAACATAAATTGAAGGAAAAAAAGAGAATCTTTATTTTGAAAAAAAAAGAGAGGAATGACATAAATAGAAGTCAGTATTATCATATAAAAGGAAATATATAAACCCAATGGAAAATGGAAGTAAAAATCACAAGAAAGAAATTACAGGGAGAAGATTAAAAACAAATTTGATCCTTAGTAGGAAAAATATTCATCAATGTAAACCTAGAAAAGGAAATTAATAAAAGAACCCAAAATAGGAACACACCATTAAATATATCTTTTGTGTTCACCATTTAAGATTGAAGAAGATCTCTAACTCTGTCACATGTTCAAAACACACGCACATCAAAGAAGAAGAAGAAGAAGAAGAAGAAGAAGAAGAAGACATATAGAGACAAAAAAAGAGAGAGGAAAAGTTCTTCATCTATTAAACTATCATAACTCAACAAGGTTAAATTAAGGATGTTGGCAATGTAGAATAGAGGCAATAATGTTAAGGTTTTTGAAAAATCTAGATGAGTTGGAATAATTTTGATAATGTAAATAATGTTATTTTGTTATATTAAGAAAACGATGTTGTTTTGTATATAAAAGATGTTTAGGTTTTGGATTGAGATAGATTGTGAAGCCCGAACTCAAGCCTAATCCGAAGCTTAAATTTGAAAAAAGAAGCTCGAGCCTAATTCTGAACTCCGTTAACTTGGACTGAGCCTATTGACTTTAAGTCAAACTTGAGCCCTTTTATCATTAATAATAATTATCTTTGCTCTTAGTGATATGTTTTTTTTTACTTTAATTAGTTTTTAAATTAAGAATGAATTAATTACAAACCTAAAATGGGAAGGCAAGCCCTAAACAAAAGTAAATAAGGAAATATCTTAAAAGCATACAACTGAACAAATTAAGAGAAAAGAAGACTTAGCTTGAACATATATGAAACAAGGTCATAATTAAAGATTCTACTATATAATAAGTAATTGAGGATCCAATCCCACCTAATCCCTAAGTAGTGTAGAATGACAAAAAAAGGCTAGCTTTAATATAGTTAAGCTCCTAAAGTCAACTTAAATCCTAATCGGCTGCTAACCTTTATTGGCCATTGTTGGATCGGAAAAAGAAAGCATGCTTAGTATGGAGAAACGATAGATTTCAAAACTTTTTAAGAAATCATCTTGCAGTGGAAGCAATATATCCAAATCAACATGCTAATCCATACATGATATGGTATAAGGATAATAAAACCAAGAACAAGATAAAAGGAATTACCGACTCCTTCGCTACAGCTTTAAATCCTCGCTGCGCTATCCTCTGCTTCTTATATCCAAATCCTTTGCCTTTGAGTCTTTTCCTTTAGCAATCTATCTTCTTCCTTATTGTAGTATCCTCAACCAATTAGATTTACCACTTGTTCTTCAAGGACAACTAGGTTAACAAAATCCTTGGGTGGGAAAGGAGAAGAAATATTTGGAGGAGATTTTCTTAGAAGAAGAAGAACCAAAATTGAAACTCTTTCAATTCTTTCACTTAGGAATTTCGGTTCTACCTTGCATGAAAGGAGAGAATGTCTAAAAACCATGCAAGAACCCTTTCTTACATCTCAATTTCGAAATATGCATGAATGGAAAAAGTGAGAGGCATCCAATGCATCACTTACATTAATCACTCATCAAATAGCCAATAAATGAGACTTACTTCATTTATCTTTAAAATGGCTATTTGAAAAGACCATAACCTATAATTGAATACCCATTTCGGTTTTGGAAAGAAGAAAGAAGGAAGATGGTCCATCTAATGCACATCTTTCATCTTTAATCTAATGAATGCAAATAGGTTACATGCTAACATTAAAAGCCAACCATTAAACTATTTAATGGTAAGTTCATAACTCCATTTAATAATGATGAACCATAATAAAGACCATCTTTATTTAGTATTTTAATGTCAAATGTGGTTACACATCTAACCTAACACAATTTCGAAATTGCTTCTTCTCCATTTAAAAAAAATTGTTTTAATATAATTATTCTAATCAATTACATTAAACCAAAACAAGCCCATTTCTAAATGAACATATGGGCTTTCAATTAACCATTAATTAGTATAAGCCCATCATTCAATTATGGACTTCTAAAGCCTCCAAACTACTTCTTACTTAGCTTGATAACCTTCCTTAAAGCCAAGTGGGGAATCTTATTAGACTTTGATAATTCAAGCTCCAATAAGCCCAGAAATAATTCAATCTCATTGGAATTAATTCTAGCTTATTAACTAAATGTCATTCCACTAAAGACAATTAGTTGAACTCTTGAATTATTAAATATTATGAGAATATATCCAATTGCAAACCCTATTTAGAACCTTATTATAGCCATCCGCACAACAAAGGGTAAAATTACCGCTTTGCCCTTATGTTGGTTTTTCCTTCTAGATCTCTCATTTTACTTTATATGGTGATTAACACATAAGATCTCATCTTAGTGTTAAGACTTGATGGGTAGCTAGTCCATCAAACTACTGGCGCCAGATTTAATCACCAAATCTCCTTAAAATATCTGAAGAGATGATAACACTATAAACTCTTTATTTGAGTGAATGTTCTCGATACATGTTTCAATTAATAATTCCAACATGCAGATAATCGGATTAATACCTGTAAAAATCCATTCCGATCATATCAAGAATTATAATGAAACATATGAGTTCACCACTCATCAAGATTGTGGTTCATAATAAGCGAATGCTTAAGTTGTATGTTTTAAGATTAAAGTAACGACCCACTTTATTCTTGAAAACATACTTGATTCCAATTCATTTAATAGTGCCATTATCGATAGTCTACTACTATCATGATATGAAACTCATCATTCCCTTTAAGTAAACTCCTTTACTTATATGGAGATAAATCGCAACACTATGATCTAAACCATAATCAGCGACCAACTCGATTATTCAACGTGAATCAATTAATTGATTCTAATAATATACATGTTTCCCATACATCTCTATGTATATTTATATTACTTACAAATGAATCTTGGTACCTTATGACCAGATATATAATGCTCATACAGATAAAACCAAACTCTTTTGTTTTATTAATAATAAATATTTTCATTACAAAATCAGAATCGAAGAAGATAAAGTTACATGTAAATACACTTGCTTTCCAGGGCACTATATTTACATAACTCCAACAACCATACCAACCCCTTAACTATATTAGGCCAAGATAAAGGCTATACAACTTTTAATGAGGGACCAGAGAGCTAAAAAAACCAAGAGGGATTAAAGACGGTTTCATCTAGCTGTCATGTTCTAATTGGTACTTATGTGGATTCCATTAGCTATAATGAGTTCTTTATCTAATTGAATGTGTTTAAACATAAGGTTTGGATTTTATGATTGAAAATTTGAAAATTCCTCAAGTTCTTTCTCCCAAATGGTATAGACATAACAAATGAAGGAAATTTTGAAGATTTTCAAGGCCCCCTTTAGATCAATCCACTATTTATAGCTAATTAACCTCTTTGAAATGGAAGTTATACAAGCCCTAAGTTTAAGTCCATAGTTGTAAGGATTAGTGGTAGATAAAAAAATTAATGTATTAAATTCTTAGGCCTTATTGAATAGTTTGCAGTATATACTAGTAAAGGTGTTACCCTTGAGCATATCTACAGTTCTAATTCTTTGTTTAATAGCTAACCATAAAGTAAAAGAGGCTTTAGGTAGTTTTTGTTAAATCAAACTAGGTTACTCCAAAAAGCTTTCTACACTAAGGCTTTAAATTGCAAGAAATATGATTTGTTAATGAAGCTTTTAGTGTTATATCTTACATAGATTATGGTGGCATTTATAATTAGGTTGGGTTTATAGGAAGGTATTTAAGTCATGATAGTTGTAAAGCCTTTATGGTTGTAAAGCCAATCATCCCTTGAGATAGTCTTTTTGACTTTTTAATGCTTTAGAATTGTGTGTTTTAAGCTACTAAAGTAAGGAAGGTAGTGGAAAGGATCTAGATTATTCCAATTGTCAAACTAAAACCATGTTTTTTGAAATTCCAAATCATTATTTTTATTTTATTGTCAATGATGCATCTTAATTTCAGCATTTGACTGATAGTCTATAAGTGTTAGACTTAACCTCTGTTTGGTTAGGCTTATATCAGTAAATTTTTTTTTCTGTAGATCTTTTATGAGAAGAACTTTTCTAAGAAGCCAGTTGACTATTTGACTGTCATTTAAAAAAGAGCTTTTTTGAAAGAGCTTCATGCAATAGACTATTTGGTAATATAAAAATAAAAAATATTTTTAATTTTAACTATATTTTTTTGTAATAAAAATTATTTATGCATATAAAATTATGTAAAGTATATTAAACAATATGCAAAGCACAATATATTAATTATTATATTTTTTTGCTGAAATTAAAACCATTTTATTAATAGAAAGAAATGGGATCGACATCCTATTGCTAGGTTCACTATGGCGCTGTGAAGGAAAGAAGCCAACAAGAAAACCTCCACAGATTCAGGCCAAGTACAAGTATTCAAAGAAGTAAAAAAATCATGTAATACGGATGTAGGGAGTGGCATTTCGTTCTAAGACCAAAGTTCCACGAACAATCAATGGCAAGTCTGCCTCTTGGTGAAAATGAGTCGAAACCCCAGATGAGCCAATCCTGGACAAATAATCGGCAACAGTATTTACCTCGCGATAAACATGTTAGATCGAAGAAGAAAAAGCAGTCATCATATCCTTGATAATTTGAAAATCAGTGTAAAATTGCCATGGCCAGCCTCCATTCCTATTTAATAAAGTCGCAATAGCCGAGTTATCGGTTTGAATTTGTGTTCCAGTGAAACCACAAGCATTGCAAAATCTCAAACCGTTAATAATAGCGTCCAATTCCATCTTCATGCTGCTCGATATTCCCACATAAAAAGCCTCAGCGTAGAAGAGAAAACCTGTCGATTATAACATAAGTAAACTAATATGATGTTAAAACATATAAAAAAGTCAAATAATATTATATAAATTCTAAAATAAATATTTAAGTTGAGTAAATAGTTAAATACATAATAAATGAGAAGATGAGTTTGTGGGTATTGTGGGAATCATAAGGGTAAATCATAAGGGTAAAAGGGATTAAAAATAAATTCATTAATTGATCTGAAAAATTTACATGAAAAAGCCATTTGAGAGGCTTTTTTGAGAAGTTCCAAATTTGAGCTTCTTAAAAGCTGTATTTTGATTGCTAAAAAAGCTATATCTATTAAAAACATTTTTTATTTTACAATCAAATACCCATTTTTTTTAAAAAGGCTTTTGTAGTGGAGAAAAGTACTTATTGACCTTCCAAAAGCCTATCCAAACAGGCACTTAGCTTTATTTTTTCAGAACTTGTCACCTTTGAAGAAAAAGGTATGCATCCATTTGACCTAGAAGGATTCTTAGTGTAGGAATATGTTCCAAATTGTTTTGATAACTAGCATTTTATATGGATCTAAATGAGGTAATTCCAAGTCTGACTTCTTCTTTAGGCACAAAAACTTTGCCCAATTGGGTTTTTGCTTTAACATCATTATTAATACAACACATCCATAGAAAGATTTTTCGGAAATTTTTTTTGTAGTTTTCACCAAGTTTTAAGGGAGAAATATTCTAGTACATATGGAGATTATTGAGCATCAAAATGATCAGTTGAAGTATACCTACAAATGGAAGGAACTTTTTATTCCAATTCCATATTTTTTGTGTCTAACATCAAACAAAGGTAGCAATCCTTGAAAGAAATTTTTAGGAAATAATAGAGATATCTAAGTATTTAAATTGATACTATTGGAGCTTGAGGCTTGAGATATAAGAGAGTTGGTTAGTAAGACTAGATTAGTAAGACTAGATGAACTAACTAATACAAACAATTTTTTTTATTGTAATTGATCGAGGTTTGATAGTTCATTAAAAGCATACAAAGAGCCCAAAATGATTTTACTAAATTGTGTATCAGCCCCCCACATGCCAATAACATGTCATCAATAAAAGAAAGGTTGAGCACCTCTCATCTTCTTGCTTTTATCATGATACTTAAAGAAGTTGCCTTGGCTAATATTATGAGCTATGAGCCTTATCAGTACTTCAATATAAATTGTGAAAGGGTATGGGGACAAAGGGTCCCTTTACCTTAGGTCTTTAGCTTCCTTAAGGATTTGAGTGGGTTCCCATTAATCAAAATGCTGTAGGAAGTTATTATGATGCATTATTTTGGCCACTTAGTGAATTTAAGAGGAAAACCAAAAGATTCTAAGGGTTAAGTATGAACTTCCAACTTATGAAATCAAAAGGTTAATGAAAGTCAATCTCATAGAGAAACTCTTTTTTTTTTTCCTTCTTATAATAATTTTTATATAATTATATTGCTAGAAGGATATTATCACAAATGCTTCTCTCTTGTATGAATGCTCCTTGAGATGGATTGATGATGTGATTCATGATTGAGCTCAATCTAGTGGTTAGTAACTTAAAGATAATTTTTTATAGAATATTACAAATTAAGATTAACCTATAATCTTGTTAGGAAGAGGGCTTAGAAGACTTAAGAATGTGAAAAATATAGTTTTATTCATTTCCTTGAGCATTTTCCCTTTTGTTAAAAAAATTCCAAACTATCTTTTGTTACCTAATTACAAACCAAATTCCATGATTTTTAGTAAGAGCATTGTGTCTATCAGGGTCAGGTGCCTTACTACCTTTCATATTAAATATAACCTTTTCAATATAATATTTAATGAAATGCTTGTTTAGAATTTTAATTTGTTCCTAAGATAAACAGGAGAAATGAAGGCTAAATGCTTAAATTTGGGCTAAATGTTTTTGGGTTTAATCAATTTGGGGTTTAACATTATAACTTGCTTAATTAAGGTCTAAACGTTATCAAATCTGCCCAATATTAGGCTATTTTGAACAAAAATTTGGAAGTGTCATACACACATCGTTACTATATATAAAAAGGTGTCTGGAGAGGCCAGGTGGATTCCACACGGATTTTTAGAAAAAAAAGAAAATCATTTGTTTTTCTTCAACCCTTTCTTTCCTTTCCTCTACGACATCCCCATAAATTCCTTTGCTATTACTATTCCCTTAAGCCCCCTCTCGTTTCTCTTTCTCTCTGACTACATATTTCAGGCTTCTGCCAACTATATGTTTGGCCTTGTGTTTCATCACTCGTTTGATTTTCATACAAAAAAAGGATTTCCCATTCCTGTTATTGAAACTTTTTTTTAATTTTTGAGTACCTGTTCGTTCAGTGTATGATTTTCGAGTTTTTGATTAATTTAGCATGTTGTATTTGTTGAAGATTTCATGATTAACAAAATTGACCACTTGGGTTCTCTTTCCTTTTCATGGTTTTGTCTCTATTCACATGGGTACTCAATAAAACAAATGTTTTATTTTTTTGTCAGATTCTAACTAGAAAAATCTAACCATAATCTGAAATGAATGATTCTAGCAAAGCTATCATTGAAGCTCGCAAACTAGATTTTGATGCTTATATTAGTATCATTCTAATAATTGGCTCTTCTTAAACATTGAAGTGGATTGATATTAATAACATCTTTTCTTTTAAATGAAGGCTTCCTAATTAAGTTCATATGGATTCTTGTGTTCTTTATATTAAAGATGTGGGACCACACCTACTAATTTTAAATTCAAATATGTTTTAGAGTTAGGAAATGTTTTTATGTTTTAACATTTTTAGAAATTTAAATTTCACTCTCTAAAATTAAATTATTAAGTTTTAAATTTTATTTTGGAAACAATGTATTTGATCTTTTACTTAATAATAAAATATTAAATTATTATTATTTGTGTAATGGTCTTTATAAAGTTGATATTGATCCCACTCAAGAATGCAATATACATGATGAACTTGGTATTAAATAAGGAAACACTAATTAGGAATCATTTTAATTGTGACATAGGAGTTAGGCTATACCTTCATTGAGAGAATGAAAAGGCCTATTAACAACAATATACTAACTAACCTTGACTTTAATGATTTTGGTACTTACATTGATTGAATTAAGGGCAAACAAACAAGTAAGTGCACTAAAGGTGACACTAAAAGTTCAAAGACTCTTTAGATTATATACATCAATATCTGTGAACCATTTCTCACTCCTCTGAATGGTCAAAGTTACTTCATCATCATCATATATATAAATTATCATTCAAGTTTCATATATCTCCATCTTTTATATAATAAGTTAGTGACATTAGATGCCTTCGATGCTTTCAAAATAGAAGTAGAGAAATAAACAAATAAAAGGATCAAGACCGTAAAATTTGATAAAGGTAGAGAATATTATTATAGATATATAAAAATGTGACAAAAGGATCGATTTTCTATTTTCCTTTAAAAAATTGGAAGGACTTAGAGAAGAAATTGTACCCTTATGAATATGGTGAGAATCATCATTAATAATTGTAATATCCCATTAAGTTAATGGAGTGAAGCCTTAGCAATCGTTGTTTATATCTTAATTAGGGTTATATCAAGATTCATCCTAAATCTCCTTTTGGGATATATAATAGAAAGAAACTAAGTTTAAGACACATACATATATAGAGTTTTCCTACTTAAATAATGATTCATAGTCCTATTTTAAAGAAACTAAAGATAATCATTTTTCATTGACAATATAAAAAAAAATCTTAGAGATTTAAATTTTAATGTCCCTTAATTAATATAAAAGATAGTTGAAGTAAGAAATGCAAGGTTGTTTAAGGATCTTAAGTTTAGTGACAGTATTTCTTATAGGACCCTGAATTGCAGAGCCCAACTTTGAATCATGAAACGTGAGCTTAATCCCATGGAATTCCTTTAACCATCATCGGTTCATCTTTATGCTCTGATACTAAACATGGTGGACTCTGATTCCAGAGTCCAACGATCATTTCGGAGTCATAAAGCATGAGCGGGTCTCTTGTAGGGTTATTTCAATGATCATCATTATCATAATATCTCAAACCACAAGGGCGAGCTCAAACCAATCAAACGCCTAAATAACTACTTGAAATTTTCATAAAAATTTTATCTCCATGTATCTAGTTTATTTAGAAATAAGAACCACCTCATTCGGAGCTCTATAGCTCAAGATATATCTAAAAACCCAAAGTATGTTTGGTAAACAACCAATTCATGTTCTTCTAATCAATTTCCTCATTATCTTTTCATCAATATTTTCCATAAAAATCCCAAAAGCTACCAAATTTCATGGAGAGATAGAAACATGTGTTAGGAAGCTATTGCTTTAACAATCACTACATTTGGAGGTCGGACGATCAAGTTATGGCCAAAAGAATCCAACATGTTTATATCCTTAATCATTTTGCATCTGTCTTGGCGCAATTGCCATAAATTTTTTTACATAAGTTAGATTGAGTTAGTTCTTAGACCATTTGAAAGTAGACTTCTAGATATACAAATTTCATGAAGATTACAAAGCGATATTCTGCCTCTACAATAGCTAAAATTGTGATTTACTATAGCTATCCCATGAATGTCTGTTTAATGGACATAAATTGGCTTAGAACCATTTTTTACCTGAGAAGGTCCGTTTAACAGACATCCATGTCCATTTAAAGGACATTGTTGAGGCAGGGGGTCCTTTTTCACTCGAGAAGATCTGTTTAACAGACATCCATGTCCGTTTAATGGACATTGGGGTTCCCCAACTCCTCCAATGCTTTCTACATCCATTCTAACATCATATTCACTCATAATCTTCCCAAATTCACTTCTTACAATATAATATCACTTCTGAAACATTTAATTACCAATTTGATTTCATAAATCCCCCAAATCTCAACTCAAATGATTCATCTCATACAATAATTCTCATCATTCACCATAGCTATCATGTTCATACCTCCTATACAACAACATCACTTATAATGCTTATATCTCTCAACTCCGATGCGCAAAATTTACATAGTTTATAGCATTGGAAAGCTAAGAGGATAAAATACAAATTTCTAGAGGACAATTTTTTCTAGTTCTATTTAGATCAATCCAGTTTTTCCTCTAAATTCCAACATAATTCCTATATTTCCTTTCCATAATATATTCCACTTATATGTAACAACAATTTGTATTCAACATTTATCATCTCAATTTGAAAACTTCCTCAAGTGTACCTAATTCTCACTTAACCTCATCCTTAATTAATTCATATTTTAACTCCACCTCATTTTATAACCATTTAAATTCCAAATTTTCTTCATCCATTTCTAAATCTCAGCTCTTTTGGCTTGTCACATTTAACTACATCTCATCATTCATAATTCCTATGTCTCTTTTCCATAACATCTCACTGATATATATATATATATATATATCAATCATTCATGCTCAACATTCATCATCGTCATCCATATATCATTTATAATTCATTAAAAACAAAATAAAATTTACAAAACCTTAATGGCATTCCAAGCCACAATACATTAATATTCCAAAATCTCCAAATTACATAAGATACTTGAATAATCATTGTTTAAAATGCAATTACAGCTTTTTTTAATACATAAATTACTCTAAAATAAAACAAAACATGCAAATTCGGATTTATGTCTTGATTCACTTTCACTTGATCTCTTACTCATCACCTAAATAGGGGAAAGAGAGTGGGGGTGAGCTCAAAGGCTCATGGGTAATATGTTTATAACGGATAACAAGCAAAATCATTTATAAGGTTCATTTCCATTGAACATTTTCATAAACATAGTCATTCCGCATTAAAATCACAAAACACTTATTTCTCCAAATTCTCAACCAATTCACAATAATGCAAATCATGTATGCATCAACTTGTCAACATATCATGAACACATAGACACATCAAAACGGTTTGGTTTGGTCCAAAACTGAATGTACTACATGTTTCTCATAAGGGTCCTGTGTAGTCATGAACAGAACGTACTATCGCAATCCCACAAAATGGTCTTGCATAGCCGTGAACTTATGGGAGTTCGTAAAGGAGCTCTTTGCCACTAGCGGGTAGGCGGGAGAAGCCTTTAGTCAAAGTGCACTTGACATACTTAAGGGACCAGACCAAACCCATATAACATGTATTTCATGATTTGTAAACATGTTGCCCAAAGGGCACATTTTGAAAATATGATTTTCTTGATGTTTTGCCACAAAGGCATATTTTGAAAACACAATTGTTCATAAACATGAAATATCTCACATTTCATCAACCAGATTCACATATTAAACATATAGCAATTTCTTAAATCATTCAAAGCAATAATGCAACAATTATGAAACAAATTGAAATCATTTTATTCTCTTGCTTTAAAAGGAAACATTTATGGCTTATTAGTTCTATTATAAACATGAAACTCACCTTGAATTTTCTTGTTTAATTCTTTGCTAAAAAATGTCTCTCCCTTGCTCTTCTTGCCTTCCTTGATTTCCTTTAACAATAGCCACAAAATTCCATTCAATAGGAATCTCAATTGAGAACCTACAAGACACATTCACTAAAAGTGATCCTATATTTCTTAAACCCATACATTTCTTAAGTTATATGAACCAAAATCTTCTAAAAAATCTAAAATATTAAACATAAGCTCACCTTGAATCTTCACCAACAAACAATGACTTTCTTGGCTCTAATGGAAGCTCTAATCCTCCTCTTCCTTTTTCTCTTCTTGCATAACCTCAAAATCACTCTTTAAGACTAGGAAAAATCAAAACCTAGCTTTTCTTCTTTCTTTTCTCCTCTTTCTCTCTTTTTCGTGCTTCTTTCTTCTCTCTCTTTCTAATTCACGTTTTTGGCTTCTTCATATCCAAGCCCACTCTTTTTTTCTCCTTTTTATACCACTAATGATTGTACAAAGACCCTTATACCCTTCCTTATATGCCTTGTAACTTAAATGCTTAAGTGACTTGCCAATTTTACCCCTCATGCAATCTTACCACTTTAACACTATAATTCAATTAACCCATGTCATAAAACCTTACTCACATTAACATGTTAATTAACTTCATAAAAATACTTTATTAAGATCTCAAAATTCATTTAAGTCATTGCCTAACTTCTTCCAAAAATCAAGACCTTTTTTGATTAGGTAATTAAAGGAATTGATAACAATCCCTTCTAGAAAAATGTTCCTCATTGTCTCAATTTTTAAATGGCACCAAAATCATCCAATTTGGTTTCGAAATCTAAAAGTTATACCTCAATCATTTCCAAACTGTTCTTATACTAAAACAGCATTCTGTGCTCAACTTCCATCCGAAAAGTGATATTCTTAGTGACTAAACTAAAATTTGATTTCATCATAAAAGTTGTATCCCTATCTCTCTAGTTTACTCCAAATCAAATTTCATCTCATTTGGATAACTAGAAGAAAAGTTATAGCTAAAATACCAAAGCATACTCAATGAACATGTTTCAACTTACAACTTCCAATATTTCACATACAACCCATCTTGTCCTAACGACCTTTTCTTCTTCATTTCAAATTCAAAAATTCTTTTTTATTTATTTACACATGAATAATCACCAATAATTTCTCATTTCATATTTCTAACTTCCAAAAAAAGTTTGGGGTCCAACATTTCTCATCTAATTGAATTAGCGGAAGCAATAGGGTCTTATTAACAACTACTAAATTTAGATAGGTTGATTGGTTTTCAACATACTTAACCATCTAACTCAAGTTTACTAGTACATAAACAAATTAATGATGTTCCTATACAATAAGAAGTGGATGTTAAAAGGTCCACAAAGATGATGAGAGATGTAATTTCTAATTACATGGTGTATTCATAAAAGTGAGATATAAGTCCCTAGGAGAAATTAATCTCATTCAAAGGAAACAAATGATGTTAATTCTAATCTCTAATGTGAAACCATATAAGAGGAGTTGAAATCAATGGCTAGTAATCAAGTTTAGGATCTCCTTCAATTATAGAAGGAGCAAAGTCTGTTAACTATTAATGAGATTTTAAAACCAAATGAGGCTTTTATGGTAATATAAAGAGACATAAAAGTTAGATGTATATTGAAGGATTTACTTAAAGAAAGGCATTAATTATCACAAAACCTTCACTTTAGTTTCTAAGAGGATTTCACTAAGGATAATCATGACATTAATGGGTCATTTGAATTTAAAATTGCATCAAATAAATGTTAAAACTTTCTTTTTAAATGGATATCTCAAAGAGGAAGTATAATGATTCAATCTAAAGGGTTTTCTTTTAGTAAAGAAAATCATTTAGTTTTCAAACTAAAGAAGTCTTTTATAAACTACAACAAGCCTCATTGTAGTGATATATAAAATTTTACAATATTATAACTTTAGTGGTTTTAAGGAAAACATTGATCAATTTATATAGCATAAGGTTAGAGGGAGAAATATTTATTTTGGTATATATAAACAATATATTACTTGAAACTAATGATTTAGGTTTGCTATATAAGACTAAGAATTTTCTCTCTCATAAATTCAAAATGAATGATATGGGTGAAGCATCTTTTGCCATTAACATAGATATTTACAACGATAAGTTCAATGGAATATTAATATGTTTTGAAAAAGATTACATTGAAAAGGTTTTGAAGAGGTTCAAGATGAGCATGTGTTCATCATCAATAACACTCATATTTAAAGGATACAAATTAAATCTTGCATAATGTCAAAAAAAATATTGAGAAAAGAAGTAATGAAGGACATACTATATGCATTTGATTGCTAATATATACGTATGTCTACATAAGACCTATTATTATCGGAAAAGCTTGGTACTTTTGGACCTCATTAGACTCCACTTTTAAGTAGCACTTCTACTAGGATGTTGTTGTTGTTGTTTGTACATAATACCTCATATTACATATGTAGTAAGAACATTAAGGAGAAACTAGAGCAATCTAAAGGTTGAGCATTAAATAATTTATAAGAAAGTTATAGAGAATATGTAGGAAAATAAAATCCACACTCCCATGTACAAACATTTTGATAACTTAAAGGTCATATCTTATTCGATATTCATATTTTGTAGGATACAAAGACAATAAAAGTGTATATCTTGATACAATTTTTAGCTTATTAGAGATCACCTCATAAAGAAGCACCATAAAGACTATAATTTCCTTATCCACTATAAAAGTAAAGTATATAACATGCCATGAAGCTAACATTATTATTAAGGAGTTTTACCATAAACCTAAGGGTTATCGACAATACTATATGATCTTTAAAAATTTATTGTGATAACTAAACTATAATGTTCTTTCAAAAAGAATAAAAGTGGAAAAACCATATCAATATAAAGTATAATTGTTATATATATATATAAAGATAATCACCATTGATCATATCAGTTTTAAGCTTATGATAGCTAATCATAAGATTAAAGGTTTGTAGACATATTCATTTAAGTATGTGACCCAATCTAACTAATCTAACTTACACAATCCACTTTTTAACATCTTTAGATTAGAATTGATTTTTAGTGTCTTCTACAAAATTGTTGTTTATCTTTTTAACTCTCAAATGCCTCCAATATCTTTTCTATTAGATAATTATGGAGAAGGTTTCATTTAATTTCATGTTTTCTCCTTAAGATCATCACCTACAAGACAATAAACTAAGCATAGAAAAATAACATACAATTAATATAAAACATGCTATAAACATATTAAATCATAAGTAATTTAACATTAAATAATATCTTACCTCATTGCTTATCCTCAAGAAATTGACAACCCTAAACCTATAAACACTCCTAACTAAAATAAGAAACAATTCCAGTTTTGTAGGTGTACAGTAGCAATTAACATGTCACAAGCTTACCTAAATGTCTTTCGTGAAGGAGTTGTCATCTCCTGAGAGTTTACAGGAATGATACTCACAAACATTAATATATATTCATTTATAGGAATGATACCCACAAACATTAATCTATATACATTAGTTAACTTTGTTGTTAATAACACAAGATATTTATATTCATGTTTCATTTAAATTGTAAAACTTAAACATATAATACTTCTTAAATAGTCACTATACAATCATGACAAAATAAATACTATTCTACCTCCTTCATCAAGTTAAAATAATTTAATTTGACAATTTTCTCAAAAGGTATCCCTCATTTACACAATTGTTTGAATTTTGAAAGAGGAACACTCATCATCTTTAGATGGGTTGTTGAAGCTTCAAAATTAATTTTTGATTCGCTAAACAATTGTGGTATTCGTGGAACTAGATTGAATTTCAAGAAGAATTAATATTAGTTTCTTAACTTTAATTGATAAAAGTGAATGGGAGTTTGTGATTAATTAAGTAATAAACTAAAATTAACAAGAAATCAAAATAAATCAATTGAGTATAAAATAAGAAATTGATTTTTATTAATTCTAATTCAAGGATGGATCTCATCTAATTATAACTTTAATTATTAATATAAAATAATAAATTTTATAACTCAAATATTTAGTCTGAAACTATTAGGATAACCATAATAAGTCTCAATTTTTCTAAATTAATTCATTTAAATATAACATTGAAATTAAAACATATCATTAATTGATTGAGTATAATAGCATTCCATATCAATTAAGTGATAGCAATGAGCTTAATGAAAAGATTAAACCATAAATTAAATAATTGAGATAGCTACAAATATTTAATTTAGTGTTCTTATTTCTCATAAGTTAGATATGCAAATATATAAATAACTTACTTGTTACTTGTACCTATCATTCTTGACGATTACATATCACTAAACTCATTTATAGTAATAGAATAATTAACGTTGAATTATTTTATTAGATTAGGCAAAATTATTATTCATGAAATAGAAGAACAAAAATAAGAAATACTTGAATTAAAATAAATTTCAAATTTAGAACAAAACCTACCAAACCCAGAAAACTCCTCACCTCTTCTACATTCTTTGGGGCTTCCTAATTAACCACAGTTTCTATTTTCTTTGGATCCATATGCACTCCTTGTTCTGAGATCACATGTCCAAGAAATGAAACTTCCCTCAGCCAAAATTCGCATTTATCGAATTTGGCATACAACTCGTTCCTCCTCAGAGTCTCCAAAGCAATCCTCAAATGCTCTTCATGCTGCTCATCACTCTTGGAATAATCCAATATATCATCAATGAAGACAATGATAAATTGGTCCAAGAATGGCTTAAACATCCGATTCATCAAATCCATAAAGGCTGCAGGGGCATTCGTCAATCCAAAAGGCATAACCATAAACTCAAAATGCCCATACCGCGTCCTGAAAGCAGTCTTTGGCACATCCGACTCCTTTATCCTCAACTGATGATAACCCGAACTCAAGTCTATCTTAGAGAAGACTTTCGCCCCTTGCAATTGATCAAACAGATCATCAATACGGGGGAGCGGATATCTATTCTTCACCGTGACCTGATTCAACTTCTGGTAGTCCACACACATCCTCAACGATCCATCATTCTTCTTTACAAAAAGGACCGGAGCTCCCCAAGGTGAAGAACTCGGCCGAATATACCCTTTCTCCAATAACTCCTCCAACTGCTCCTTAAGCTCCTTCAATTCCGCCGGAGCCATCCGGTAAGGCGGAATCGAAATCAGTGCAGTACCTGAAAGAAGCTCAATGGGAAACTCAATTTTCCTAGTTGGTGGTAGTCCTGGCAATTCCTTGGGAAAAACATCCGAGAATTCTCGGACTACTGGAATATCCTCCAGCTGCCCTCTATCTGCCCTGGAATCTATCACGTAGGCCAAAAATGCCTCACATCCCTTCCTCATCATCTTCTCTGTTGTCAAAGTTGAAACCATTCTGGGCGGACTTGCTTTCCTATCCCCAGTAAACACCACTCTTCTGCCGTCATCCAATTCAATTTCTACTGTCTTTTGCTTACAATCCAAACGGGCATTGTACCTCTCCAACGTGTCCATACCTAGGATCACATCCAATCCTCCCATCTTCAGTGGCATTAAGTCCACCACTAGAAGTTCTCCACCGATACATAGCTCACAACCTCGATATACTTGATTGATAATAATATACTGGCCAATTGGAGTACTCACCATTAGCGGAGTATCCAAAGGGCTCAAATTTCTATCACACACGGGTCTACTCGACGAAACAAACGAATGAGTAGAACCCGTATCAATCAAAACAACCACATCATCAGAAAACAATCTAATCATACCAGTCACAACATCTGGAGCAGTCTCTGCATCCTCCCGAGTCATAGCAAACACTCTAGCCGGTGCCTGCCCCCTTGGTCTCCCTGGAAGACTCACTCTCTTGGCTGCATTAGAACTGCCCACTTCTGTTGTAGTCCTCTGTCCCACGGTCTCTGTCCTCCTCGGAACTTGCATCTGGCTTCTCTCTTGACGTGGAGGCTGAGGGCACTCTCTGGTGATGTGCCCTTTCTCCCCACAGTTGAAACAAGCTCCTATCAATCTGAAGCACTCTCCTCTATGGGGTCTTTCGCAGTGCTCACACTTCGGAATGAATGACCTATCTCCATCTCCCCTTCTACTGCCGCCCACCGTGGAGGCTTGGTGAGAAACAATAAAAGTCCTCACAGGTCGAGATCGGCTCGCACCACTGCTCCTCTCCTCAGACTGCACAGGGAAGGTTCTAGCACTCCTTTTGGGTATAGAAGTACTAGTATTGTCTCCCCTTTTGAACTGCTCTCTTCCCTTTCTTTTTCTGTTCACTGCACTCTTAATGTTCTCAATATTCTCAACCCTCAGAGCTGCTTCAACCAACTGTTGGGAATCACAAAAATTCTGCACTATTACATTCTCTTTAATGGCCAAATGCAGTCCCGACTCAAACCGGCGACATCTAGCAGCCTCACTCAGCATCAAATCTGAAGCATACCTAGCCAACTGAGTGAACCGAAGCTCATACTCACTGACTGTCATCTCCCTCTGAATAAGACTGAGGAACTCCCTCTGCTTCTGCTGAATATATACCTCTGACAGATATTTCTTCCTGAAAGCAGCAAGGAAGTCCTGCCATGCTAGCTCTACTGGTCTCATCTGACTCCCTGGCACAGTCTCCCACTAATGCAGTGTAGGAAAATCCCGGTGTGTACATCAAATGTACACGGTGCGGAAAACAAAATTTTTTATTCTGGGACCTTCCCAAAAGCCAGGATCCATGTGTCTATATAACAATGTCAAACCATAACGACCAAAAGAGACCGTCTCTAACAGTATCCACGCAGAGATCGGAGAACCTAACCGGGGCAAACCCTTTGATCCGGGAATAGCTAGAATAAAGTAAAGACTGCTAGATCTTACCTTTATTCTTGGAGAGCTAAGGAATCAACGATGGAGGAGAAGCTTGGAGAAGATGAAGAAGCCTTGGAGAAGATGATGTAGAGATGAAGCTTAGGATTTCTCAAACCCTTTCTCAAACCCACGATCATCAACTCTCTTTCCTTTCTCCATAAGCCTTGATCAAAGATGAAGAAGAGATGATTGTCGTGTATCTTTGAGAGGAAGCTTGAAAACACTTTTGGAAACCCAATTTCAAGAAAATCAGTTTGGCAAGCATACAACATCAATGTAACATATTTTTAATCACATTAAAAATGATCCAAGGCATTGGAATTGAGAAATACACAATCAATCATTCCAAACAAAACAACTCCAGCAACTTTCTCAAAACTGCCAAGCTCTATTTTTTGCTTGAAAAAATCATTGAAAAAATTTCAATAAATTCTGAGAAAATTACTGAGGTTACAACATGTTCAAAACATGCTCCATGAATGTTTTCAGGATTTATTTTCAACAAAAACTCATCCAACCTCAGAAACAAAGCTAATGTAGAATCTGTGTTCCTCAACACAGATATTCCCAGCAGCACACGATAAATTCTCAAATAAATAGTAAATCACCTCGAAAACATTTTTCCATCCTCATAGACATTCATAAACATCTTAGAGACATGTCGGTGAAAGAAAATCCGAAAAGAATTTTTCTATAATTTATTCTCGAATTTATAAGCATGTCTGTTCAAGGAATATGCACAAACACAACAACCAGAACATTAGGGAATAAATTAGCAAAACTATATCAAATCACATTGATAAATTCTGGTCTTCCACAGACATATTCAACATCTTATGAGCATATCTGAGAAAGAAAATTAGGAAAACTATATTTCTATACTGATTTCGAAATTAACACAGTCAACATGCATCATAGTCACAAGCAATAGGCAGCTCCAACCTAGTTATGATTTCTTCGTTATATACGACACAAGTGGCTCTGATACCACTGTAGGAAAATCCCGGTGTGTACATCACATGCACACGGTGCGGAAAACAAAATTTTTTGTTCCGGGACCTTCTCGAAAGCCAGGATCCATGTGTCTATATAACAATGTCAAACCATAACAACCAAAAGAGACCGTCTCTAACGGTATCCACGCAGAGATCGGAGAACCTAACCGGGGCAAACCCTTTGACCCGGGAATAGCTAGAATAAAGTAAAGACTTTTAGATCTTACCTTTATTCTTGGAGAGCTATGGAATCAACAATGGAGGAGAAGCTTGGAGAAGATGAAGAAGCCTTGGAGAAGATGATGTAGAGATGAAGCTTAGGATTTCTCAAACCTTTTCTCAAACCCATGATCATCAACTCTCTTTCCTTTCTCCATAAGCCTTGATCAAAGATGAAGAAGAGATGATTGTCGTGTATCTTTGAGAGGAAGCTTGAAAACACTTTTCAAGAACCTTCTCCTATATCCAACGATCATCACCTTATTCATTTCCAACCTTAGGTTTTAAGAACTCTTTCTTAAAACCAACGATATTCACTCTTCAAGCCATCCTTTTCCATTTGTCTTTAACACTTTAAAGACACATTAAATGCTAAAGTTAGGAAGCATGCCACGTTAGCCACTTTATATATATATATATATATATATATATAAAGTTAAATGATAAGGCTCCTCCTTTGGCTTCCACGTTGATCATATATATATATATATTAATTAATTATTTAATTAATTAATAATATATATATATGTATCTAAATGCTGAAGTGGTTCAGTCATACTAGGGTCGGTCCTACCGGCCTATCGGTTCCCGGTATGGAAAAACCACCGGAAACCTTTTTTAGCAATATCGATGTCGCGAGCTCATCGGGACATATCTCGATCTTATCGGGATCCATTTAATCCTATTGCTCTCCATATATTGGATCTCTGTCCAAAACTATTTTACGAATTCTCCGAATCACTCTTATGCGTGTGACCCATTAGGTTCCCGGTTATGTTGGCCACTTAGATTAATGCTTAATTTGAGCAAGTCATGAGCGGTATCTAGCAACACATCATGACCCCCAATTAACCGGAAAGTAATTGGTTTGACGAATGAACTTATATTTATCACGGACCATATCACGAACCCTTCCATAGATAATTACTGTGCAATTCGTCCTTTCACCATGCTATACCCCACTTGGTTATGAGTATGGGCAAAGTGTCAACTCTTACTAGACTGACTACGTCAAATCTAGTCCAAGTGATATCAGTTTTTGTCCTGGGACTCATTACTTTATATGTCACTTGAAGACACTCTTCATGACATATGTACTCGGCCAGAGATTTCCAAGTAATGACCCTGACAAGAGGCCATGGGTATCATCTTCTGCTATCACAAAAGTGGTGAATCCTCTATTGGCTACTCAATTACCTTCGAATACCTCAAGCTGTACCCAATCACCACCCTACGAGCGACCTCTGTAAGGCAACAAGAAATGGAGTCAAAGTACAGAATCAGTATCTAAGATATCCTTGAGTACCTCAAGTCTAAGGATATTTGCACCATGCTATGATGAGATTATCACTGACATTAGAATAGAACATCCATGTGATGATCTCATAGCAGGTCATCCAATGTACTTACTACCTCTAGTAAGCATTCACATCTCAACCCTAAACATCTCATATTTACAGTTTTTGAGATCCACTGCTTGATCAAATCAAGGAGCTTGAGATGTGCTAGTCTCTCTGGATTACCGATGTACAGTTTTAGTAATCCTACGACTAGGGATAATTTAGATACTGACATAATTGCACATGATAGGAATCTCAGTAGTATGATCACATCATAATTTCCTTCATGCTATGTCATGTATCATGGACTTCATTAATTTGCTTATATATAATGAACATCAAATTAATGAAATATGCCTTTCTTTATTTATACATAAAGCATGTACACGACTTTGTACAAAACGCGCTAAAGGCGATTGCCTTTAGGGCACTACTCTAACATGCAGAGCACCTCCCTGAAGCAAACTTGCAGTATATACAACCCGCTCATCATCCTCACACTCCATCTGATCTAGCACCCTCTCTGTCTTTCTCAACCAAGTCTCAGCTTCTTCTGGATCTGATCCAAAGAAATTGACTGCCCCATACCTTCTCAACTTATCAAACCGCTTTCCCTTCTTAGTTGGGGCTGAAGCAGAAGGTTGCGACATCTGACCCATAGCCTGAACAAATGCCTGAGTGAATGCTTGGAACAACCTCGGATCTAACGGAGGAACTTGCTCCTGCGAAATCGGAGACTCCTGTGTCTGCGATGGCATGGGCTCACTACCTAGCCTTACCGAAGCCTCAGCATTCCCTGGGGCTACCGACTCATCAGTCCTCTCCTCTCTAGTCGAAGAGTCAGGTGCAACAAATCCTTGCAGAACTCCTCGTGTCCTTTTACGAGGTGGCATCGTACTCCTTCAAAGGTAAACACTAAGGATTAGCTATGTGTCAATCGTAATTCCTACATGTATGCATGATATGCATGTCACGTAATGAAATCAATCAATGCAACACATAATCATATACCAAACAATTCACCCTACTATGCATTCTAAGTCAAGGACACTAAACCTAGGCGCTCTGATGCCAAAAAATGTTAGGCCCGGGTCCCAATTCCTTATCCCCGAGGCGGTCCCTCGGGCTGCGCCCGCGACGAGCACTCCCAAACCTATCGGACTCAATCCTAACATCCATACATAATTCGATTCACACAAACATTACACACATTCTAAACATGCATTCCATCTATGAATTAAACACCCCATAAACCAAGGGGACTCATGCCATAACAATCCGAAGGAAATTCAAACCAGTATTCTCAAAATAACATAATACAAAATAAAGTGTAAATCCAAAATACATGAATATGCTCCATGAAGCATAATACAAAATAAAGTGTAAATCCAAAATACATGAATATGCTCCATGATGATATGCTTGGCGGGCTAACCAAAATACTAACTTAATCCAAAGCTCCTAACTAGCTTGAAGTTTCCGATAGCTTGCAAGATCAACGATCATCTCGTTCTGCACCTGAGGAGTGGGAGGTAAAGGGGTGAGCTGCGAAGCTCAGTGGCATATACATTTATAACCATTGGCAACGAGCCACACATTCAAGCGTATATATATATAGCAAATTAACACTTATCAATTGATTCACATTCATGTAACCATCAAGAGAATATATCATGCAATTCCATCTTCACAACATAACAATTATTATGCATCATTTCCAACAAATCAACCATGTATGCACAAACACTTGGCTCGAGAGTTTCGTAAAACGATCCGAATAAACCGAAGTTTATACCGTAAACTATCCGAGTCCGATTTCTCAAGGATCTCGTTGCCTCAAGCGGGCAGCCAGGAGAAGGCTATTCGTCAACGTGCACGTGACTCCATCCGTTACTCTCTCACCCAAACAAAGCACATAACATTTCATTTCATGCTTAAAGCATTTTATCAAAGCTTTCATACTTTCCGTTCTTTTCATTCTTGCAAAATGCCATTAGGCCTATCAAGGCCATACATAATCATAATCATCATGCATTTCCAATATTTCTTATAATTCAACACAAGTAATGTCACACAATGCAAGCGAGCATACACAAGGAAATTTGCCCATACACACAATAACCATAAATATATTACCCATCTAATATCGCTTGAGAATCCAACTCACTGTTGTCCTTCCTCTTGCGATTGGATCAAGTCAGCTTGGTTTCCTATAACAAACCAAGTTCCCATTCAATTATCATTCAAAGGAAACAATCAAAAAGCTTGAAAAGTAATAGTACTAATATTAAAAATCTACACTCGACTTCCATTTAAATTCCCGAACCTATAAAGGCTAATTCTGAACTTCCTTTCTTCATACAACTCGTATTCCTTTATCTCTAGTTCATAACGAATCCAAAATCACCTCATTTGGACATCCACCACAAAAGATATGCCTAAAATACCAAAATATATCTTTGCTGGAAACGTTTCCTCGCACGTCGCGGCATGATCCTTCACGCACGTCGCGGCGAATATAAATTCACACGTCGCGATATTGCTCCCTTTCCTCGCACGTTGCGGCGTGTTCATACGTACGTTGTGACGTGCGGGCCTGAAGAACGACTCCGAACTCGAAAATCCAGCACTTCTCACTTCAATCCTTCCCTCAAATACAAATACAACACATCAAAACCTTGATTCAATTCCTAAGCTTCAGTTCTAACTCATTCAAACCTTAAAATCAGTCACAATCCAACAACTCAAGGAAATCTATCTATTTTTACCTTTAAACCCTAAACCACCGATTTTCACACATTCAACTCTAATCCAAGGTTTAATCTAACCAAATCAAAACGAAAAGAAGTTAAACTTACCAAGACTTGCTCCAAAACAGTCAAAAATCTTCTTGGAATCAAAAGCACTTAATCTCTTCTTCTCCTTCCTCTATCTACGACACTCCTTCCTTTCTTCTTCTTTCTTCTTACTTTTTCCTTCTTCTTTTCTAATTCTCTCTTTTACTCTTAAGACCAAAGGAAGACAAAGACCACAATACCCCTCTTGCAAAGCCTTAACTTAATCCAACCTAAGCAATCTTCCCAAAATACCCCTCAAATACTTCTACTCTTTCATTCTCAATATTACCACTTTATACTCACTTAATCCCACATTTCCACTGATACATCCTATTTAATCCAATTAAACCATAAATCATACAATTAACAAAATTCATGCTTAATAACATCAATTAGAAAAAGGTACTAAGAAAAAGGATAAAATTTTATAATAACTTCAAAGGGGTTTACTAATGGATTAATGTAACACCCCACTCCCGCAAGACCTGAACCCGACATCGACGGTGATATCCAGGTCCGTGCCCCGCGAGGGTGGCGTGCTACATCACCCAGTAGAAAACTCAGTATAACTTTTTTTTAAACACATACTCACACATATTATCGTGAATGCGGAAAACAATTTATGACGCACTCAAAATAATTTTCCAATTACGATTATCCCATAAATTTCACAAAAGGTCTCAATTTGAAACCTAAGCCGGAAAATGTCATGAATGCATGTTTACCATGTGTAAGTGCAACAACCCATCAGTCATAGAGGCTATAAGCTGTATGCGCATGCCGAGCTATAATTTAATACTTCTAACCCGTCCCAATTTACTAAAATACCCTTCCCATCTGTGATGGGATGTTACAATTAAAGTATAGGCAATTTGACTCAAATTTAAGTCCTCTGTGCCTTTATCATCTTAATGCTTAGACACATCTTACATGTAATCTCAAAAGAATGAAATCCAAGATCTAAAAGTCTAAAATCAAAGAAGGTATCCATATTGAAATAAAAAATATTGCATGAAGGTCTAATTTCTCACAATATTACTCAAGTCAAATTAAAGTATATTCGCTTAACAAATTTGGTTTCCTAACATTCATAGAGTCAGTATTACATTGTAATCACTTAATCATATTATGCAATTTAACCTTTAACATTCAATTTTAGCTAAGCATTATATATGAACTTATGTTATCAACCTAAAGTAACTAATGAGTTCTTAAACACAAAACAAAACAAAACGAAAGCTAAAAATAATCTAAACCTAAAACACACTAAACACACAAATAAAAAACAAAAAAAGTTAGTTAACATATAACATATAATGAAAAGTCTTAGATTCATCTCTTGACAACTAATCATGACATTATCCTCTATTTCAAAAAAATAAGATAATAAAAGTAAGCATGAGATAAATAAGGCAGAGAATCCCCCTCATTTTTCATGTATAATTGATGAGGCAACATTTGAGATAATCCAAAAAAGAACCTACAAAAAATGTTAAATCAAAATGACCTTATGATCAATTTTGATGAAAACCAAATAATGATGAAGCTGAAGAAAAATGAGACAGAAGCAGAAGCAAAATGAGACGGAAGCGAAAATGAGATGGAAGAAAAATGAGACGGAAGAAAATAAGACGGAAGTAAAAATGAGACGAAAACGAAAATGAGACGGAAGCAAAAATGAGACGGAAGAAAAATGAGACGGAAGCAAAATGAGATGAAAGCAAAATGAGACATAAGCAAAAATGAGACGGAAGCAGAAACAAAATGAGACGGAAGCGAAAATGAGACAGAAGCGAAAATATGACAGAAACGAAAATGAAACGGAAGCAATATGAGACGAAGCGAAGCTGAAAATGAGACGAAGGAATCGAAGATGAAGAATAAAATCAGTTTGAGTTAGTTACAGAACTCAACTGAATAACCGTTTCTTTAAAGATCAAGAATCAAGAAGAAAGAAGCAGTTATCAAGAAGCTGTTGAAGACGAAGACTATAAATATGAGTCAGAGTCGAAGACTGAAAGAGTTAGTGATTTTTAGTGATATTCAAAAGCTAAATATTGTATTTGTGCGAAAACACGAGAGCTATATTTTCTATAACAAAGCTCGCAATATCTTTATGTAAGAAAGAAGAATAGCTGAGAGCCTGAAGAGGCTAAGTGAGAAAAAGAATACTTGTTTTAAGAGACCAGAAGAGGCTTGGTGAAAAGAATACTTGTACTTTTGTGAAGTATAGTGAAATCTCAGAAGGGATTCTGAGGACTGGACGCAGTCCACGATTTGGAGTGAACCAGTATAAAATTGTTGTGTTGATTCTCACTCTCAACTCTTAACTCTCATTTCTATTGCGGATATAAATACTTCATAATATTGTTTGTCAATTGTTTTGAGAAAGCAATTTTTTTAAAAGGGGATTGTATTAAAAATTTGAATACACAATTCAACATCCGTTATTATGCACTTTGTATATCATATACTAATGTGTGATTCACTTCAATTGGTATCAGAGATCGGTGTCCAAGAACCACCGTAACAAAGTGTGGATAAAGGTCCATGGCAAAGTCACACGTATACATAGCTGAAGGTGCCTCGGTAACAAGACCTCCGACATTCAATGGAGAAGACTATCATTACTAGAAAGACAGGATGCAGCTCTTCATTGAATCTACTCATATCGATCTTTGGGAGATAATAGAAAATGGACCTTATACACCGGTAGATGAAGAAGGAAATGCCATTCCACCAATCAGATGGTCTGCAGAATAAAAAGTAAGATTCCAGTTAAATTCGAAGGCCAAGTTCTTCTTAAGCTATGCCTTAAGCAGAAGTGAGTATGATAAAGTTCACGGATGCGACACTGCGAAAGAGATGTGGGATACGCTATCCATCGCACATGAAGGCACAAATCAAGTAAAGGAGTCCAAGATAAACATTCTTGTACACCAGTATGAGCTGTTCAAAATGAAGGACGAAGAGTCTATCTATCAGATGTTTGAAAGATTCAAACTATCATCAATGGACTTAAAGCTCTCGGTAGAACGTATGACAATCAAGATCACGTTAGAAAGATCCTAAGAAGCTTACCGAAGAGATGGAGACCAAAAGTTATAGCCGTACAAGAAGCTAAGGATTTAAGCGTATTAAAGCTTGATGAATTACTTGGATCTCTAAAGATACATGAAGTTGAACTCGATGCTGAAGATAAGCCTAGATGGGACAGATCCATAGCATTGAAGGCTGGACAGAAGAATAAAAAGAATCAAAGGAAGAGAAGCTCATCGTCAAAAGCCCTGAAGATTGAGGCAGTTAAGAATGACGATTCTAGTAATTCAGATCATACTTAAGCGAGGAAGATGATTAACTATCCTTTATCTCGAGAAAGATTAGACGCATGTGGAAGAAAAAGGCTAAAATAAAGAATCCTACTTCATAAAAAATAGCAAAGATGAAGGGAAGAATGAGAAAACATCCATCACATGCTATGAATGCAATAAACCGGGACATTACAAGTCCGAGTGTCCATTGTTAAAGAAAAAACCAAAGAAGAGTAGAGAAGGAAAGAAAAGCATGATGGCAACCTGGGAAGATCTAGATTCGTCTGAATCAAATACGGACTCAGAGGCATCAATGCAAACAAATATCTGCCTGGTAGCTGAGGAAGAAAGTGATGAGGAGGTAACCTCAAAATTTAATGAATTACAAGATGCATACTCAGAACTATTAGAAGATTCTCATGCAATTCTAAAGCAGTATAAGTTGCTTAAGAAAAAGTACGTAGAAAACTTGAAAAACACGCAAGCATTAGAAGAGGAAAATGTATGCCTAAAGAAACAAGTAGATGAGATGAAGAAAAAGGTTATAGTAGATAGATATGAAGAAATCAATAAGCTGAAACAGAGAATAAATAGTCTTTCAGCTGATCTATCAATATTTACGAAGAGTACGAGAAAATGAATGATATGCTAGGAAAATACAGACACCCTAATGATAAAACTGGATTAGGTTTTAGTAAAAACCATCCTCAGCATAAAAAGGTTTCTGCTCCCTCAAGAAAGAAATTTCATCAACCTAGTCATTATCGGAGATATCATCAATTTCATCATCATACTATGAATTGTGCACGAACTAACCCTAAAAGACCCAAGAAAATCTGGGTACCTAAGAGACAGATAATACCACTTGCAGATATCTTTCCTTGGAAAAAGCAACCAACACCATTGGTACATGGATAGTGGATGCTCATGACACATGATGGGAAGAAGGTCTATGTTCCTAGATCTTCAGTATAAGAAGGGAGGATTGGTAATTTTTGGAGACAATCAGTAGGGCAAGATAATTGGAATCGGTAAAATAGGTAAAAATTCCTTTGCATGCATTGATAATGTGTTGCTAGTTGATGGTTTAAAACACAATTTGAATAGTGTCAGTCAATTATGTGATTCTGGTTTTGAAGTGTCTTTCAATCAAAATTCTTGTGAAGTCAAAAACAAGGATGGGTCCATATTCTTTTTTGCCAAAAGACAAAACAATATTTACAAAATCAATTTGGAAGATTTTCAAAATCAAAATATTTTCTGTTTTATATCTACTGATCAAGAAAATTTGATTTGGCATAAAAAGCTAGCTCATATCAGTTTTAAATTGAAGTTTGAGAAAGTACAACCTCAACCTCAACAGACTTCCAGATTGATTAAGAAGAATAAAAAGCAAAAAATCAGTACTGAGAAGAGCACTCCTACTACTATTTAGAAGAAGAAGAAGATAGTGGAACGCAGTCCAACATAGGTCAATACTTCTCGACTGATAAGAAAAGAAGACTTAAGAGTCAAGATTTTTGAAGAAATTCAACCTGTCAGGAGTATCAATTCAATAATAATAAAAGAAAACCCAAAAAGGTCAGTCAAGGTATAATTTCAACCCATATTGGTAAATAGTAGTACCATGCATCTGTTGAGTGAGGACGAGAAAAGTATGTATAATGTTTTGAAGAATGAAGGAACCAGACCATACCCCACACATATGACAAAGCAGAAATGCACTATTTTTCCAATCACAAGGAAAACTGTGATCAAGGTTGGGCCTGATATTCAACCTCGACCTTTCATTGTTCGCAATGGGGAAAAAGGGAAGAAGAAAATGTATCCTAAAAAGATAAATGATCTGACAGATGAACAGATTGAAGCTGAAGTAAGAAACATTGATGAAGCATGCCATGCAGTCCAGCAGACTGGAACTTATGTTTCCCACTTCATTTCAACAGCGTCAGGAAGCAATTGTGGTTAGCAAACCACTGAAGATTCCTTTTAAGTAGGTGGAAGACTTTCAGAAGGGTCGTACAGATCCATTAAGGTTGGAGACCGAAGCTACTCAGTAGAGTCCCTTGTGCATCTCATTATGCACATTAGACCTTTATCAACTATGTTTTTTTTTGGTGATGTTCTACACCTATTGGGAAGACAAGTTCCACGACTAACTGGCCCTGATGATCTTGATCTTCCAGAACCTAACCTATCTGTTCAACCTCCTACCATTGCAATAATTAAACCAGATGTTATATCTTCAGATGCATATACTACGACTGTTGGTGTTGAAGTCGTATAACAGAAGCCTGATGAAGATATTGAAGAGAAAGTTGATTATCTATGTGCTTTTGTGGGTGACTTGCATAAAGAAGTAACGGATATTCGACAAGATATCAAGTCACTTCGCATTGAGATGAGAGAAATGTTTTCTAAAGTTATGAAACATTTGCGCCCATGATCTTTTTGATCAATAACAAACATGGGGAGAAAGGAGAAGAAGAAGAAGAAATGACAAAGACAGGGGGAGAACAAGAAAAGAAAAGGAGAACAAAACAGAAGATGGAAGATAAGAAAAATTTTTCTATGATTATTTGTTATCATCAAAAAGGAGGAGATTGTAAGTCAAAATGACTTTACGATTAATTTTGATGAAAACCAAATAATGATGAAGATGAAGAAAAATGAGACTGAAGCGGAAGCAAAATGAGACGGAAACAAAAATGAGATGGAAGAAAAATGAGACAGAAGAAAATGAGATGGAAAAACAAATGAGATAGAAGCGAAAATGAGACGGAAACAAAATCAGCTAAAAGAAAAATGAGACGGAAGCAAAAATGAGACAGAAACGGAAACAAAATTGAGACGAAGCGAAGCAAAAAATGAGACGAAGGAGTCAAAGATGAAGAATCAAATCAGTTTGAGTTAGTTACAGAACTCAACTGAATAACCGTTTCTTTAAAGATCAAGAATCAAGAAGAAAGAAGCAGTTGAAGATGAAGATGAAGGCTATAAATATGAGTCGGAGTCGAAGACTAAAAGAGTTAGTGATTTTTAGTGATATTCAAAAGCTAAATACTATATTTGTGCGAAAACACGAGAGCTATATTTTTTGTAACAAAGCTCGCAATATCTTTCTGTAAGAAAGAAGAATAACTGAGAGCTTGAAGAGGCTAAGTGAGAAAAAGAATACTTGTTGCAAAAGACCTAAAAAGGCTTGGTGAAAAGAATACTTATACTTTTGTGCAGTATAGTGAAATCTCAGAAGGGATTCTGAGGACTGGATGTAGCCCACGGTTTGGGGTGAACCAGTATAAAATTGTTGTGTCGATTCTCATTCTCAACTCTTAACTCTCATTTCTATTGCTGATATAAATACTTCATAATATTTTTTGTCAATCGTTTTGAGAAAGTAAATTTTTTAAAAGGGGATTGTATTAAAAATTCAAATACATAATTTAACCCCCCTTCTTGTGCACTTTGTATATCGTATACTAACGTGTGATTCACTTTAAAAAAATTAAACAAAAAGTTTAATAAAAATATATAACAAAGAAACTAAAGAAAAAAAAAAGTTAGAATGTTGGATTATCTCCTAAAAATAGTTTTTTAAAAGCTTTTTAGATAGACTTCCCACTCAAGCCTTTCATCTTGGATTTAAAAAAAAAACTTACTTCAAATCTTCTTTGGAATCTAAAGCTCTTTAACTCCCCCATATTCTATTAGGATTTGGTTGGCTCATTCTTCTTCTTCTCCTTAAAAGATATAGAAACACTCTTCACTTGACTCAACCACCAATAACTCCTCAACTTCTTCTTTTTAAAAAGCAGATCCTTTGAAAATTTAATATTCCTTGACATTTATAAAAGAGAAAATATATCTTCCTCTCCATCTATTGTAAACCTACTCAGGTATGTAATAACGTCACCATGGGTTAAGGTGTCTTTTACTCCATACTAATGCACGTTGTGGAAGAAACTAACATTATATTTTTCTTATCCAATTAATTCTCTAACTCAAAATTATGATTAGCATCTAATGAAGATGATACCAATGTTGGTTTGCTTTTCTTCTCCACTCTCTCACCCACTTCCTCATGCTTGTTTGACCTTTACATGTCCTCCACTTTAGCATCTTCAACATCATGTGTTTTACCACTCCCAAGTGGTATTGCTAATACTTGATCTCTTGAATTCACCTCTATGTTGCTAATAAGTTTACTTTGACCTCTTTCATTATCCATCTTGCTTAGTTGGTTCACTTGAATCTCTATATTATGAATGGTTACATAATTAGATTATAAATCTATTTAAGTATGTCCATTGCTAGCCCTTGCCCAGGGCCCACAATGAGAAGAGCCCCCCCAACAGCCTCCTCTCCTAATTCCTACACTCCAACAGCCTCCTCTCCTAGGTCCTACGCTGGTAATGTTTTAACGTTGGCTTGGTTTTAAATGATTTAAACATTGACTTTAAATTATTTTAACGTTATAAGTTAACGTTGTAACTTATAAGTTAACGTTGTGGTCATGCTTATAAATAGTCTTGAAATATTTAAGCATACTTTCACCTTCTAATTTCTTTATTTTCATCAATATATATATATTTAAAGTACTTCAACTCAAAAATTAGCAGCAAAATATTTTACGATTCATCTTACGAGTTCGAGTATAATTTAAAGATAAACTTTATAATTTTTAATGTATTTTTGCTCTTTGTTTTTATTTTAATATTAGATATTAAATTTTGCTATTTATTTTTTCCTCTATCACATATTTAATACCATTTATATATCCTTGTGATATATTGTGAAGCTGTTGGAGTTTGGTTATACCTGCATACTTCTTCCAATTCCATACAGGTGCTTTTGTTCTTTTTCTAATCCAATTGTGTTGTAATTAGTTTATATTATGTTGCTTAAAAAACATTTGTCTGGAAGTGAAAAAAGGAAAAAAAGAAAACAAGTAGCACAGTTGATAGAATCCCAAAAAAGGAGCAATTAATAAATTTATTAAAAGAGTAGGCTCCTCTAGTGAGAGTCCCGAGGAATTAGGTGAAGGCAGTTTTGAACAACATAAAGAAAACTTAAGTGATGAGATTCATATTCACGAGGATATTAGAAATCTGAGTGAGGATGATCATATACCAAAATGCATCCACTTCAGAAAATTTAAAGTATATTGAGCAAGTAAGCCCTATATTGGACATTTATGATCCTAGGAATTGGGATAATCTTGATAATAAAGCAAGGGATGTTTTAGTTGAAAAAGGGCCTATAAGAGAGTTGAATCTTATGTTTCCTTTAGACAATACCTTTCTTCATTTTTCATATTCTTATTATTATAGAAATTTGAGTAATGGAGAGACTAGCGATAGAAAATGATTGGTTTATTCTAAACATGTAGATGAAGTATATTGTTTTTATTGTAAGTTGTTCAAATATACTAACAAACAAAGCGAATTAGCAAATGATGGATTTAGAGATTGGAAGCATTTTAGTGAGACACTTAAAGAACATGAGAATTGCATTAAGCGTATGACTAATATGAGAACATGGAATGAAGTAAGGGTAAAATTGAGCAAAAATAAAACAATTGATAAAGATTTGCAACAAGAAATTGCAAAAAAGAAAGAACATTGGAGATAAGTTTTGAGAAAAATAGTTTCTGTTGTGAAATATCTTGTTAAATATAATTTAGCTTTTCGAGGATCTAATGGGAAAATTTACCAAGATGGAAATGGTAATTTTTTAGGATTGATTGAGATGATTGTTAGATTTGATGTGATAATGCAAGATCATATTAGACGTATTCAAAATCATGAAATTCATCATCATTATCTCGATCACAAAATTCAAAATGAGTTGATTTCTCTATTGACCCATAGCGTTAGAAGTTCTATCATAAGGATCATTCAAGAGGCAAAATACTTTTCTATTATTCTTGACTTTACCCTAGATTTGAGTCATCAAGAACAAATGAGTTTGTTAGTACGATGTGTGAATATTTCAAATCAAAAATGAAAATAGAGGAGTACTTTTTAGATTTCTTAAAGGTAAATGAAACATATGGATTGGGACTTTTCAATGAATTATTGAATGCATTTAATTCTCTTGATCTTAATGTTGTTGTATCGGAAAAAGAAAGCATGTTATATTTGGAGAAATGGTAGATTTCAAAACTTTAATGAAATCATTTTTCCAGCGGAAGCAACAAATCCAAATCATCATGCTAATCCATACATGATATGGTATAAGGATAATAAAAACATAAACAAGATGAGGAGTATTACCGACTCCTTTGCTACAGCTTTAAATCCTTGCTGTGCTATCCTCTCCTTCTTCTCTTATGTAAATCCTTTACCTTTGAATCTTTTCCTTTAGCAATCTATCTTTTCCTTGTTGTTGTATCCTCAACCAATTTGATTTACCACTTGTTCTTCAAGAACAATTAGGTTAACAAAATCCTTTGGTGGGAAAGGAGAAGAAATGTTTGGAGGAGATTTTCTTAGAAGAAGATGAACTAAAAAATGAAACTCTTTCACTTGGTAATTTCGGTTCACACTTGCATGAAAGGAGAGAGTGTCTAAAAACATGCAAGAAGACTTTTTTACCCTATCAAATTCAGTTATGCATGGAATGAAAGAAGAGAGAGGCATCCAATGCATCACTTCTTTCATTAATCAGTCATAAAGCAACCAATAAATGAGACTCTTTTCATTTATCTTAAAAATGGCTATACGAAAAGATCATAACCTAAAATTAAATTATCAATTTTCGTTTTTGTAAGAAGAAAGAAGGAAGATGGTCCATCCAATGTACATCTTTCTTCTTTAATCTAATGAATGCAAATAGGTTACATGCTAACATTAAAAGATAACCATTAAACCATTTAATGGTAAGTTCATAACTCCATTTAATGACAATAAACCATAATAAAGACCATCTTTATTTTAGCATTTTAATGTCAAATGTGCAGCTGCACATTTAACCTAAGAAAATCGAAATTGTTACTTCTCTCTTTAAAAAATTTGTTTTAATATAATTAATCTAATTAATTACATTAAACCAAAATCTAGCCCATTTCTAAATGTACATTTGGGCTTCTAATTAACCATTAATTAAAGCAAGCCCAATATTCAATTATGGGCTTCAAAAATCTCCATTTATATTTCTTACTTAGCTTGATAACCTTCCTTAAAGCCAAGTAGGGAATCTTATTGAACTTTGATAATTCAAGCTCCAATAAGCCCAGAATTAATTTAATCTCATTAGAATTAATTCTAGTTTATTAACTAAATGTCATTCCACTAAAGACAATTAGTTGAACTCTTGAATTATTAAATATTATGAGAACACATATTTCATGCCAATTGCAAACCCTATTTAGAACCTTATTATCGCCATCTGCACAACAAAGGGTAAAATTACCGTTTTGCCCTTATGTTGGCTTTTCCTTCTAGATCTCCCGTTTTACATTATATGGTGATTAAAACACAAGATCTCATCTTGGTGTCAAGACTTGATGGGTAGCTAGTTCATCAAACTACTGACATCAATTTAATCACCAAATCTCCTTAAAATATCTAAAAGTGATGATAGCACTATAAACTCTTTATTTGAGCGAATGTTCCCTGATACATGTTTTAATTAATAATTCCAACATGTAGAAAATAGATTAATACTCTGTAAAAATATATTATGATCATATCAAGAATTATAATGAAACACATATGAGTTCACCACTCATCAAGATTATGGTTCATAATAAGCGAATGTTTAATTTGTATGTGTTAAGATTAAAGTAACATCCCACTTTATTCTTAAAAACATACTTGATTCCAGATTCATTTAATAGTGCCATTATCAATAGTCTACTACTATCATGATATGAAACTCATCATTCCCTTTAAGCAAACTCCTTTACTTATATGGAGATAAATCGTAACACTACAATCTAAATCATAATCAAGCGACCAACTTGATTATTCAACTGTGAATCAATTAATTTAGATTCTTATAATATACATGTTTCCAATACATCTCTATGTATATGTATATTACTTACAAAAGAATCTTGGTACCTTTTGACTAGATATATAACGCTCACACAGATAAAACCAAACTCTTTTGTTTTATTAATAATAAATATTTTCATTACAAAGCTCAGAATCAAGAATATAAAGTTACATGTAAATACACTTACTTTTCAGGCACTATATTTACATAACTCCAACAGATGTTTATAATGTAAGGGCTCAAGGTTATAACAATGGTTCTAATATAAAGGGAAAAAACCAAGGGGTTCAAAAGCGATTACCTGAAATAAATCCAAGAGCATTATATATGCCATGTGCTTGTCATAATCTTAATCTTACTCTTAGTGATATGGCACATTCTTGTGTTAAAGTTATTTCTTTTTTGGAAGGTTTTGCTTGATAATGTTTTAGGCTTAACTATAAAATCATTGTCCAACACTCGTTAGGAGAGTCAAATAAAAAGTGTTAAAGCTATTAGATTTCAAGCTCCTCAAATAAGATTGGCTTTTATGGAATTATCTAGATCTTGTGATGATGCTAAGTCAAAGAGTGAAGTAGAAAGCTTGGTTAGTGTACTTGAGAGTTTTGAGTTTTTACTTAGTATGGTTATTTGGTATGATATTTTATTCACTATTAACATGGTGAGTAAAAAGTTGCAATCTAAATCTATATGCATTAATGCTACTGATAATTTGTTGTTTTTGTTATTTTCTAGATCTATTTTGTCATTGTTTTTACATTAATTGTTGTGGAATTTCTTTAGTTTTTGGTGAAATTGTACTGCTCTGGGTATTTTGCTTTATTTTTGCAGGTGTGTAAAATCACACGGTCTAACAGTGTGAATTCTACACGGTCCATGTGATTTTAAGATAGATGCATTCAAGTCACCCGAATGTCACACGGGCAAGCCGTGTGAATTCTACACGGTCCGTGTAAATTAAGACAGATGCACTCAAGACACCTGAATGTTACACGGGCAACCCGTGTGAATTTTACACGGTCTGTGTAAAATAGCTGACGGTTACGGAGTTTTTAAATGGAGGAAAGACATAGAAAAGGGGGCAGTTTTTGGAGGCCAGAGAAAAGAAGAAGGTCGAGGAGGATAGAAGAAAAAAAAGAGGGATTAAAAAGACAATAAGAGATTGAGAAATCAAGATCGAAGACAAAATTGGAGTTCCTTTTTCTTCCTTTTTCTTATTTTTAATTTCATGCTTCATGTTGGTGTTAATTGTTCATTTAGCTTTTATGACTAATTCAGTTATGGACCTTTAAATTTCTTTATTCTAAGATATTTATTTCAACTTAGGAATTATGTATTAAACCTTATGACTCTATTTCCTTTATTTCAATGTTGATTAAATTTCGGTAAAGACATTTCGTCAATTATTGATATGATCTGTCTAATATAGGGTTCTGAATTAAATATGGGTGGTGTTAAACTAAGAACTGAAAAGTGATGTTTAATATCTGAAATGCTAGATTAGATCTAACTGAATGAATATCTAGAAATACATTTCTTCGTTAGGAGTGTAAGAAGAATCCAAAGGCGTTAATTGGGTTGAATTTGGTTTTTAATCTAAGAAATTGGTTTAAAAATCGAAATCAACACGTTAGTCACTTCGAAAGAATTGATTGACAACAATTAGTTAAAGTACCAGATCAACGAATTATTTCATAAGGAAGTACATGATTTCTTTGTTGGAATGAATTCCTAGAATATTAGTGAAAATTCTGCTTATCGTACATTGCGATTTCCTTAATAATATAACTTTCTTAACTAATTGCTTAGCAAATTTAGGAGGAATGAATTTAGTAATTTGACCTAGTCCTTGTGGATCGACACTTGATTGCTACAACTAAACCTGTGCACTTGCAGAGCCTATCAAGTTTTTGTTAGGAAGAAGAAGGCATGGATGTCGGTTGAGGGGGAGGAGGGAATGAAGATTACAATGGTTCGGGATCGGTTTGATCAACCAAAGGCATCCAACCAATGTTGGATGGATCACGAAGAGTCGTACGGGTCGGACAGGGCAAACGAAAAAGAATGTGATTGGGGTACACCCAACAATGGTGTCCCCGTACGGACTTACACATGTACATAGCTTCTAGAGCGGGCATATCAAGGCGTTCAGAACCCTGAACAAAGAAAACTGAATTAGATAGGGGATCAAAGCCTAAAGTTAAAGCAATTGGAGTAATTAAACCCCCGATGGAGATGTCGCCAGAAGGTTGAAGCACGACACGGAGAAATTGGGAAGCTAAAAAGGACCCAGCATCAACGGGCGCACCAACATGCATCGCATATAAAAAATACAATTCAGGGGATCGAACGACATTTGTGCTATCCCCTTGAGAAAAAATCCCACTTGATAAAACACGATGGGCATAGCGAAAATAGGGATTTTTAATGCTGGTTGCTTTCGAAGAACTGGGATTATAACGGTGGCCATGAGCAATTCGGTACCAAAATTCAGTACGGTCAAAATCAGGAGGAACTCGACGATGAATTATGTCTAAACCAGTGGGAAAAGAATATGTGGCATTGAACTCATCTAATGTCAAGGTATGTCTATGACCTAGAAGCTGAAAACTAATCCTACCCGCTTGACAATTTCTCCCTTGAATTACTTCGACCGAGATAGTGCTAAAAAATTCTAGGGTTAAATTCGAATATGTGGAGCATTGCACATCTAGAAAGGAACGTAATCCAATTGAATCAAACAACCTATACACATCATCTAGTAAATCTAGGTCAGTCAATGTGTCTTCATCATAGTAACGAGTAGCAACCAGTGGCCGAGATTTTAAGGAAGCATAACGAGTACATTCATCACTATCTGTTAAACCGAAAGGATTGGAAGTACCTATTGGACGAGAAACACGAGATGATGATGCGGAAGTGGAGTTGGAAGTGTCAAGTGCCAAGCGATTCCTCTTTGGACCCATCGACGAAAACAGAGGGGGAGAAGAAGGATGATGAAAATAGGTGAGAGAATGGAAAGAAAGTAATAAGGGAGGGGAGAATGGTCGGAAAAATAAGAGGAGAAAGAATGAAAGTTGGGAAGAGTTGTGACAGAATCGGCAAAAGCAAGAAAGAAAGAGGGAAAACAAATTAGGGATTTAGGGGAAAAATCTGGAACGAAATAGGAAGCTGACGCGATTCACACGGTCCGTGGGAAAGTACACGGTCTAACCGTGTGAACATCGGCGGGAATGTTTGCACGTTACACGGGCCGTGTAGACTTTACACGGGTTGCCCGTGTAACCTTCGGGTGGAAATGCACCAATGAGAGTTAGAGTCACACGATCTGTGTAAAAATACACGGTCTAACCGTCTAGAAGTAGCGGGATGTGTTGAGGGTTACACGGGCGGTGTAAAAATCACACGGTTGGCCCGTGTAACCTTCGGGTGAAAATGTTCCCGCAAGGTTTCAAGTCACACGGTTCGTATGATTTCACACGAACTGACCGTGTGACTTTCGGGTAAAAATATCAGTTTTTAGTTTTTTTAAGAAGAAAATTACTAACAAATTAAGAAACAAGTACAGAATATTTACAAAGCTCAAGAAATGGTATGAGCAAACCAGGAAAGTAGATCATCAATCGTGTGGTTCGAAAAGTGCCAACGTTGTAGTGGCACCTAATGGATGACCAGCGAAATAGGGTTTTAGACGCTTTCCATTAACTTTGAAAGCTCCGAAAACTTCACTCCAAACCTCGACTACACCATGGGGAAACACTTGTAGGACTTGAAATGGACCAGACCATCGAGAATTGAGTTTACCTAGAAAAAGACGAAGGCGAGGATTAAATAACAAAACTAAATCACCTTCAACAAACCTTTTCTTGGTAATATGTTTGTCGTGCCATAGCTTGGTCTTTTCCTTGTAGAGTCTAGAACTCTCATAAGCCTCCAATCTTAAAATGTCCAACTCATTCAACTGCATTGCTCTCTGTTCACTAGCAGACTTCATGTCAAAATTGAAAGTTTTGATAACCCAATACGCTTTATGTTCTAACTCTACTAGTAAGTGACATGATTTGTCGAACACAAGCCGATAAGGTGTAGTTCCCAACGGTGTCTTGAAAGCAGTATGGTATGCCCAAAGAGCATCATCAAGTTTTAAGGACCAATCCTTCCGTGACTTATCAACCGTTTTGCTAGAATAATCTTGATTTCGTGATTGGAAACTTCAACCTGTCCACTTGTTTGAGGATGATAAGGTGTAGCAATCCGATGATAAACTCCATATTTCCGCAAAAGACTCTCAAGGGGCTTATTGCAAAAGTGAGTACCATTATCGCTCAACAAGGCCCTCAGAATTCCGAAACGAGAGAAGATATGTTTCTTCAAGAATTTGATGACAACCTTAGAATCATTTGTGGAAATCGCAACGGCTTCTACCTATTTCGAAACATAATCCACTGCTATAAGAATATAGAGATTGTTATGGGACTTAGGAAACAGTCCCATAAAGTCAATACCCCAAACATCAAACAATTCAACCTCAAGTATTCCAATTTGTGGCATTTCAGACCTTCTGGAAATAGTACCCATCCGTTAGCAATTATCACATGTAACTACATACTCCTGGACATCACGAAACAAAGTGGGCCAGAAAAATCCTGCTTGAAGAACTTTTGCAGCTGTCTTATTTGGACCGAAATGGCCACCATAAACTGTTGAATGGCAATGGTAAAGAACACTTTGCCCCTCGTCCTCAGGCAAACATCTTCGAAAAATACCATCTCCACAATATTTGAACAGTAACGGTTCTTCCCACACATAATATTTAGCGTCAGAAATGAGTTTCTTCTTCTGCTGATACGTTATCTCCGGTGCAAATAGTCCGCAAACAATGTAATTTACCAGATCTGCATGCCTTGGTGTTACCAAAGATGATATAGCTAATAAATGTTCTCCTGGAATAGAATCATCAATCGAACATTCGTCAGTCGGAACAGTAATTCTAGACAAATGATCAGCCACCACATTTTCAATACCAGCTTTATCCTTAATTTCAATATCAAATTCTTGTAACAATAATACCCAACGGATAAGTCGTGGCTTGGAGTCTTTCTTCTTCAACAAATGCCGAATAGCTGCATGATCTGTAAAGACAACAACTTTAGAGTTAATTAGGTAAGACCTAAACTTTTCAAGAGCAAAGATAACAGCTAAAAACTCTTTTTCAATGGTGGCATAATTAAGTTGAGCCTCGTCAAGAGTTCGGCTAGCATATTAGATGGCATAAGTGTTGGACCCCGTCGCCGAGGCCCAACATTCATACCACACAAGCATATATAAGCATAGAGGACCCAAAACCGAACACAAACCGACCACAATTAGAGAAACTTTTAGTAGAAAATTTGGTACTTGATTTTTAAGAAAATATGTTCCTTACACTCTCACGGTTCCAACGACACTGAAAACGCTCAATTTGGATTTGAAATGAAGAAGTTATAGCAAAAATGCTATTTCAAAGAAAACAGCCAAGATTGAGCACTACCGACTTCAGATCAGAATTTGAAAATCTTAAAGGCTTAATTGTAAGTCGGCTCCTTCATAAAACTTGTAGGTTTATGTCTCTAGTTTAATTTAAAACAAGAATCGCCTCGATCGTAGCTCTCTAGCTCCAGATATTTTAAAATTTGTAAAGTATATTCAGACTTGATCAGCCGACCTCCACACTAGGTTTCAAACCACCTTTTTCAATTTAAAATAAAAACTGATAAATCAAGTTTGGAAAGATAGAAAAATCTCTTAGGAGTCCATCGCTTTGAAAATGGGGTCAATCGGAGGTCTACACAACAAGTTATGGCCAAAAGAAGGAAGAGGGGTCGGTCGGCCAGGAACCGACCCCAAATCCCGCAATTGCTCGGCATGCCGAGCAATTGGGGGCTCGCCCGCATGGGCGAACGCCGAGCGCTCGTCCGCATGGCGAGCGCTAGCATGGGCGAGCGCCTGGTGCCTCGCCCGCGAGCGCTTGGGCGACCAGTCTCGCAATCCGACCTATCTGACTTCTAACTCTCATAACTTTTGACTCCGAGCTCCAAATTAGACACGGTCAGAAGCGTTGGAAAGCTAGAAGAAAAACCTATATTTTTCAAGAAGGACTTACAAGCAAGCTCGGACTCTATGGGAATAAAAAGTTCCCACCAAGACAGATTGACTAGCTCTCCACAACAGTGCCAGAACTTGCGACCTCTATAACTTTTGACCCAGAACTCTAAATTTAACAAAATTAGTGTCTATGGAAAGGTAAAAGAATTATCTACAACTTTCATGAAGATCACCGAGCTATATTCCAACTCAAAGAGGGTCAAAAGTGGACTCAAAGTTCTGCCTAACAGTCAGCCATTTAGGCAGCACCCGCATTTAATTCTAATGACTCACACTTTGCAATCAATACCTCAAAATTAACTCATTACACCTTAGGAACAAGCTCTACAACTCGTCTAATACCTCCAACAAGTCTTAGTGATCCTATTCAACCTAAAACAACCCAGAAATTGCAACACAACACAATATACCGAGAAATTACCACATGAGTGCATCAACCCAGAAATTTCAGCACTACATCCCACTTTAACAAACTCACATAAAGAGAGTACTAAAGCTCTCCTTCTCTTTCCAAATCATAACAAAGTTTAAGCATGGCTTTAATTACATATCAGCATATCATTAACAGTCAAGTACAAAATACAAAATGTGTGAGATGCTCCATGTTCGATATGCTTATAAGCTAGTTACTAACTTAATACAAAAGTGGCTAAATTTCTTGGAGTGATGCCCGATGCCTTGCAAGGTTCCGCGATCAACTAGAATTTGCACCTGAGGAGGGAGAATGGGGTGAGCTAACACGGCTCAGTGGCTAACATATTTATAGCCATCGAGTAATGAACCACACAACACATAAATAAGGATTCGAAACAATAGCAATTTATCGTATGAAACACAATTAATCCAAAACATCACATAAGGTAAAACATGCGAATTTATATCAATCAAAAACATATTATGCATCATATACACAATTAAAAGATGGAATGCACACAATTGGCTCGAGAGTTCCTTAAACACAATGAATAAACCGAAGTTTATTGTAAACACAACGAGTCCATTTTCGGATCTCGTGGGCCACAAGCGGGCTGCCGAGAGAAAGCTAGGGGGGTCAATGTGCACGTGACTAACGATATAGGTTCTCTCTTGCCCAATCACAACCAATTTATGCTCACATATTCAAACACAAAATAGCATTTTATGCTTCTTTCATTGTATCAAATCATCACAGTTTCGTTCTTTTCTTTGAAATCAAGGGAAATACACTTTCCATATACTCACAATTAACAAAGACAGCACACATAGGGCATTTGCCCATTACACAACAACTATAAAAATGTTACCCACCTATTGTAGAAATCCAAATTCAAGATTGCCCTTCCTCCTTGTCTTGAGTGGGGTTTTCTTGAGTTCCTTCAATGAAATCATACTTCATTCAATAAATACATTTTCAAAGAAGGTCATAATACTCATAAATCAAGCAAAGATGAAAATAAACTTTAAACCTAACCTACCCATAGGACATTTAAGCTAGAATATCCATAACCTTAGCTTAAAAGTCCCTAAAATCCATAGATCTCACCTTTCTCTCTATCTTTCTTCAATCTCTACACAAACCTTAACTTCCATCCTACACCATTTTCAAACCTAACCTAAGCAAAGATGGAACTTACCTCTCACAAGTAGTTTCCTCTTCCTTTTTCTTCTTCTTTCTTCTTTCCTCCAAGCCTCCTATAGCTATCCCTCTTCTTCTTGGCCAAAAGCTTCTCTTTTTCCCTTGCTAACGTTTTCTTCTCTTCTTTCCTTTAAGTCTACGACAATCTCTCTTCTTCTCCTCTTTCCTTTAATTCATTTAACTCTTTTATTCTCATCTTAAAAACCTACCTCCAAAACTACATAGTTTTGATACTCCCTCTTACAATCCCCTTTGGGCTCTCCTCCTCACAAGCCCACTACATCAATCCACTTATTTCTAATCCTCCTTCTTCTTATTCCACTTATTCTATAAAGCCCATTCTTTCCAACATTAGGTCCAAGCCTTCATTTAAAGTCCCAACTTCTAATTTCCAAACCCAACATAAAAAAATCTATATAAACACATAATTAAATCAATTAAGGCAAAATAAAAAAAATTAACGAATAAATCTGTAAATCAATAAATAATTAATTCAAATAAAATAAAAAATTTTCGGGCCCCAACAATTCTCCCCTCCTAAAAGAATTTCGTGTTCGAAATCCTTACCTGAGTCCATGAAGAGGTAGGGATACTTCTCCCTCATAGTTTCCAAAGGCTCCCAAGTAGCCTCCTCGGTCGAATGGTTCCTCCACAAGACCTTAACCAGCTTCACAATCTTGCTCCTTAACACTTTTTCCTTTGAATCCAAGATCTCCACTGGTTGTTCCTCATAAGTCAAATCCTCTCTCAACTAAACCTCTGAAGGTCGAACTATATGCGAAGGATCTGATCTATACTTCCTTAGCATCGACACATGAAACACATTGTGAATCTTAGACAACTCCAATGGCAAATCTAACTTATAAACCAAAGGCCCGATCCTCTCAATGATCTCATATGGGCCTATGTACCTCGGGCTAAGCTTGCCCTTCTTGCCAAACCTCAAAACACCTTTCCATGGAGAAGCTCTAAGAAACACATTCTCACCCACTTCAAACTCCATCTCTTTCCTATGGGCATCTGTGTAGCTCTTCATCCTATCTTGAGCTGCTTTAAGCCTCTGCTTCACTAACTTCACTTTATCCACAATAATCTGCACTAATTCAGGTCCTACAAGCTTCCTTTCACCTTCCTCATCCCAACATAAAGGAGTCTTGCATCTCTTACCATACAAAGCCTCATAAGGTGCCATCTGAATTCCCGAGTGATAGGAATTGTTGTATGCAAACTCAATCAAAGATAGGTGATCATCCCACGAACCTTTGAAATCCAAAGCACAAGCTCTCAACATTGCCTCCAAAGTCCGTATCGTCCTCTCCGACTGTCCATTAGTCTGTGGATGGAAAGCTGTACTGAAATGCAATCTAGTCCCCAGAGCCTCCTGCAAACTTTCCCAAAATCTGGAGGTAAACCTAGGATCCCTATCAGACACTATCGAACTTGGAATCCCATGAAGTCTAATTATCTCATCCACATACTTCTTAGCCAAAACATTCAAAGAATCTGTCTGTCTAATTGGCAAGAAGTGGGCTGACTTAGTCAGCCTATCCACAATCACCCAAATAGCGTCATGCTTCTTGCTAGTCCTCGGTAATCCCATCAAAAAATCCATGGTAATCTTCTCCCATTTCCATTAGGAATCGGCAAAGGATTGCTTGCTCGAAGGTGCTTGGTGTTCAGCTTTAACTTGCTGACACACTAAACATCTTTTAGCATACTCTGCCACATCTTTCCTCATTCCCTTCCACCAGAAATGGTCTTTCAAATCCTGATACATTTTAGAACTCCCTGGGTGCATCACATAAGGAGCATTATGCGCTTCATCAAGGATCTCATCCTTCAGCTCTAACACATATGGAACACACAATCTGTCACCCATAACCATCAATCCGTCTTCCTTTACCTCTACATCAGAGGGCTTGCCATCTTTTAACTTTGCTCTAAGCTTACTCAAGTACTTATCCCGTTCCTGCAATTCTTTGATCTTCCCCCTCAACACTGGTCTCACTCTGAAATTTGCCAAAATACAGTTAGGCTCAACTTGCCTCAATGTCACATCAAGTCTGGCTAATTCCTTCAGTAAGGGAAGGTACACTGTTTCCACATGTGCCATAGTGGACTTCCTACTCAATGCATCAGCTACCACATTAGCTTTCCCTGGATGGTAGTCTATCACCAAATCATAATCTTTTAATAACTCCAACCATCGCCTCTGCCTCAAATTTAGCTCTTTCTGAGTCAACAAGTACTTAAGGCACTTATGGGCTGTAAATACCTTAGTAGTAACTCCATACAAATAGTGTCTCCAAATCTTCAATGCGAAAATGATAGCAGCCAATTCCAAGTCATGAATAGGGTAATTCATCTCATAAGGCTTTAATTGCCTTGAAGCATAGGCAATCACTTTCTCTCCTTGCATCAATACACACCCTAAGCCCTTCCTGAAAGCGTCACTGTACACAATGTATCCATCATCACTATAGGGTAATGTCAAAATCGGTGCAGTAGTAAGCCTATTCTTCAACTCCTCAAAACTACTCTGGCACTCCTCAGTCCACTCAAACTTCTGATTCTTTCTCGTCAGTTTAGAAAGTGGAGCAGTTACCAAAGAAAAGCCCTCCACAAACCTCCTGTAATATCCAGCTAATCCTAAGAAACTTCTTACCTCAGCTATATTCTTAGGTGCTTCCCATTTAACCACAACTTCTATCTTTTGTGGATCCACATGCACTCCACGCTCTGAAATCACATGCCCAAGGAATACTACCTCTCTTAGCCAAAATTCGCACTTGTCGAATTTGGCATACAATTCATTCTTTCTCAAAGTCTCCAAAGCAACCCTCAAATGATCCTCGTGCTCCTCATCACTCTTAGAATAGACCAATATGCCATCAATAAAGACAATGAAAAATCGGTCTAGGAAAGACTTAAAGACTCTATTCATCAAATCCATAAAGACTGCAGGAGCATTCGTTAACCCGAAAGGCATAAGCAAAAACTCAAAGTGGCCATACCTCATCCTAAAATCAGTCTTTGACACATCGGTCTCCTTAATCCTCAACTGATGATAACCCGATCTCAAATCTATTTTGGAAAAGACTCTTGCCCATTGCAATTGATCAAACAAATCATCTATACGCGGGAGCGGATACCGGTTCTTAATGGTGGCATAATTCAGCTTCCTGTAATCCACACACATCCACAACGATCCATCTTTCTTCTTCACAAAGAGAATCGGAGCTCCTCAAGGAGAAGAGCTCGGCCTAATGTAACCCTTCTCTAATAGATCCTCCAATTGCACCTTAAGCTCTTTCAATTCCGCCGGAGCCATCTGGTAAGGCAGAATTGAGATCGGCGCAGTACCTGGAAGAAGCTCAACTGGAAACTCGATTTTCCTAGGCGAAGGTAATCCTGGCAATTCCTCGGGAAAGACATCCGGGAATTCTCTGACTATAGGAAGGTCTTCCAACCTCCCTCTATCTGCCTCCGTGTCTAACACATAGGCCAAAAATGCTTCACACCCCTTACTCATCATTCTCTCTGCTGTCATAGCCGAAACAATCCGAGGCGGACTGATTTTTCTATCTCCCACGAATACCACTTTTCTGCCATCCTCTAACTTGAACTCCACTGTCTTTTGCTTGCAGTCTAAGTTGGCATGATACTTCTCTAAGGTATCCATACCTAGAATCACATCCAATCCTCCCATCTTCAAAGGCATCAAATCCACCACAAACTTTCCTCCACTAATTTCTATCTCACACTCTCGATACACTTGACTGATAATGATGTACTGGCCGATCGGAGTACTCACCATCAACGGAGTATCCAATGGGCTCAGACTCCTCCTATACACAGTCCTACCTGAAGACACAAAGGAATGGGTAGAACCCGGATCAATCAAAGCAAGCACACAATCATCAAACAATTTTATCATACCCGTTACCACTTCTGGAGCTGTCTCTGCCTCCTCTCGAGTCATTGCAAACACTCTAGCTGGTGCTTGCCCCCTGGATCTGTCTAGAGGATGAGCTCTCTTAGGTACACTAGAGCTACCCACTTCAGTCACAACCTTCTGTCCCACTAGCTCTGTCCTCCTGGAAGCTTGCATCTGTGATTCCTCTCTTTTATCCAGCTTAGGACACTGTCTGGCTATATGTCCTTTCTGCTCACAATTGAAGCATGCTCCTGATACTCTGAAACATTCCCCTCTATGATGCCTCCCACAGTGCTCACACTTGGAAAGAGGTGGCCTCTCCCCATCACCTCTTCTACTGCCGCCCACCGTTGAGGCTTGGTGAGAAACAATAGAGGTCCTCATGGGTCTAGGTCAGCTCCCACTGGTGCTCCTCTCCTCAGAATGCACAGGAAAGGTTATGGAACTTCTCTCAGGTATAGAAGTACCACCTCCCCTCCTGAACTGCTCTCTTCCCTTCCTCTTTCTGCTAACTGCACTCTTGATGTTCTCGATGTTCTCAACTCTCAACGCTGCTTCAACCAGCTGTTGAAAGTCGCCAAAGTTCTGCACTACCACCTTCTCTCTGATAGCTAGGTGTAGTCCCGACTCAAACCTGTGGCACTTGGCAGCCTCACTGAACATCATCTCCGAAGCATATCTCGACAACTGAGTAAACCGCGCCATACTCAAGAATACCATCTCCTCTGGTGAGACTCAAAACTCCCTCTCGCTTCATTGAATGTACACCTCAGACAGATACTTCTTCACACACACGTCAGAAGTCTCCCATGTCAACCCCATCGTCTCGTCTGACTCCCTGGCACAGTCTCCCACCCATGCAAGGCATCACCCTGAAACAGACTGGCAGCATAAACCACTCTCTCATCATCCTCGCACTCCATCTGATCCAAGACCCTCTCGGTCTTCCTCAACCATGTTTCAGCTTTTTCAGGGTCTGTGGTCCCGTAGAAGTCCACTGCTCCATACTTCCTTAGCCTATCAAACTGCCTCCCCTTCTTAGCTGGGGCCGAACCAGAAGCCTGAGACATTTGACCCATAGCCTGAACAAAGGCTTGAGTAAATGCCTGGAAGAGTCTCGGGTCTAGAGCAGGCACTTGCTCAGATTGACTAGGCGACGACTGAGTCTGAGATCGAAGGGGCTCACTACTCTGCCCTAAAGAAACCTCAGCTGGGGCCACTCCCGGGGCTACGGACTCATCCATGCTCTCCTCTCTTAGTGGAGAGTCAGGTGCAATTAAACCTTGCAGAACTCCTCGTGTCCTTCTACGAGGTGGCATCTTACTCCTTCAATGAAACTATTCATGATTAGCTACAGCCCTTTTTAAATCTAGTTTCTATATGTATGCATGATATGCATGTCACTTAATACAAACCATCAATTCATAATGCAAACATTTAATCACATAACAAAACAATTTCCCTACTATGCATTCTAAGCCTAGGAGTGAAACCTAAGCTTTGATACTAAACAATGTTGGACCTCGTCGCTGAGGCCCAACATTCGGACCACACAAGCACACATAAGCATAGAGGACCCAAAACCGAACACAAACCGACCACAATTAGAGAAACTTTTAGTAGAAAATTTGGTACTTGCTTTTTAAGAAAATATGTTCCTTACGCTCTCACGGTTCCAACGCCACTGAAAACGCTCAATTTGGATTTGAAATGAAGAAGTTATGGCAAAAAGGCTATTTCAAAGAAAATAGCTAAGATTGAGCACTACCGACTTCAGGTCAGAATTTGAAAATCTTAAAAGCTTAATTGTCAGTCGGCTCCTTCATAAAACTTGTAGGTTTATGTCTCTAGTTTAATTTAAAACAAGAATCGCCTTGATTGGAGCTCTCTAGCTCCAGATATTTTAAAATTTGTAAAGTATATTCAGACTTGATCAGCCGACCTCCACACTTGGTTTCAAATCACCTTTTTCAATTTAAAATAAAAACTGATAAATCAAGTTTGGAAAGATAGAAAAATCTCTTAGGAGTCCATCGCTTTGAAAATGGGGTCAATCGGAGGTCTACACAACAAGTTATGGCCAAAAGAAGGAAGAGGGGTCGGTCGGCCAGGAACCGACCCCAAATCCCGCAATTGCTCGGCATGCATGCCGAGCAATTGGGCGCTCGCCATGCCTCGCCCGAGAGCGCTTGGGCGACCAGCCTCGCAATCCGACCTATCTGACTTCTAACTCTCATAACTTTTGACTCCGAGTTCCAAATTAGACATGGTCGGAAGCGTTGGAAAGCTAGAAGAAAAACCTATATTTTTCAAGAAGGACTTACAAGCATTCTCGGACTCTACGGGAATCAAAAGTTCCAACCAAGACAGATCGACTAGCTCTCCACAACAGTGCCACAACTTGCGACCTCTATAACTTTTGACCTAGAACTCCAAATTTAACAAACTTAGTGTCTATGGAAAGGTAAAAGAATTATCTACAACTTTCATGAAGATCACCGACCTATATTCTAACTGAAAGAGGGTCAAAAGTGGACTCAAAGCTCTGCCTAACAGTCAGCCATTTAGGCAGCACTCGCATTTAATTCTAACGACTCATACTTTGCAATCAATACCTCAAAATTAACTCATTACACCTCAGGAACAAGCTCTACAGCTCGTCTAATACCTTCAACAAGTCTAAGTGATCCTATTCAACCTAAAACAACCCAGAAATTGCAGCACAACACAATATACCGAGAAATTACCACATGAGTGCATCAACCCAGAAATTTCAGCACTACATCCCACTTTAACAAACTCACATGATGAGAGTACTAAAGCTCTCCTTCTCTTTCCAAATCATAACAAAGTTCAAGCATGGTTTTAATTACATATCAGCATATCATTAACAGTCAAGGACAAAATACAAAATGTGTGAGATGCTCCATGTTCGATATGCTTATAAGCTAGTTACTAACTTAATACAAAAGTGGCTAAATTTCTTGGAGTGATGCCCGATGCCTGCAAGGTTTTGCGATCAACTAGAATTTGCACCTGAGGAGGGAGAATGGGGTGAGCTAACACGACTCAGTGGCTAACATGTTTATAGCCATCAAGTAATGAACCACACAACACATAAATAAGGATCCGAAACAATAGCAATTTATCGTATGAAACACAATTAATCCAAAACATCACATAAGGTAAAACATGCGAATTTATATCAATCAAACACATATTATGCATCATATACACAATTAAAAGATGGAATGCACACAATTGGCTCGAGAGTTCCTTAAACACAACGAATAAACCGAAGTTTATCGTAAACACAACGAGTCAATTTTCGGATCTCGTGGGCCACAAGCGGGCTGCCAGGAGAAGGCTAGGGGGGTCAACGTGCACGTGACTAACGATATAGGTTCTCTCTTGCCCAATCACAACCAATTTATGCTCACATATTCAAACACAAAATAGCATTTTATGCTTCTTTCATTGTATCAAATCATCACAGTTTCGTTCTTTTCTTTGAAATCAAGGGAAATACACTTTCCATATACTCACAATTAACAAAGACAGCACACATAGGGCATTTGCCCATTATACAACAACTATAAAAATGTTACCCACCTATCGTAGAAATCCGAATTCAAGATTGCCCTTCCTCCTTATCTTGAGTGGGGTTTTCTTGAGTTCCTTCAATTAAATCATATTTCATTCAATAAATACATTTTCAAAGAAGGTCATAATACTCATAAATCAAGCAAAGATGAAAATAAACTTTAAACCTAACCTACCCATAGGACATTTAAGCTAGAATATCCATAACCTTAGCTTAAAAGTCCCTAAAATCCATAGATCTCACCTTTCTCTCTATCTTTCTTCAATCTTTACACAAACCCTAACTTCCATCCTACACCATTTTCAAACCTAACCTAAGCAAAGATGGAACTTACCTCTCATAAGTAGTTTCCTCTTCCTTTTTCTTCTTCTTTCTTCTTTCCTCCAAGCCTCCTACGACTCTCCCTCTTCTTCTTGGCCGAAAGCTTCTCTTTTTCCCTTGCTCACGTTTTCTTCTCTTCTTTCCTTTAAGTCTCGACAATCTCTCTCTTCTTCTCTTTCCTTTAATTCATTTAACTCTTTTATTCTCATCTTAAAAACCTACCTCTAAAACTACATAGTTTTGATACTCCCTCTTACAATCCCCTTTGGGCTTTCCTCCTCACAAGCCCACTACATCAATCCACTTATTTCTAATCCTCCTTCTTCTTATTCCACTTATTCTATAAAGCCCATTCTTTCCAACATTAGGTCCAAGCCTTCATTTAAAGTCCCAACTTCTAATTTCCAAGCCCAACATAAAAAAATCTATATAAACACATAATTAAATCAATTAAGGCAAAATAAAAAAAATTAACGAATAAATCTGTAAATCAATAAATAATTAATTCAAATAAAATAAAAAAATTTCGGGGCCCAACAATAAGGCTTGTTATCCTGTCTTTGTCCCAAAACATCTCCCAAAGCATGATCACTGGCATCACATATTACTTCGAACGAAAGATTCCAATTAGGTGCTTGCATTATTGGAGCTGAGACTAAAGCTTCTTTCAACCTGTAGTAAGCACTCAGACAATCCTCATTAAAATCAAAAGGTATATCCTTGACAAGTAAATGTGTTAAAGGTTTTGCAATTTTAGAGAAGTCTTTAATGAACTGTCTGTAAAAGCCAACATGACCTAGAAAACTTCTCACGCCTTTGACAGAAGTAGGTGGGGGTAATTTTTCAATTACTTCCACTTTTACTTTGTCAACTTCAATACCTTTATTGGAAACCAAATGACCAAGTACAATTCCCTCCTGAACCATAAAATGGTACTTTTCCCAATTCAAGACTAAATTAGCCTCTTCACATTTAGCTAACACTTTGGAAAGATTTTCCAAGCAATCATCAAATAACAAGCCATAAACGGAGAAATCATCCATGAATACCTCAATATTATCAATGAAATCAGAAAATATGGCCATCATACAACGTTAGAAAGTAGCGGGGGCATTACAAAGCCCAAAAGGCATTCTGCTATAGGCAAAAGTACCATATGGGCAAGTAAATGTGGTTTTGTCCTGATCTTATGGGTGAATGGGGATCTGAAAGAACTCGAAAACCGCCAAGATAACAAAATGAGAATTCTAGCAAGTCTTTCTAGCATTTGGTCAATGAAGGAAGAGGAAAATGATCTATCCTAGTTGCTGAATTTAGCTTACTTGAATCAATACACATTCTCCAACCAAAGAATAAATTCTAGTTGGAATAAGTTCATTCTTTTAATTTGTTACTACCATCATCCCTCCTTTTTTTGGAACTACATGAACTGAACTAACCCACTTACTATCTGAGATAGGATAAATTATTCCAGCATTTAGCAGTTTTAAAATTTCCTTTTTAACCACTTCTTGCATACTAGGATTTAATCTCCTTTGATGTTCAATTGTAGGCTTATGGTCATCTTCCATAAAGATTCGATGCATGCACACAGAAGGATGAATTCCTTTAAGATCATCTAAAGAATACCCTATGGCTTTTCTATGCTTTCTTAAAACGCTTACAAGTTTGTTAGTATCAACAACATCCAAGTTAGCATTAACAACCACAGGATATGTAGAGTTTGGGCCCAGAAATTCATACCTTAAATTTGAAGGAAGACGTTTGAGTTCTACCTCTGGTGCTTTCACTTCAGATTGTTGTTGATCTATTTGTAGAACTTCAAAGTGCTCTTTTATTGTTGTAGGGAGATTTGCTAAAGATTTAGCAATCACGGCTACACCTGGATTCTCATCACTTGATGTTCCATTAGTGACTAAACATTGCTCAAGAAAATCAACTGAATGTGGGTTAGACAAATGAGCATTGACAATTGAATCAACAATATCAATTCTACAACAATCATCAGACAAACTTGGAAATTTTGTAGCCTTGGAAAGATCAAATTGAACGCAATCCTCACCAATTTCAAATGATAATTTGCCATTTTTCACATCTATTTGACATCCTTCTGTAACTAGAAATGGCCTTCCAAGTATGATTGGAGTGCGGGTGTCTTCTTCCATTTCCAAAATGACAAAATCAACAGGCACATATAAATTACCTACTTTAATAGGCACATCCTCCAAAACACCAACATAATATTTAACAGAGCGATAAGCTAATTGCAAAGCAACAGTAGTTGGTGTCAACTCTCCTAAATCAAGCTTTCGACACAAAGACAATGGCATTAAACTCACATTTGAACCTAAATCACACAAGGCACGTTCAAAAGTAACTTTACCAATTTGGCAAGGAATTGAAAAGCTACCAGGGTCTTTTAGTTTAGGAGGAAGTTTATTTTGAATGGCAGCACTACATTCAACAGTCAAAGCAACAGTTTCATGCTCTTTTAACTTTCTCTTGTTAGATAAGATTTCTTTGAGAAACTTAGCATAAGAAGGCATTTGAGAAAGTGCATCAGTGAAAGGAATATTAATGTACAACTTTTTAAGCACTTCTAAGAACTTCCCAAACTGAGCATCCAACTTAGCTTTGGCCATTTTATGAGGAAAAGGGATTGGTGGAGTGTAAAGTTTTAGAGGTGGTAAATTTGGTTCCTAAAAAATTTTAGCATCCCCTATTTTGTTATCCTCTTCAATCGCTATCCTTGTTCCCTTATCCTGAGTTTCAACATTCCTCTCTTTTGTAACCTCATTCCTAGGATCATAGGGTCCTGCCAATTGTTTTCCAGTTCTCAATGTCACAGCTTTCCAATGCTCCCTAGGATTTGTTTCAGGCTGACTAGGTAATTTTCCTGGTGGAGAGGGTGATGAACTAGCTTGATTTGCTATTTGATTCTCAAGCAACTTATTATGAGCAGCCAATAAATCTACCTTAGAAGTTAATTGCTTGATAGTGTCATCTTGTTGTCTTTGGGCTAGTAACATGGATTCCATCATGCTCTCTAGATTTGATTTTGGATGTCCTGATAGATTAGGTGGTCTTTGAAATCCAGGTGGTTGCCTAACATTTTTCTAAAATGGAGAATTTTGATTATTTCTCCAGGAGAAATTTGGATGATTCCTCCAACCTTGATTATAAGTGTTTGATTGGGGATCGAATTGAGGTCTTTGAGGAAGATTGTTTATGGCATGAACTTGATCACTACCCTGATCTTGGGCAAAAGGGTTACTAGCTTGACAATGAACAGATAAATGATCAACAGATCCACAAATTTCATATGCAGAGGTAGAACTACCAGCATTCACAGAATTAACATTCAAACGATCTAACCTATGAGTCATGGCATCAACTTTAGCAGAAAGAATTCTGAGAACATCAACATCATACTTACCTGAAGTGCGTTTTGTCGCTCCTTGTTCATTAGACCATTGATAATGATTGAGAGCCATTTCTTCAGTGAGGTTGTATGCATCTGCATATGTTTTATTCAGAATTGCTCCCCCAGCTGCAACATTGATTAAAGTCCTCATTGACTGAAGCAATCCATTGTAGAAGTTATGAAGAACCATCCAAGATGGTAAGCCATGGTGCGGACACAACCGAAGTAACTCTTTATAACACTCCCATGCTTCATACAACGTTTCATCATCTTTCTGCGTGAATGTTGAGATTTGATTCCTGATATTCGCTGTTTTACTTGGAGGAAAATACTTGGTTAAAAATGACCTCGAGAGTTAATCCCAAGTAGTGATTGAGCCTGTTGGGAGTGACTGAAGCCATGCTCTTGCCTTATCCCTTAAAGAGAATGGAAAAAGCTAAAGTCGAATAGCATCAGAAGTGACTCCATTCATCTTCAAAGTGTCGCAAACTTCAAGGAAAATTGTTAAATGCATATTCGGATTTTCAACAGGTGATCCTCCAAACTGCGACTACTGCACCATAGAAATAAGAGCTGGTTTCAGCTCAAAATTATTGGCATCCACAGTTGGGTTTCTAATCCCAGAAGTACTCTCTTGAATTCCTGGCTCTGCATAGTCACAGAGCCTGGGTCCTACTCCTTCTGCCATTGTATTACTACCGCTGGAAGTTGCCACCTTCTTATTTTCAAACCGCTGTTTCTTCCTTCTATGGTACGTTTGCTCGATCTCTGGATCAAGCAATTAGAAGGTGTGATGGCAATTTTTGAGAAATATAGAGATGAAGGGTTTAGTTCCAGTATGAATATTATCAAAAGTCTTGCGCTTGAGATGAATATAGAGGCTACATTTCCAACTAGAAATTGTGTTATTAGGAAATGACAATTTGATGAAATTAACCATAATGACGAAATACAATCAACTGAGGATTCTTTCAGGGTTAATTACTTTCTAGTTGTTGTGGATATGGAAATTACTTCGTTAAAGAATATATTTGAACAATTAAAGCCATTTGATAATATTTTTGGATTTTTTTTGATTCACAGAAGTTGAGATCATTAGATGATAACGAATTAAGAGAATGTTGCACTAATTTTACAATGACTTTTCCTCATAACAATGTCTTTGATGTGGATTTAGAAGATCTTTTTCTGAATTAAAAGTATTGCAAATGACTTTGCTAAATGAGTTTATGTCATTAGTTGAAATATTAGAATTTGTTCAAGCTATATATTGTTATCCAAATGTTTCAATTGCTTATCGAATTCTATTGACTATATCTATGACTGTAGCATCAGCTGAGAGAAGTTTTTCAAAGTTAAAATTATTGAAAACCTACTTGAGGTCATGAATGTCACAAGAAAGGTTGGATGATTTAGCTATGTTATGTATTGAGAAGGATATGTTGGACAATATTGATCTTGATAATATTATTAATGATTTTGCATCTAGAAATGCATGGAGAAATTGTTTTTCATAAATCATGATCCTCTGTATATTTGTTAGTATTCTGATCATTTAATATTTAGTTGATTATGTAAACTTATAAATTGAGTCATTTATGTTTCATACAAACATGTAAACTTAAGTATATTGTCGATTTATTGGGGCCCTTTTTTTTTACTTCACCCAGGGCCTAAACGATAGGAACGGCCCTGAGTATGTCCACATGGGATTCAAATTGCCTCAAACTATCCAATATTTCTAAACTTTCATTGACGAAAGACACAAACTACATATCAACTCTTTCATATCATTTCTCTATGATGGTGATTATTGACATTAAAGAAATGGATGAAACTCTAATGGTCCCATGAGTTTACTTACTATAGTTCTTTACTCCTCCTAAAAGATATTTGGATGGTTACTCTATCCTGAATGATATATACAAGAGAAAGGATCATGAATACTATCAAAGAGAGGATCATTCATACATATATGTTCACGCAAGCATAGGAAGGGTACCTATACATGCCATAATGATAGTACGCCCCTACAGGTCATGTTATGATCCACCAATATGTTCATCTAGTTTAAAAGATTAGTTACTCTTACCTTCAGGTCTGAAAATGCATGATTTTGATGTCAATCGTAATAGAAGAGAGCTAAATTACACATAATAGAAGAGATAAAACTTAAAAATAAAATAAAAACAAAAACTAGGATTATTAAAATAGCAATTGAATATTTTTTGACAAGTTAGATACTTTTATTCCCTTTTCTACTAACTTCTCCACTTTTTTATTTTTTCGAGCTAGAATTGACTTCTAATGTCTTTTACATAGGTTTTTTTTAATCTTCTTGTCTCTCAAATGGCTCGAAAATCTCTTTGATTGGAAAATTGTGATGAAAGTTGCACTTAATTTCATTTGTTTTCCTTAAGATAATCACCTATAAGACAATGAACTAAACATAGCAAATTATCATATAATCCATATAAAATATGTTATAAATATGCTAATTCACAAGTAATTTGTAGGGACTCGATCCGGGAACCGGATCCCCACCGGAAAACGAACGGAAGTTGCCGAAATCAAACGGATTCAAATTGGAGAATTTGAATTCGAAGGCGAACGAATAACAAATTTCCGATCGACAACTAAAGTTAACAGAATCTGAAACAAAACATAAGGCGAAAGTCAACCTGAACAAAAGTCAACTAATCACATCGGGCCAAAAGCGGAAGGAAACGGAAACAAAATCCGACATCCGAAAACAAAGAACAAAGTAACCTGATCGTGTTGGAAACCTTAAGGCGTTCCAAAATCCGGTAAATTTTTTTTTTCATCTTTATTCAAACTCATTCACTCATAATCACTCATACAAAACATAACCAATCCATACATTTCTATTCGTTTCCACTTCATTCATTTTAATCATTTCTTATACATCTAAAACATCTTAATACAACTAAATCTCTTCTTATCTTAGCCCGATTTTTACCGAAAATCGATAAAGATAACTACTGTATTGGACAGCCCAAAAATTTAAAACACAAGAAACACACTTCTAATATTACAACTCAACAATACCAGGCAACATCGGACCTCCCGTCCGGCATCCAAACACCAGCAGAAACACAAACCTAAATCTAATACTTCCATAATTCTCAATTCAATACCAAACTCATAATTCAATCAAATTCCCAAATCAATCATACATATATATTCCCAAATCATTCCCACTTCTCAATTCAATATACATGTACGTAATTCATTACACAACCTTAATTCACTTTCCATTCTATATACAAATCCATAAATCAATTTCATCATAACATACAAGCCATACACAATCGAACAAACGGTTTTGACCGTCTTTCATCCAATCTCCCGCTCAACTACCTGGAGATGGGGATGAAAAGGGGGGGTGAGCTTATAGCTCGTGGGTAACAGGTTTATAACGAAGCATAAGCAAAACTGTTGACAAAGTTCATTTGTTATACAAAATTCATATTAAGTCCATAAAACGTTTTGCTCCCAAATTCTCGGTCAAAATCTGAAATTCTGAGTTCAAACCCATAGCTGAAAAGTGTCATTGCATAGTGAAAAGTATTATCACATCAACACAACATGTTCAATCAATCATCAATATCAATTGCTCAAATTATGGACATACTTGACAAGTCATAGATGCAATGCACAAGCAAATGGCTCGAGGGTTCCATGGAAACAAAAGGGAGAAACCGAAGTTTACACCCTGAACAAAATGAGTCCATTCGGAACTCATAGGCCACAAGCGGGCAGCTGGGAGAAGGCTCTTGTCGACGTACACGTGATGAACGAAATGGTTCCACTCTCGCCCAAACAAAAGCACATAATCATACTCTTTCGTGCTCTTTTCTTTCATTTTCGAATATATAAAATGCCATGAGTTTCGCAAGGCATGACATAAATGTCTCAATGATATGACATAAATATTTCAATGCATTCTCATCTTTATTTTTGCAAATCATTCACAGGTAACAAAACAATATTTACGAAATAGTTGAAATTATTCTTGATTTGGGAGAACACTTTAGTGGCTCATTACTAAATTATAAACATGAAACCCACCTGGAATTTCCTTGCTTATAAACTTGTTTAGGTATGCCTCCTCTTGTTCCCTTGCTCCTCTTTCCTCACTTGGTTTCCTAAAACAACCAAGTTCCATTTATTCAATATTCATATTAAATATTCAAAGCTTGGAATCCAAAATAAAGCATTATAAATCTATCTTGACCTTCTCCTAAAATTCAACCCTTCAAGGCTAATTCCGAACTTCCCAACTTCATAGCACTTGTAATCTTTGATCTCTAGATCATAACGAATCTGAAATCACCTCAATCGGATATCTATAACAAAAGATATGCCCAAAATACTACAACTCTCACTTCAGCCAAACGGACGTTCATCGCGGCGAAGGCCTTCGCACGTCGCGACGAACAAGCTGCCACACGTCGCGGAGAATGAATATCACACGTCGTGACGACTCCTGCGTTCCACATGTCGTGACGAATAATCGTAAAATTATTTACACGTCGCGACGTAGCTCCCTTCCTCACACGTCGCGGCGCTATTCATACACACGTCGCGACGTCTGGTCTGGAGTTCGACTCCGAAACCCAGATCTCTGCAGAACCCAACTTCGATTCTTTCCCTTAAACAAATCCAACACATCTCAACAATAGATCAAGAACTATAATGCATTTCTAACCCATTCTAAGCTTCCAATCCATCCTAAAATCATCAACCCAGCAATTTCTAACTATTTTCCCCATAAACCCTAAACCATCGTTTTCTACTCAATCCATACAAATCTAGGTTTAATCCAACTCAAACTAAGATAAAAAGGTTAAAACTTACCAGGTATTGCTCCAAATCCGTCAGAAATCGCAAAGATCAAAAACCTAAATCTCTTCTTCTCTCTTCTCCTCCTACGACTTCCTCTTCTTTCTCATTTTCCATTTCTTTCTTTTTCTCTTTCTAATTCTTATTTTCCTCTTTTATATCACCCTCTTAATGAGTGGGGAATAGTCCATATTGCCCTCCCACACAAACCTTAATACTCTTAGACTTAAGTACCATGCCCAAATTACCCTTATATATTCTTATAACCTTAATACCTCAAGTTCATAAATTCAAAAATCTTCTAATCAAGTAAATTTTGATTCCTTCAAATAATTGCAGTCCATGCCTTTAACTTATTTAGAAACAATAATCAACTTGATTAGATCTCAACCGATCAAGATATCATCACAATACTAAACCGTGCTCGGAAGATATCTAACTCACTTCGACTCAAACAATCCTTAAACAATCATAATTTCCATCACGAGGTAGGTAATTGTCTTAGAATCCAACGCTCAAAACTCAGATTAATCGGATGTCGGTCGGAAAATGTAAAGCAACAAAAAAAAGAGGGCTAATCACCCTGACAATAACGAAATTTCTGAAATTGCTATCTGTACATTGCCAAGGTTCAAATTTGCATACTTATAACAATGAATATATCAGAATATAATCAAAAATGTTCACGAGGAATTCAAAAGCAATAGCAACCTCTAATTAGGTCAGTTCGTCAATCGAAACTTCTGTCTAGAAATGTATCATCCTATACTTCATCCAAACTCATAACATTTCATATCTCCCAAATTTCATAACCAGAAATAACATATTCTACATCATTGATGACTAGGATACTCTTCATATCTTTTATATAGATCATGAACTTAATTCAAAACATGTCTATCGATAATTTGCCTCAAATCACATTACACACCTAAATGTACGCTTATGAACAGTTTCACAAATACTTAACTTGTCTCAAGCACCGCATATACAATTCTACACTAAGAACATTTATAAAAGCAAAGTCAAATGTCCGCGACTTTGACTGATCATAATTTCCACTCCCGATATCGAAACATATCATACTTTATGGCTACAAAGAGCTCTCACAAAAGCTACAATTTTCCTTAAGATTATTTTCTCAAAATCTGCTTAAATCAAAAGTCAACTCTTTCTACTCCAAAAAGTCAACTTTCTCAGTTCTTCAAATTCTCATTCTTTCACTATTTATTTATTTCATATTCGTCAACTCCATTTCAATCAACTCATTCACTTTAACTTTTCTAATAATTTTCATTATACAACTGAATCTACTCAAACCTCGTATCGAACTCATTTCATGTACTAACCTCAAAACATCATCTTAATTTGTCCAAACTAACATTGTTCACCCAAAACCTTAAACATAACCATTCAAATTCATATATTTCTCTTCCTTTACACAAGACTAAGTCACCTCAGTTTCTCATTTAATGTCAATTTACAAATTCACAAATCTAAGGAAGTTCGGGGTCCAACATAATTTAATGATAAATAACATATAAAATATAGACCTATCAGTACAAAATATGGGTTGTCTAATTGATTATGATTTCAAGGTAAAACTTCTCACTTTGTTAATGATAAAGTTTGTGAACATACAAGTTATTGTTTACACCTTATTATGTTGATTTAATTATTCAACTCATATCATGGGCCCTCTGATCCTGCATTTCAGTGGGACTCTCATTGAGAGTTTTTGTTTTTGTATATCCTGGGCCAAGAGACCCCTCAATGCTACTTACCCTTTTTCTACTTGTATAAATTACTCAAGAGCCTACAATAAAGTAAGATAAAGCAAGGAGAAGGTAAATGACCCTAAGGAACTTTAAATAAAAACACATGCAAGAATTTCAAATTCCAACTTCAAATTCTGAATTCACTAGAGCCAGATAAAATTATAGCTTCTAAGCTTAAACAAGAGAACATTTACATGTGGAGATCTTCCAGTGGAAAAGTGACCAACTTCTGTAACATCCCGTCATCGATGGGATGGGTACAGTTCATTTTATACGTATTTTTACATGTGCATATATTATTGTATTATGTATAATTGGCTATGACTGTACTGGCATTCGTACGTACATACATGTATGACATATTTTCGGTTTGATTTGGATGACTTGGATTTGGGTCATAGTGGACCGGTTAACTAAATCGGCTCACTTCTTGCCAGTGAGGGAGAGTAATACCCTCGATCAATTGGCCCAAAAGTAAGTGACAGAGATAGTTCGACTACATGGGGTCCCAATATCGATAGTGTCAGACAGGGATCCCAGGTTTACTTCGAGGTTCTGGAGGAGTTTGCAGTCGGCCATGGGTACGAGGGTGAACTTCAAGACCTGCTGCTTCATCCTCGCATGATGGGCAGAGTGAGAGGACTATTCAGACTGTTGAGGATATGTTGAGAGCCTGGGTATTGGAGTTCCGAGGTGCATGGGATCAGTATTTGCCCCTGGTAGAGTTTGTGTATAATAATCAGTACCAGAGCAGCATCGGTATGGCACCGTATGAGGCGTTGTATAGGAGACCGTGTAGATCCCCTCTTTACTGGGATGAAGAGGGTATGAGGATGTTAGAGGGTCCCAAGCCGATCCAGGACACAGTAGATAAGGTACAGTTAATTAGGAGTCGCATCAAGGCAGCTCAAGATAGGCAGAAGAGTTTTGTGGATCAGCATCGGAGAGAGATGGAGTATTCTGTGGGAGATAGAGTGTTCCTCCGAGTGTCTCCGTGGAAAGGAGTTCTCAGATTTGGCCGTAAGGGAAAGTTGAGTCCTCGGTATATCGGTCCGTATGAGATTACTGAGAGGATCGGACCGTTGGCCTATAGATTGGCATTGCCGAGTGAGATGTCTCAATTGTATGATGTCTTCCATGTGAGCATGCTTCGGAGATATCGTTCTGACCCGACTCATGTGATTCCTGTTAGAGTAGTGCCCTAAAGGCAATCCCCTTTAGCGCTTTTTGTTCATAGTCATGTACAGACTTTATGAATAAATAAAGAAAGGCATGTTTCATTTATTTGATGTTCATTTTATTATGAATTGATATTGATCTTTAATCAAATTAATGAAGTCCATGATATATGACATAGCATGAAGGAAATTATGATGTGATCATACTCCTGAGATTCCTATCATGTGTAATTATGTCGCTTTCTAAATTCTCCTAGTCATAGGATTAATGAGATCGACATCATTAATCCGGATAGACTAGATATGTCATACTCCTTGATTGGATCAAGCAAAGGATCTCGTAAACCGTAAATATGAGATATTTAGAGTTGACATATGGATGCTTACTAGTAGTAGTAAGTTCATTGATGATTCGCCATGAGATCATCACATGGATTTAATGTCGGTGATAATCTCATCATAGCAATGGTGCAAGTATCCTTAGACTTGAGGTACTCAAGGATATCTTCGATACCGATCCGCACTTTGACTCCATTCCTTGTGGCCTTCCTGAGGTTACTCATAGGGTGGTGCTTGGGTACAGTTTGAGGTATTCAAGGTAATTGAGTAGCCAATAAAGGATTCATCACTTCGTGAAAAATGTAAGAGATACCCGCCTCTTGTCGATCATTACTTTAAGTCTCGGCAGAGCATGACTATGTCATGAAGAGTGTCTTCATGGACATATAAAGTAATGAGTCCCGAGACAGAACCGATTCACTGGGCTGGACTTAGTCTAGTAAGAGTTGACATATTAGCCATACTCATAACCAAGTGGGGTATAGGATGTTGAAAGGACTAATTGCACAAGAATTGTTCATGGAAGGGTTCGTGATCCGGTTCGTGATGAATTCATCAAACCGATTACTTTCCGTCAATTGGGGTCATGATGTGTTGCTAGATACCGCCATGACTTGCTCAGATTAATTGTTAATCTAAGTGGCCAACATAACCGGAACCTAAAGGGTCACACGATAAGAGTGATTCGAGAATCAGAAATAGTAATTGGACGAGTTCTAATTATGGAGAGCATTAGATTAAATGGATCCCAATGGATTGGGATATGTCCCATGAGATCGCGACATCAATATTGCTAAGAAAGGTTTTGAGTCGTTTTCAAAGACGGGGCCCAAGAGGCTTCAGTAGGACCGACCCAGCTTTGATCGACCTCTTAGTAATTATATATATGTTAATTAATTAAGTAAATAATTAATTAATATATATATATATATGTTGAATTCGTGGAGACATGAAATGGAGAGGAGAAATGAGTTTGAAAAGTCAAAACTCATCATTATTTATCTTTTAAGGCATTTTATGCCTTCTACGTGGATGTCTCACAACCAAGCTTCATGTATGTGTTTTAAAGTGTTAAAATACATTGAAGAGGCATTGGATGTAAGGGATGGTCGAGGTTTTGAAGAGAAGAAAAGGTTTTGCAAAACTTAGAGATTTGATCTCTCATCCATCTTCTTCAAGCTCTCATTGTTCTCTCTTCTCCAAGGCTCCACCAAGCTCATTTCACTTGCTCTCCAGGACAGAGGTAGGGTCTAGCAGCTCTTATTCTGTTCTAGCTATTCCCGGTCAAAAGGGTTTGACTCGGTTAGGTTTTTCGATCTCTGCGTGGATACCTTTAGAGATAGTCTCTATTGGCTATTCAGTTCGAGTTTTCATACCGACACGGGATCCTGGGTTTCGGAAGGTCCCGGAATAAAATTTTTGTTTCCGCTGCTGGAACATGTGATGTTCCTCCCGGATTTTCCTACAGTGGTATCAGAGCGCCTGTGTCGTGTATGAAGCTTTAATCAAGCTAGATCATAAACCCTAATTGCTTGTGATGTTGTAGCATGCTTTCTGTCCAGATTTCGAATTGCTATAGAGATAGGGTTTTCGAAATTTTTCTGCCCAGGATTGTTCATAACATGTTAGAGAATATGTCTATGAATTTTCAGAATTTATCGATTTGATTTGATATAGTTTTGCTAATATAATTCCCTAGGTTCCAGATGCTGTTTTGAAACGATTCTGTGAACAGACAGTAGTATAAAATCAAGAATAAATTCTAGAAAATCGTTTTCTGATTTTCCTTCACCCACATGTCTCTAAGATGTTGGTGAATGTCTGTGAGCATGGAAATTGGATTTCAAGGTGATTGATATTTATTTTCGATTTTATTCTATACTGTTGGGAATTGCTGTGCTGATGAATACAGTTTTGGAATCGGTTTTGCTATTTTGGTTGACTGAGTTTTGATGGCCTAAAATCCTGAAAAATTCAGGTAGCATGTTCAGAACATGTAGTAACCTATATAATTTTCTCATGATTTATTGAAATTGTTTCATTGATCATTTCAAGCAATGTACAGAACTGGACAGTTTTGGTGAAAATTGTTGGGACTGTTTTACTTGGCTTGATTGAGTGTGTTTTCAGTTCCAATGCCTTGCACCATTTTTAATGTGATTAGAAATGTGTTATCTTGATGTGGTATGATTGCCAAATTGAATTGCTTGAAGTTGTTTTTCCAAGATTTTTGGATGCCAAATAGGTCACTTTTGTGTCTCATTAGTGTATGTCATTATCTTTCTTGTTTTGGCGTCACAATTTTTGTGACTTGTGCCAAGTAATTTGATAAGGTATAGGCTAGTTAGAGATGCTCAAAGTGATAATTTGGGTGTTCCTAAATTATTTAGAAATTAATGAGTTATGACTCATTTTCAAGCTTTTTGTATAGTTTGACTATATATGGCTTTCATGGTACAATGAAATGTTCATTGGTACATCTAAGTTACCTTAGGTATGTTGGTATTGTGAATTGGATTTACATGGATTGAGAAATTAGCGATTAGAGATTTTAGCAAATTTATTCGGATAAGTCGACTTGTGTATGAAATAAGTCGACTTGTTCAAGGTTTTGGGATAAGTCGACTTGTCGATGAATAAGTCCACTTGTTCAAGATCTCATTATAAGCTTCCACTTGTAGCACCTTGTAAATCGACTTGTGTGGGCAGATGCAATAAGGCGACTTGCATTTGATGAAAGTCGACTTATGGCATACTCAAAGTTGGATGATGGATGATTATAAGGATTGATTCAATTGATCGATGAAACCTAAATCATTCCATATAGTCTTAGTGACTATAATCCTTCCGCTTGAGACTAGAGTTTATAAATCCTCCTCGGTATATGAAAACTAACGCTTCCATTAATATGGTAAGAACCAGAGTTCTTATAGGATGGGTTGTTGGTAAACCCAAGCTCACTCTATACTGGATATGTTCGAACCATGAAAATATGATTTTCGATTAATGGGTTGGTTTTCACCGAAGCGTTGGTTTGTTGAGTAAACTCAAGGTCAACGTGGAGAGGTGAAATTGGGTAGCATACATCGGATGTACGCGATCAAAGAGTTGATACCCAATGTAAGTGCACACATCAACAAGTTGATAAAGACTGATCGATAGTCAGGTCTAAGATGTAATTGGTATATCCGATACCTCCGAGACATAAGGTGGCTTGTTGGGTAAACCCAAGGTCATTCTCAATGTCGGTTATCGATGATGCAATTGGTATGTTCGATACCTACCGATTGACCTAAGTGTGGTTTGTTAGGTAAACCCAAGGTCATTATTAGCAATATCGGATATCAACCCACTCAGACATTATGTCACTTTGTTTCTTTGGATTCAGAATGAGGGTTATGGATTCTATGAAACTAGTGGAGATCTTTTGCATATCATTCAAGTCCTTATGATTATGCAGCTATTCCTATTCTAACATTCTTCCTCTCTATTCGTAGGTTGTTTGAAAATGTCGCAAGTGTGAATCTTCGCCACCGATGGATTCCAACAAGTTAATCGGACCGAATTTTCTTGATCGGTTAAGGAATCGAGAATAGTTCTCGATCTCAAGGTCCGGATACATCCTAGATTTTCCGCTCAGATGCACTATTGTCAATGCTTCGATGATGATCAAGGCATATAGTAAGCATCTAAAGGATGTGACATGACAACTTGCATCATGCTTGCCTCGATGTCACCAGAGTCGCAGTATAAAGACGAGTCCATGGATGCTCACACAATAGTTTTTCATCTTAAGGAGCTGTTTGACGAGCAAGCCCGGTCCGAAAGGTTCGAGACCTCAAGGCTTCTCTTCACTACTAAGATGGCTCCAGGACATCTGTCAGGCAAGACGCTCAAGATGAATGGCTATATTGAGAGATTGGCCGCCTTAGGTTTTGCAATGGATCATGAGTTAAGTATAGACTTAATTTGTTGATTGTCAAGCGCTTATGCACATCAGTGCTAAACTATCGGATGAACCAAATATCTACTACAATACCGAGCCGATCAATCTTTCAAGACAAATGAAAGGCACTATCAAGAGTGATAGTAAGCAAGTTGGTAGAATGCTTCTTCTTCAGTTCCAAGAAGAAAAGAACCCAAAGAAGAAGAAGGCCAAGAAACCAAAGGAAGCGCCATCAAGAAGAAGACCAAAGAAGCTGCCCAAAAGGAACTTGCTTCCATGCGGTAAAGATGGCCATGGAGGCAATTGCAAAATCTATTCGAGTCGCCAAGGTAAGAAGGCATCGATGCCTCGACTACTTCAGTTTGTATGTCATTGAAGTTAATCATCGCATCGATCACAACATCCGGTATTTGATACTGGTTGTGGCTCACACATATGTAATGATATGCAGGGCCTCGTGATGAGGGCAACCCATGAAGGGAGAAGTAGACCCACGTGTTGGAAATGGAGCAAGAGTTGTTGCATTAGCCGTAGGAACCTATGTTTTGTCTCTCCCTCGGGCTTATAATCGAATTGGATAATTGTTATTTTGTACCCGCTTTGACAAAGAATATATTGTCATTTCTTGTCTCGAATAGAAATGGATTCCATATGAATTTTAGTAGCAATGGTTGTTCTATTAATTCTAATGGAATGCTTTATGGAACGGTACATGTGCAATGGTATATACATATTAGATATGTCTAATCCAATTTTAAATGTCAATGACACCAAAAGACATAAAAGAGATAATCTAAAGTCAACTTACTTATGGCATTGTCGACTTGGCCATATAAATGAGACACGCATTGCTAAGCTCCACAAGAGTGGCAGTTTAGGGTCATTTGATTATGAATCATATGACACATGCGAATCTTGTTTATTAGGCAAGATGACTAAGTTACCCTTCAAGGGAAAGGGTGAACGAGCGATTGGAGTATTAGACCTAATACATTCAGATGTATGCGGTCCGATGTCCATCCATGACATAAGTGGTTGTCGTTACTTCATTACCTTTATCGATGATTATTCACGATACGGGTACTCAGATTCGATGAGATACAAATCAAGCGTTGAAAAGTTCAAACAATTCGGACATGAAGTAGAAAACCAACTTGGTAAAAGTATCAAGGCATTACGATCCGATCGTGGTGGAGAATACTTAGACCAACAGTTTTGGATTATCTCAGAGATAATGGGATTTTATCTCAGTGGACACCTCCTTACACGCCGCCAAGACAATGGTGTGGCTGAAAGGAGAAATCGAACCTTGTTGGACATGGTACGATCAATGATGGGTTTCGCAAAGTTACCAAAATCGCTTTGGGGTATGCGCTAGAGACAAATTGTTTACTTGTTAAACAGAGTTCCCTCTAAGACAGTTGATGTTACTCCATATGAGATGTGGACTAACAGAAAACCTTATCTTTCTCATTTGAAAGTATGGGGTTGTCCTGCTTACGTGAAGCGGATTCAGTCAGATAAGCTTGAAGCGAAATCTGACAAGTGTTTGTTTGTAGGATATCCTAAAGAGACCATGGGATATCAATTTTACCTTGATAAGGAACAAAAGGTGTTTGTTTCGAAGCATGCTGTCTTTTTAGAGAAAGAGTTTCTTCCGCAAGAAGACAAGGGGAGCAAAGTCGAACTTGAAGAAGTTCAAGATGCTCAAACAAGCATGATCAATCGCTCAACTCGAGATCTGCCACTCATTCAGATGAAGTAATAGTTCAACCTTCCGTGACACACGGTTCAGAGGTCAAGTAGGATGCGACCGTCCCGAGAGATATGGATTTCGTAAGTGAACAGAATGACGATTGCTCATAGAAGATGATGAGCTGCTACCTATGAAGAGGTTCTCAAGAGTTCAGAGTCCTAAAATGGCTTTGTGCCATGAAAGTTTAAATGGATTCCATGTACATAAACCAAGTATGGACTTTGGTTGATGCACCAAGGATAAAACCTATAGGGTGCAAATGGGTTTTCAAGAAGAAACCGACATGGATGGCAATGTGATTACCATAAAGAAGGCTTGTGGCCAAAGGATTTCGCCAAAGACAAGGAGTTGACTATGACGAGACCTTCAAATTTCAGAGCAATGCTTAAATCCATTCGGATACTCCTAGCCATAGCCGCCATTATGATTATGAGATATGGCAATGGATGTGAAGACACGCTTTCCTTAATGGAAATCGCCGAGGATGTGTACATGACACAACCAGAGGGCTTCACTTCCAAAGGATGGCTAAAAGGTATGCAAGCTTCGTAAATCCATCTATGGATTGAAGCAAGCATCCAGAGTTGGAACATCCGCTTTGATGAGTCAATCAAAGAGTTTGGTTTCTCACAAAATCCGGATGAGTATTGTGTGTACAAAAGGTAATGGAATGCAATCGCTTTCCTTGTGCTATATGTGGATGACATATCGTTACTCGGAAACGATGTCTCATTGATGCAATCGTTAAAATTTGGTTGTCCAAACAATTTGCGATGAAAGACCTTGGTGAAGCAACTTATATCTTGGGATAAAGATCTATAGAGATAGATCAAAGAGGTTGCTTGGTCTTTCACAATCATCGTACATAGACAAGATGCTAAAGAGGTTTAGCATGGAGCAATCCAAGAGAGGATTTCTTCCCATCACTCATGGATAACACTCGAAATCTATGTGTCCTAAGACACAAGATGAGAGGATTCGCATGGATCGGATCCCGTATGCATCCGCAGAGGATCGATCATGTATGCTATGTTATGTACGAGGCCCGATGTATCGTATGCTCGACGAGTGTCACGAGCGATACCAATCGGATCCCGTGAGGGTCATCGGATAGTCACAAGAATATCCTCAAGTACTTGCGAAGGACTAAGGATGTTTTCGATATATGGAGATGGAAATCTCCAAGTGAGCGGCATACGGATGCAGCCTAACTGACAAGGATGACCAGATCCCGTCAAAGTTATGTTTTCACGCTAAATGGCGGAGCTGTCATTGGAAGAGTTCCAAACAAGAGACGATCGCTGATTCGACGATCGAGGCAGAGTACATTGTCGCATCGAGGCGCAAAGGAAGTCGTTGGATCAAGAAGTTCATTTCGAACTTGGTGTGGTTCCTAATGTGATGGACCCATACATTGTATTGTGACAACAATGGGGCTATTGCTCAGCGAAAGAACCGAGGTCTCACCAACGATCTAAACACGCATTCGCAGATATCATCCGATCCGGAGATCATTGCTAGAGGTGATGTCGCGATCGAGAGGATTCCCACAGAGCGTAACATTGTCGATCCGCTGACGGCCATTGTCACGTAAGAATTTTGATTCTCATGTACTCGCTTATGGTATTAGATACCAAGGCGATTGGCTTTAGGTCAAGTGGGAGATTGTTAGAGTAGTGCCTAAAGGCAATCCCTTTAGCGCTTTTTGTTCATAGTCATGCATGCACTTTATGAATAAATAAAGAAAGGCATGTTTCATTTATTTGATGTTCATTTTATTATGAATTGATATTGATCTTTAATCAAATTAATGAAGTCCATGATATATGACATAGCATGAAGGAAATTATGATGTGATCATACTCCGAGATTCCTATCATGTGTAATTATGTCGGTTTTAAATTCTCCTAGTCATAGGATTAATGAGACCGACATCATTAATCCGGATAGACTAAGATATGTCATACCCTTGATTGGATCAAGCAAAGGATCTCGTAAGCGTAAATATGAGATATTTAGAGTTGACATATGGATGCTTACTAGTAGTAGTAAGTTCATTGATGATTCGCCATGAGATCATCACATGGATTTAATGTCGCTGATAATCTCATCATAGCAATGGTGCAAGTATCCTTAGACTTGAGGTACTCAAGGATATCTTGATACCGATCCCGCATTTGACTCCATTCCTTGTGGCCTTCCAGAGGTTACTCATAGGGTGGTGCTTGGGTGCGATTTGAGGTATTCAAAGGTAATTGAGTAGCCAATAAAGGATTCATCACTTCGTGAAAATGTAAGAGATACCTCGCCTCTTGTCAGATCATTACTTTAAGTCTCTCGCGAGATGACTATGTCATGAAGAGTGTCTTCATGGACATATAAAGTAATGAGTCCCGAGACAGAACCGATTCACTGGGCTGGACTTAGTCTAGTAAGAGTTGACATATTAGCCATACTCATAACCAAGTGGGGTATAGGATGTTGAAAGGACGAATTGCACAAGAATTGTTCATGGAAGGGTTCGTGATCCGTTCGTGATGAATTCATCAAACCGATTACTTTCCGGTCAATTGGGGTCATGATGTGTTGCTAGATACCGCCATGACTTGCTCAGATTAATTGTTAATCTAAGTGGCCAACATAACCGGAACCTAAAGGGTCACACGATAAGAGTGATTCGGAGAATCAGAAATAGTAATTGGACAGAGTTCTAATTATGGAGAGCATTAGATTAAATGGATCCCAATGGATTGGGATATGTCCCATGAGATCGCGACATCAATATTGCTAAGAAAGGTTCCTGAGTTTTCAAAGATCGGGGCCCAAGAGTTGGTAGACCCAATTCAGCTTGATCGACCTCTTAGTAATTATATATATGTTAATTAATTAAGTAAATAATTAATTAATATATATATATATATGTTGAATCTGTGGAGACATGAAATGGAGAGGAGAAATGAGTTTTGAAAAGTCAAACTCATCATTATTTATCTTTTAAGGCATTTTATGCCTTCTACGTGGATGTCTCACAACCAAGCTTCATGTATGTGTTTTAAAGTGTTAAAATACATTGAAGAGGCATTGGATGTAAGGGATGGTCGAGGTTTTGAAGAGAAGAAAAGGTTTTGCAAAACTTAGAGATTTGATCTCTCATCCATCTTCTTCAAGCTCTCATTGTTCTCTCTTCTCCAAGGCTCCACCAAGCTCATTTCACTTGCTCTCCGTGATGTGAGGTAGGGTCTAGCAGCTCTTATTCTGTTCTAGCTATTCCCGGTCAAAAGGGTTTGACTCTTGTTAGGTTTTTCGATCTCTGCGTGGATACCTTTAGAGATAGTCTCTATTGGCTATTCAGTTTGAGTTTTCATACCCACACCGGATCCTGGGTTTCGGGAAGGTCCCGGGAATAAAATTTTTTGTTTCCGCTGCTGGAACATGTGATGTTCCTCCCGGGATTTTCCTACAATTCCGGCTCAGGAGATTGAGATAGCTAGTGATCTGAGTTATGTAGAGGAGTCGGTGCGGATTATTGGATCGCGGGTCAAGCAGTTGAGATCTAGAGTGATTCCATTGATGAAAGTCCTTTAGAAGAATCACTCATCTGAGGAGGCGACTTGGGAGACTGAGGAACACATGAGGAGGCAGTACCCTCACTTGTTCGATCAGTCAGGTAAGAAATTTCGGGACGAAATTTTTTTTAGGAGGGGAGAATTGTAACATCCCGTCATCGATGGGATGGGTACAGTTCATTTTATACGTATTTTTACATGTGCATGCATTATTGCATTATGTATAATTGGCTATGACTGTACTGGCATTCGTACGTACATATATGTATGACATATTTTCGGTTTGATTTGGATGACTTGGATTTGGAAATGATTAGTGCAAGTGTGATAATTAAGTCAAATTAGGCTTGAGAATTGAATTTGAGTTAGAAATGAAAGTTAGGAAATTGAATTATGAAATTGGAGTATAAGATTATGAGTTTTCTATTTTTGAGGATTTATAGGAATTTTTCTGAAATTTTTAGAGCAATAGGCCCAGACCGGAAAATTGATCAATGACTAGTTAATTGGATTTTCGGTTCCGAAATTGATTATCCAATGGCACGGACAGGTTAGAAATTTGATTTGAGAAATTAGGGTTTAGCCATTGGAATTCGGGAGAAATTAGAATTAGAAACTGACTCGAGGTGGTTCGGATCGGACTTGTGGCAACTAGATTTGCCAAACAAGCCTTAAATTCCTTAGGTTTATAACCTTTCTCCTTTGAATTTGACAATCATGATGCTTGGCTTTTGAAAGAAGAAAATTTCTCCTTCCTTCATCGTGATATCTTCCCTTGATTTCTCCTTGGTTTCTTCTTATTCTTTGCTTCCTCTTCCATTTTAAATCTATCATCTGGTTTGGTGTTGAAAAGATGGAGATGGGTTTGGGTTTTGGAGTTACCGTGGGTGTTGATTTGGCTTGAGACTTGGATTATCTTGGTGATTTGGAAGGAGTAGAAGCTTAATCAAGTAAGTTCCTACTTATTCATGTTTTAAATAGTTTGATTTGAGCATTGGATTAAGGTAAAAATTGTTGAGAATTTATAGATTTTCGGATGATGTAGGGTTAGGGAAAATGTTGATTTTGATTTTGGGTAATTGTTGAATAATGGTTATTTGGTGAATCTAAACTTAGGAATGAGTTGTGTTAAGTGTAAAATGTTGTTTTGGAGTGTTTAGAATGGAAAGGAATGGATTAGAACTGAAAAATCGGGGAATTTCTGGGTTTTCTGGGCGATTCTGCGATTGCACGCCGCGGCACACGAAGAGCACGCCATGACGAGCGAATGGGGCGTGCCATGAGTAGAAGTGGCAGCGTCATGACGCAGAAATGCGTGACGTCATGCGAGGCGTGGACGTGCAATGGCGTGAGCGAGAGAAAGGAGCTCGCCACGGTGAGGAGAGCCAATTTCTGAAAATGTAATTTTTGAGGTTTTGAATTTTGGGATTTAGGAATTTGATGGTTCAATTGATTATGGATTAAATTCAATTTGGAGATTATGAATTCAGGATTTAGAACTTGAGATCAGAAATTTCGGATTAGTGTCGGGAATGTCATAACATGTATAATACGTACATTATTTGATTCATATGCATCATTGAACATTGGAATGGATACAATTAGTAATGTTATCTATGTTTTGATTATTATCGAGGTGCCAGTGGATCGCCGATTGTCTGACGTAGGTGAGACTTCCCGGCAGTAGCTCGGAAGTTTTGAGATGAGTAACCTAGTTGGTTCCTCAACCTATATGTATTACATTGTATGCAATTATGCCATGTGGAGTTAAGGATGGATTCTTTGTGTTTGTTTTGATTGATTTCGGACCACAGGTGTTCGAAATATTTGGGTTGTGCCATAGAAGTGTAATTTGTGTATAAATTGTTTATAATTGGTTTCAAATGGTGGAATTTAGACATATGAAGTTCTATAGTGATGCATGTATTGTAAATTGGATATGTGCATACATGCATAGAAGTATGATCAGATAAAGGTAGTTGTGACCGGTGCAGCCACCGTATTCAGAGCTTTAAGCTCAACGCACAGGGCTTCGTGCCCAACGATTTTCAGAGCTTTATGCTCAACGTATTAAGGCTTTTGAGCCCAATGTTTTCAGAGCCAATGGCTCAACGTATATGAGCACAGGCGCACGGTCACAACAACGAAAGAAATTGAAAGAGTCACATGCACATTGCATATATGAATGTTCAAATGTGAATTGTATGAAAGGCGTATCGCCTTATAAATGTGAAATTGACTGCATGTGATTTCTGTTTGTGATATATGTACGATATTGTGTGAATGTTTGAATATGCATGAGTTGGGTGGACCATCGATGATGGTTTCTCACTGAGTTCCTAAACTCACCCAACATTGCATTTATTTTTCAAGACAGCGATAGTTTGACTCCTAGCTCCAGTCAGTGTGACTTTTCCTGCTGTGTGTGTGTCGGCAAGAGGAGCATAGCCCACAGGTCTTTCAGCTGGGGATCCTTTGGGATATTTTGGGGATGACCTAGTTAGGAGTTATTACTATTTATTTTTGGCTTGTACAGTTGTAAATATGATCCAATAGTGTATTTATGGCTTTAAGAAATGAAATGAGAAGTACTGTTGGGTTTTAAAATTTAGTGATTTTGATATCACTGCTTTATTATATTGATGCCATGAGGTTTATAGAAATGATCGTTTGGTAGTGCACCCTCATCGTAGGTTATGCATCGGTACGACCTATGGGCGTCCCGGTGTATACTCTACGGAGAGGGGGCGCTACATTAGGTGGTATCAAAGCATGGTTTGACATCTTTTGGGCATAGTATATTTTAGGCTTGAATTTTGTAAGAAAAGAAAGAAATTGATCGGAATTGTGGTTTTATCGTAGGTCATCCGTTCTTGGTGATCAGGTAAATCAACCAGCTGACCAAGGATCACTGAGTAGTAGGAGTCTTCAATGCCTCAGATGAGGAGCGACCTCTCAGAGTTCCCATGAGATGGGAGCGAGGTATGATCGTCTCGCATAAGGTGGAGTCAGGATTTTATGGCAGATGCACTCGCCGAGGCTGAGATATGGTTGGAGAGGACCAAGCGGGTCCTAGATCTGATAGATTGCGACCCTGAGGAGTGATTCGATTATGCTGTCTCTTTACTACAGGGTCCAGCTTATCAGTGGTGGAAGACCGTCCTGTTGGATCGGAAAAAGAAAGCATGCTTAATATGAAGAAACGATAGATTTCAAAACTTTTTAAGAAATCATCTTGCAGCGGAAGCAATATATCCAAATCAACATGCTAATCCATACATGATATGGTATAAGGATAATAAAACCAAGAACAAGATAAAAGGAATTACCGACTCCTTCGCCATGACTTTAAATCCTCATCGCGCTATCCTCTCCTTCTTATATCCAAATCCTTTGCCTTTGAGTCTTTTCCTTTAGCAATCTATCTTCTTCCTTGTTGTAGTATCCTCAACCAATTAGATTTACCACTTGTTCTTTAAGGACAACTAGGTTAACAAAATCCTTTGGTGGGAAAGGAGAAGAAATATTTGGAGGAGATTTTCTTAGAAGAAGAAGAACCAAAATCAAACTCTTTCAATTCGCTCACTTAGGAATTTCGGTTCTACCTTGCATGAAAGGAGAGAATGTAAAAAACATGCAAAACCCTTTCTTACATCTCAATTTCAAAATATGCATGAATGGAAAAAGTGAGAGGCATCCAATCCATCACTTACATTAATCACTCATCAAATAGCCAATAAATGAGACTTACTTCATTTATCTTTAAATGGCTATTTGAAAAGACCATAACCTATAATTGAATACCCATTTCGGTTTTGGCAAGAAGAAAGAAGGAAGATGGTCCATCTAATGCACATCTTTCATCTTTAATCTAATGAATGCAAATAGGTTACATGCCAACATTAAAAGCCAACCATTAAACCATTTAATGGTAAGTTCATAACTCCATTTAATAATGATGAACCATAATAAAACCATCTTTATTTAGTATTTTAATGTCAAATGTGTGGTTACACATCTAACCTAACACAATTTCGAAATTGCTTTTCTCCATTTTAAAAAATTGTTTTAATATAATTAATCTAATCAATTACATTAAACCAAAACAAGCCCATTTCTAAATGAACATATGGGCTTCCAATTAACCATTAATTAGTATAAGCCCATCATTCAATTATGGACTTGTAAAGCCTTCAAACTACTTCTTACTTAGCTTGATAACCTTCCTTAAAGCCAAGTGGGGAATCTTATTGACTTTGATAATTCAAGCTCCAATAAGCCCGTAAATAATTCAATCTCATCGAATTAATTCTAGCTTGTTAACTAAATGTCATTCCACTAAAGACAATTAGTTGAACTCTTGAATTATTAAATATTATGAGAATATGTCCAATTGCAAACCCTATTTAGAACCTTATTATAGCCATCCGCACAACAAAGGGTAAAATTACCGTTTTGCCCTTATATTGGTTTTTCCTTCTAGATCTCTCATTTTACTTTATATGGTGATTAACACATAAGATCTCATCATAGTGTTAAGACTTGATGGGTAGCTAGTCCATCAAACCATCGCGCCAGCTTAATCACCAAATCTCCTTAAAACATCTGTAAGAGATGATAACACTATAAACTCTTTATTTGAGTGAATGTTCTCGATACATGTTTCAATTAATAATTCCAACATGCATAATCGGATTAATACCTGTAAAAATCCATTCTGATTATATCAAGAATTATAATGAAACACATATGAGTTCACCACTCATTAAGATTGTGGTTCATAATAGCGAATGCTTAAGTTGTATGTTTTAAGATTAAAGTAACGCCCACTTTATTCTTGAAAACATACTTGATTCCAATTCATTTAATAGTGCCATTATCGATAGTCTACTACTATCATGATATGAAACTCATCATTCCCTTTAAGTAAACTCCTTTACTTATATGGAGATAAATCGCAACACTACAGCCTAAACCATAATTAAACGACCAACTTGATTATTCAACCGTGAATCAATTAATTCAGATTCTAATAATATACATGTTTCCCATACATCTCTATGTATATGTATATTACTTACAAATGAATCTTGGTACCTTATGACCAGATATATAATGCTCATACAGATAAAACCAAACTCTTTGTTTTATTAATAATAAATATTTTCATTACAAAATCAGAATCAAGAAGATAGTTACATGTAAATACACTTGCTTTCCAGGCACTATATTTACATAACTCCAACAATCTCCCACTTGCCCTAAAGCAAGTTTGACATATCCTTCATTTCCATCCCTTCTAGGTGACCCTCAAAGCTCTTGTGAGTCAATGTCTTTGTGAATGGATCGCAAGGTTTTGCTCAGAATCTTTACCACATCCACTTCTCCACGTTGTATTATCTCCCTTATGAGATGATACTTTTCGCCAATGTGTTTGGCAACTTTGTGGTTACGAGGTTCTTTAGAATTAGCCACCGCCCACTATTATCACAATAAAGTGTAATGGCTTTTTCTGCCTTTGAAACTACCTCCAAATCATTTAGGAACTTTCTGAGCTAGACTGCTTCCTTTGCTACTTCACAAGCAGCAACATACTCAGCCTCCATAGTCGAATCAGCAATACAAGATTGCTTGACACCTCCAAACTATGGCTCCACCTCCTAAAGTAAATATAGAACCGTAAGTTGATTTCTTGAATCAACATCGATTGAAATCGAATCAGATATCCCGTCGGAATAAGATTACTTCCAGAGTAAACAAGCATTAAGTTCTTCGCCCCACGAAGATACTTAAATATACACTTAACCGCAATCCAATGTTCCATTCTCGATTGACTGAAATCGCTACATTCCCCATGCGTAATGTATATCCGTCTAGTGCACAAGATTGCATACATCAAACTACCAACCGCCAAAGCATATGGAATGTTACGCATGTGTTCAACCTCCTCTTGGGTTTTAGGTGCTTGTTCCTTTGAAAGTTTGATTCCATGTCTAGTAGAGTGAAACCCTCTTGGAATCTTGCATGGCTAACTTATTGAGCATATTCTCAATGTAGGTTAGTTGAGACAAAACTATCTTCTTGTTCTTACGATCCCTTATAAGTTTGATCCCTAGAACATAGGTAGCCCTCCCAAATCCTTCATTGAAAACTGCTCATTCAGCCATCCTTAACCGTATATAACATTCCCACATCATTCCTAATGAGCGTAATGTCATCAACATATGTGATTAGGAAAGTAACCTTACCTTCTTGTATTCTTTTGTAAACACAAGGCTCATCTAGGTTTTGTATGAACCCATAGGTTTTGATAGCCTTATCAAACCTAATGTTCCAAGACCCAGATGCTTGCTTAAGTCCATAAATGGACCTTTGCAACTTGCAAACCTTATGCTCATTACCTAGCTCAATGAATCCTTCCGTTGGGCCATATAAATGGTCTCCTCAAGATCTCCATTCAGAAATGCGGTCTTGACATCCATTTGCCATATTTCATAATCAAAATAGGTCGCTATGGCCAAAAGAATCTCGATGGACTTAAGCATGGCAACCGGAGAAAAGTCTCCTCGTAGTCTATACCCTCCTTTCGAGTATAGCCTTTAGTTACCAATCTAGCTTTAAAGGTCTCTACCTTTCCATCCGATCCCTTTTCCTTTTGTAGATCCATTTACACCCTATGGTTTTAGACCTGTGGTAGATCTACAAGGACCTGACTTCATTAGTATACATAGAATCTATTTCCATTCCATTGCTCGAGCCATTTCTCCGCATCAACATCATTAATAGCCCGTGTATACGAACGGATCTGTTTCTTCTTGGTCCGAGATGGCAATTAAGCCTTCTCCTAAACCCAGATACCTATCTGGTTGTCTCACAACCCTCCCACTACGCCTAGGCACATCTTGATGTTAGGGTTGCACTTTGATTCAACTCTTGAATCCATTTCGACATCTTGTTCATCATATCCAAAACAACTCTTGGTTTGGATGAAATTGCTAACTCCTTTAGTACTACTTCACTTCTTCCTTGTGATTTCTCACAAACTCTTCCTCTAAGAAGTTTACATTTGTCACACACAAATACCTTCCTATCATGAGGATCTGTAAAATAGTACCCTCGAGTTCCGTAGATATCCTACAAACAAACATACTTCGACCTTGGTTCCATCTTTGTGGATTCAGGCTTTAGAACATGGGCTGGACAGCCCCAAGTCCTCAAGTGCCTCAATGAAGGCACTCGCCACCCACAACTTCCTAGGTGTTTTAGGCACCGATTTGGATGGAGCAAAGTTAAGAAGATATGTTGCCGCTTGTATGGCATATCCCCGTAACGATTCTGGAAGGCTAGCATAGACATCATTGATCTTACCATTTCCAATAGAGTTCTATTTCTCCTCTCGCTACACCATTCGTTGAGGTGTACGAGGAGCTGACAAATTGGAAACAATTCCATTGTCAATTAAATATTGCTGGAACTCTCCAGATAAATACTCACCACCTCGATCTGATCGAAGCTATTTTAATGGCTTGCCAAGTTGCTTCTCAGCTTCAGCTTTGAATTCTTTGAACTTTTCAAAAGATTCACTCTTTTTATGCATCAAATACAAATAGCCATGTCTTGAGTAATCATCTATAAAATTATGAAATATTCATAACCTCCTCTAGCTTGTACATTCATGGGCCCACACACATCAAGATGTACCATATCCAATGTGGATTCAAATCTGCTTCCTTTAGAAGGAAATGAGGTTTTGTCATTTTCCTTCAATACAAGATTCACAGTGGGTAATGGATCACTATCCAAGCCCATAAGGATCCCATCCTTTACTAGCCTATCAAGTGTTTTCGATTGATATGACCCATCCTTAGATGCCACAGATACTTTGAATTAATGCTAGAGATATTGGATTGTCTTGGTTTTATCAATTTCGTGGTGTTTAGTGAGCCTTTCATAGGTTCTATAAAAACAATCCTCGCTTAATTATCGCTTCACAAATAAATCCTTATTCTCATATATTGAAACAACCTTTTCAAAATATAAGGAATAGCCAGATTTTATTAGACAAAAATGTAAATCATGTTCCTTACAATCATTGGCATGTAATAAACATTTTCCAAATATAACCTATGACCACTAGAAAGTCCAAGATAACTACTCCCACCGATTCTCGCTGAAACATAGGAACCATCTCGCTATCTTAACTTGAAACCGCCTTTAGAAGTCTTTTCCTTTGTCGAACCCCGCAAAGAATTACAAACATGGTTAGTGGCTCCTAATCTAATATCCAAGAAGTAGATAAATCTGCCACATTTCTAGTTCCTAACAAACTTAGGAAGCCCATACCTTGTTTGCTTTTGAGGACTCTAGGTAGATCGGACAGTTTCTTTTCCAAAGGCCCATCTCATCATAAGGAAACACTTGTAGGAAAATCCCGGAGGTACATCATATGTACTGCAATGAAAACAAAATTTTTGTTCCCTAGACTTTCCTTAACGCCAGATCCGTGTATCGGTATGAAGACATCAACCTAAATAGCCAAAAGAGACTATCTCTAAAGGTGATCCACGCAGAGATCGAGAACCAACCGAGTCAAACTCTTTTGACCCGGAATAGCTAGAAACATTAAAGGTGCTAGACCCTACCTCCGTCTGGAGAGCTTGGAAACCACGTTGAAAACTTTATGCTTGGAGAAGAGAAACGATGATGGCTTTGAGAGAAGGAAAATATGAAACACCTTTCATCTTTAAGCTTAACACTTAAGCTTTTCTTCCTCCTTCCATAAGCCATCCGAACCATCATGTTGCCATCCACTTAAAATCAACATATATATGGTGTCTTTAACATTTAAAACACCAATTAAATGCTTCCAAATGGATGGCACACCATTTAAGGAATTTATGTAATGATATTTGACTTTTCAAAACACATCTCTTCTCCTTTCTTCAAGTCCACGTATATGGGCTTAATTTATAGAATTAATTAATTAATTAATTAATTAATTAATGATATAAATAATTGCTAAGGTCGATCCAACTGGGTTGGTCCTATCGCCTCACCGGGTCCCTGCATCAAACTCCTAAACCTTTCTTAGCAATATTGATGTCGCGATCTCATCGACATATCCCAATCCCATCGGGATCCATTTAATCCAATGCTCTCCATAATTGGGAACTCGTCCAATTACTATTTTACTGATTCTCCAAACACTCTTATGCGTGTGACCCTTTAGGCTCCGGTTATGTTGGCCACTTAGATTAACAATTAATCTAAGCAAGTCATGAGCGTATCTAGAACACATCATGACCCCAATTGACCGGAAAGTAATCGGTTTGATGTATTCATCACGAACCGCATCACTAACCCTTCCATAGTCAATTACCGTGCAATTCGCCCTTTCACCATCCTATACCCCACTTGGTTATGAGTATGGTCAAAGTGTCAACTCTTACTAGACTAAGTCTAGCCCAAGTGATTTTAGTTCTGCCCAGATCCATTACTATATATGTCCCTCAAGACAATCTTCATGACATATCCGCTTGGCCAAAGACTTTCAAGTAATGATCCTTACAAGAGGCTACGGGTATCTCTTCGTTATTCCGAAGTGGTGAATCCTTTATTGGCTACTCAATTACCTTCAATACCTCAAACTGCACTCCAAGCACCACCCTATGAGTTACCTCCGAAGGCAACAAGAAATGGAGTCAGCACGTGATCAAGATTCAAGATATCCTCGAGTACCTCAAGTCTCCAAGGATACTTGCACCATTGCTATGATGAGATTATCACCGACATTAGAATAAGATATCCATGTGATGATCTCATGACAGTCATCCAATGTACTTACTACCGCTAGTAAGCATCCACATGTCAATTCTAAAATATCTCATATTTACAGCTTCGAGATCCACCGCTGATCCAATCAGGAATATGACATGTGTTAGTCTATCCGGATTAATGATGTCCAGCCTCATTAATCCTATGACTAGGATAATTTAGATAATGACATAATTGCACATGATAGGAATCTCAATAGTATGATCGATCATAATTTCCTTCATGCTATGTCAAATATCATGGACTTCATTAATTCGATTAAAGATCCATATCAATTCATAAACAATGTTCATGAATATCAAATTAATGAAATATGCCTTTCTTTATTTATTCATAAAGTCTCAGAACGACTTTCAACAAAACGCGCTAAAGGGATTGCCTTTAGGCACAATTTAAACAGCTCCGTCCTTGCATAAGTCAACTCACCCCATGTACATGTCGACTTATCGAGATCGAATCGCGTAAGTCAACTTACACTTACAAATCTCCCACTTGACCTAAAGCCAATCGCCTTAGTACCTAATACCATAAGCGAGTCCATGAGAATCACAATTCTCGTGACAACGGTTTTGTCAACTTAACAAAGAACACATCGCTCGTGGAATTCTCTACGAGGATATCATTTCAACTAATGATCTCCGAATCATGAGTACGGTTCCGATCGTCGATAAGACCTGGTTCCTTTGCTCACAAGACTAACCCCATTGTATCACAATACAATCCTATGGGCCCATCACAGCTAGGGACCGATCAAGTTTAGCAATGAACTTCGATCCAAACCGCTTCCTCTCGCGATCTCACGCGGTAATGTACTTTGCCTCGGTTGATGAATCAGCATCCTCTCTTGTTTGGAATCTTTCAAACCGACCGCCACATTATTCAAGTGTGAATGTATATAACCCGATCATGATTCGTAATCATCCTTATCGATTAAATACTAGATCTAAATGCTCGCCACTGGAGGTTTCCATCTCCAAAGATGAAGAAAACATCCTTAGTGCTTCACAAGTACTTGAGGATATTCCCGATCGCCACCCAAAGGACCTCACCAGATCCGATTAGTATCCGTCAGAACACTTAGAGCATACGATACATCGAGCCTCGTACATAGCATAGTTCCATGCTAAACCCCTTCAGATCTCATCTATGTACGATGATTGTGAAAGACCAAGCAACCTTTTGATTTATCTCTATAAATCCTTATCGCGAGGATAAAAGTTGCTTTACCAAGGTCTTTCATCGCAATTGATTGGACAACCAAATTTTAACTGATTGCAGCATAGAGACATCGCTTCCTAGTATCGCATGACATCTACATACAACACAAGGAATACGATTGCAAATTCCACTAACTTTCTTGTACACACAATATTCATCCGAATTTTGTGAGAGATCAAACTCTTTGATTGACTCATCAAAACGGATAATCTAACTCCTGGATGCTTGCTTTAATCCATACATGGATTTATAAAGCTTGCATACCTTTTCGCCATCATAGGAGGTGAAACCATCTGGTTGTGTCATACACATCCTCGGGTTAGATTTCCTCTCAGGAGATCTGTCTTCACATCCATTTGCCATATCTCATGACATGATGAGCGACAATGGCTAGGAGTATCCGAATGGATTTAAGCATTGCTACTAGGCTGAAGGTCTCATCGTAGTCAACTCTTTGTCTTTGACGAAAGCCTTTAGCCATTAGCCTCGCTTCATAGGTAATCACATTACCATCCATGTCGGTTTTCATGGCACGAAGCCATTTTGCAGACTCAACCTTTCGTAACCTCTTCATAGTAGCAGCTCATCATCTCATATGAGCAATACGTCATTCTGCTCACTTACGAAATCCATATCTCTCGAACAAAGGCGATCCTACTTAACCCACGTAAATTGTGTGTAGTAGAAGGTTGAGCTGTTACCTCATCTATATGAGTAACAGCTTCAAGTTGAGCAGTTGATCTATGTTTGTTCGAGCATCTTGAACTTTTCCAAGTTCAACTTTGCTCCCACCGCCTTCTTGTAAAAGAACTCTTTCTTCAAGAAAAAAAGAAGCTTTGAAACAACCAACTTTTGTTCCTAAGCAAGGTAGAATTAATATTCCATTTAACAAACACTTGTCACCTTTACATTAAATGTATCTCGATCGTGTCCGCTTCACGAAGGTGACAATCCCAAACTTTCGATGAGAAAGATAGGGCTTTCAGCTAGTCCACATCTTATGGAGTAACATCAATCGCTTTGAGGGAACTCGCTTAGCAAGTAAACATTGTCTCGAGCACATATTCCCAAAACTGCAAAACCTATCATCAATCGCACCATGTTTAACAAGGTTTTGATATCTCCTTTAGCCAAAGCTTAAAAGTGGAGTATCTCGAGATAAATTCCCATTATCTCTGAGATAACCCAAAACCTGTTGGTTTAAGTATTCCCACTACGATCGGATCGTAATGCCTTGATACTTTTACCAAGCTGGTTTTCTACTTCATTTCTGAATTATTTGAGCTTTTCAAATGCTTCAGATTTGTATCTCGTCAGATACAAGTACCGATATCGAGAACACTTATCGATAAAGGCAATGATGTAGTACACCTACTTCTGGCATGGATGGACATCAGACCATATACATCTCAATGTATTAGGTCTAATACTCCAGTCACTCGTTCACCCTTTCCTTTAAAGGTAACTTAGTCATCTTGCCTAATAAACAAGATTCACATGTGTCATATGATTCATAAGCAAATGACTTAACCTCCCACTCTCGTGGAGCTTAGCAATGTGTCTCTCATTTATATGGCCGTTCGACAATGCCATAAGTAAGTTGATTTTAAATTATCTCGATTATGTCTTTTCGTGTCATTGACATTCAAAACTAGATATGACATATCTAATATGTCAATTCTATTGCATAATGTACCAAGACGATAGAGCATTCCATTCAACTAAGAAAACAACCATTGTTTCTAAAATCAAATGGAATCAGCTCTAATTAAACATAAAACATACAATATGTTCTTTGTTTAATACGGTACAAAATGTCAATCGTCCAATTTGAATACAAGCCCAGTAGGGAGTGACAAAACATAAGTGTCACGGCTAATGTAGCAACTCTTGCCGCATTACCTACACGAAGGTCTAGTTCTCCTTTATGAGCTTTCATCGCTCTCGAGGCCCCGCACATCATTTTATATGTGTGAGCCACAACCGTATCAAAGACCGATATGTTTTGATCAGAATAGTATTAACCTCAATGACAAACATAATTGAAGGAGTAGAGGCATCCGATGCCTTTATCGCTTCAGTGGACTCAGATAGATTTTACGCTTTTGCCTCTAGTGGCTAGACTTGCCACATTGAAAGCAAAACTTTGGGGCGCTTTGGTTTTCCTCGATGGCACTTCCGCTTGTTTTTTCTTGAACCGTAAGAAGAAGCATCCACCACTAGCACTTGCTAGCTATCTTGATAGCCACTCATACCGTCATGAGCAGATTGATCACCAGAATTGTTGTGGACATTTGGTTCATCCGATAGTTTATCACGAACCGTGAATAATCGTCGACAATCCAACCGTAATTAAGTCTCTACTTAACTCATAATCCATTACAAATCCTAAGACGGCCAATCTCTCAATATAGCCATTCATCTTTAGGGTATAACGCAGCGCTTGTCCTCGAGCCATCTTTGTGATGAAGAGAAGCCTCGAGGTCTCGAACCTTTCGCATCGAAGCTTACTCATCAAACAGCTCCCCAAGATGAAATACTACAGAGTGAGCATCCATGGACTCATGCCGCCATCGCAGCTCTAGTGACATCAAGGCAAGCATAAAGCAAGTTTCCATATCATCGCCCTTAGATGCTTACAGCTTGCTTTCTCGATTCCCATCAAGCATCGACAAAGATGCGCAAATCGGAAGTGGAACATCTAGACCTCAGATCTAAGAACAATTATCGAGTCCTCACCAATCAAGAAAATCGTCCAAAAGGAGAGTGAAAATTCACATCGAAAGACTTCTTCAATCAACTTAGCTTAATAGAGAGAAGGAATGATGTAATAGATATGCCTGCATGATCATAAGGACTTGCATGACATGCATATGGCTCCCACTAGTTTCCTAGAATCCATAACCCTCTTTACGTAATCCAGAGAAACAATGTGACATAATGTCCTAGTGGGTCGATATCCGATATTGCAAGAGTGACCTCGAGTTTGCCCAACAAGCCACTTCTTAGGTCAATCGGTAGGTATCGGTCATACCAATTGCATCATCGATAACCGACATTAAGAATGACCTCGAGTTTGCTCAACAAGCCACCTTATGTCTCGGGAGGTATCGATATACCAATTACATCTTAGACACAACTATCGATCGCTGCTATCAACTTGTTGATGTGTGCACTTCATCGGGTATCAACTATTTGATGCGCATACATCCGATGTATGCTACCCAATTTCGCCTCGTCCACGCTGACCTTGAGTTTGCTCAACAAACTAACGCCTAAAGTGAAAACCAACCCATTAATCCGAAAATCATATTTTCATGGTTCAACATATTCGTATAGAGCGAGCTTGAGTTTGCCCAACAACCCAACTCTATAAGAACTCGTTCTTACCATATTAATGGAAGGCGTTAGTTTTCATATACCGAGGAGGATTTAGAAACTCTAGACTCCAAGCTGAAAGATCATAGTCGCCAGACTATATGGAATGATTTAGGTTTCATCAATCCAATTGAATCAATCCTTATAATCATCCATCATCCAACTTATGCATGCCACAAGTCGACTTTCATCAAATGCAAGTCGACTTATGCATCGCCCACACACAAGTCGACTTGTGTAATACAAGTCGACTTATGTCACCTGCCCATGAACAAGTCGACTTATTCTGAAAACAAGTCGACTTATCAAACAAACAAGTCGACTTATTAAAGCTAACAAGTCGACTTATTTCAAAACAAGTCGATTTATCCAACAAACAAGTCGATTTATGTCCCATATAAGTCGACTTATTTGGGAGAATGCTATAATATCTAATCGGCTAATTCCTCAATCCATGCAATTCCAATTCACAATACCATCATAACTAAGGTAATAACTGTTAGTTTGATGTATCAATGAACAATTCATCGACCATGAAAGCCTTATATGGTCAAACCATATGAAAAGCTTGAAATGAGTCAAAACTCATTAATTTCCAAACAATTTAGGAACACCCAAATTATCATCCTAAGCATCTCTAGCTAGCACATACATTATCAAATTTACTTCAGCACATGCCATAAAATTATGACGGTCAAAACAAACAAGATAATGCTATATACTAACGAGACGCTAATGTGACCAATTCGCATTCAAAAATTCTTGAAAAGCAACTTCAAGCAATTCAACTTGGCAATCATAATACATCAAGATAACACATTTTTAATCACATTAAAAATGGTGCATGGCATTAGAACTGAAAAGGCACACTCAATCAAGCCAAGCAAAACAGTCCCAACAATTTTCACAAAACTGTCCAGTTCTGTACATTGCTTGAAATGATCAATGAAACAATTTCAATAAATCATGAGAAAATTATATAGGTTACTACATGTTCAGAACATGCTACCTGAATTTTTCAGGATTTTAGGCCATCAAAACTCAGTCAAACTAAATAACAAAACCGATTCAAAATCTGTGTTCATCAGCACAGCAATTCCCAACAGCATAGAATAAATTCGTGAATAAATATCCAATCACCTTGAAATCCAATTTCCATGCTCAAAGACATTCACCAACATCTTAGAGACATGTAGGTGAAGGAAAATCTGAAAACCATTTTCTAGAATTTATTCTCGATTTTATACTCATGCCTGTTCCAGAATCGTTTCACAAAACAGCATCTGTAACCTTAGGGAATTAATTAGCAAAACTATATCAAATCAAATCGATAAATTCTGAAAATTCATAGACATATTCTCTAACATGTTATGAACAATCCTGGGCAGAAAAATTTCGAAAAGCATATCTCTATAGCAAAAAGAAATTCAGACAGTATACATGCATCAACATCAACAGCAATTAGGTTTTCTGATCTTGCTTAGGTTTTAGCTTCATACGGGATACCAGACGCTCTGATACCACTGTAGGAAAATCCCGGGAGGTACATCATATGTACGGCAGCGGAAAACAAAATTTTTTGTTCCCGAGACTTTCCCGAACGCCAGGATCCAGGTATCGGTATGAAGACATCAACCTAAATAGCCAAAAGAGACTATCTCTAAAGGTGATCCACGCAGAGATCAGAGAACCTAACCGAGTCAAACTCTTTTGACCCGGGAATAGCTAGAACAGATTAAAGGCTGCTAGACCCTACCTCTGTCCTGGAGAGCTTGGAAACCACGTTGAAAACTTTATGCTTGGAGAAGAGAAAACGATGATGGCTTTGAGAGAGAAGGAAAATATGAAACACCTTTCATCTTTAAGCTTAACACTTAAGCTTTTCTTCCTCCTTCCATAAGCCATCCGAACCATCATGTTGCCATCCACGAAAATCAACATATATATGGTGTCTTTAACATTTAAAACACCAATTAAATGCTTCCAAATGGATGGCACACCATTTAAGGAATTTATGTAATGATATTTGACTTTTCAAAACACATCTCTTCTCCTTTCTTCAAGTCCACGTACATGGGCTTAATTTATAGAATTAATTAATTAATTAATTAATTAATTAATGATATAAATAATTGCTAAGGTCCAGTCCAACTGGGGTCGGTCCTACCGGCCTACCGGGTCCCGGTACCGAAACAGCTCCGGAAACCTTTCTTAGCAATATTGATGTCGCGATCTCATCGGGACATATCCCAATCCCATCGGGATCCATTTAATCCGAATGCTCTCCATAATTGGGAACTCTGTCCAATTACTATTTTACTGATTCTCGAAACACTCTTATCGTGTGACCCTTTAGGCTCTTGTTATGTTGGCCACTTAGATTAACAATTAATCTAAGCAAGTCATGAGCGGTATCTAGCAACACATCATGACCCCCAATTGACCGGAAAGTAATCGGTTTGATGTATTCATCACGAACCAGATCACGAACCCTTCCATAGTCAATTACCGTGCAATTCGTCCTTTCACCATCCTATACCCCACTTGGTTATGAGTATGGTCAAAGTGTCAACTCTTACTAGACTAAGTCTAGCCCAAGTGATTTTAGTTCCTGTCCAGGATCCATTACTATATATGTCCCTGAAGACAATCTTCATGACATATCCGCTTTGCCAAAGACTTTCAAGTAATGATCCTTACAAGAGGCCATGGGTATCTCTTTTGTTATTCCAGAAGTGGTGAATCCTTTATTGGCTACTCAATTACCTTCGAATACCTCAAACTGTACCCAAGCACCACCCTATGAGTTACCTCTCGAAGGCAACAAGAAATGGAGTCAAAGCACGTGATCAAGATTCAAGATATCCTCGAGTACCTCAAGTCTAAGGATACTTGCACCATTGCTATGATGAGATTATCACCGACATTAGAATAAGATATCCATGTGATGATCTCATGACAGGTCATCCAATGTACTTAATACCGCTTAGTAAGCATCCACATGTCAATTCTAAAATATCTCATATTTACGCTTCGAGATCCACCGCTTGATCCAATCAGGAATATGACATGTGTTAGTCTATCCGGATTAATGATGTCCATCTCATTAATCCTATGACTAGGATAATTTAGATAATGACATAATTGCACATGATAGGAATCTCAATAGTATGATCGATCATAATTTCCTTCATGCTATGTCAAATATCATGGACTTCATTAATTCGATTAAAGATCCATATCAATTCATAAACAATGTTCATGAATATCAAATTAATGAAATATGCCTTTCTTTATTTATTCATAAAGTCTGTAAATGACTTTGAACAAAACGCGCTAAAGGGGATTGCCTTTAGGGCACAATTTAAACAGTTCCGTCCTTGCATAAGTCAACTCACCCCATGTACATGTTGACTTATCGGTACTGAATGCGTGTAAGTCAACTTACACTTACAAATCACTTTCCTTTGATGTTCTCTTTGGCCTTCTTTTTCATGGGTTTGGCCTTGACCCCTATTTGGGCCTTCTTTTCATCGACCTTCTTCTTTCCTTGCCCATACCCTTGGCTTAGAAGAAGAAGCTACATTAGCTTCGGCCCATGAGCCTTAATATTCAATATTTCCTCCGTGCTCTGAGGTTATTCATCAACTCACTCAAGGTGTAATCCTTCTTTGTTGAGCTCATAGTCCAACTTAAACCGCTGAAAAAGAGTTTAAGCTATTGATGATCATAATCATCTGCGTGTCCGCATCCATATCCGCCCTAAGCATCTCACCTCGGTGACCGCAGAGATTACCTTCATCATGTAATCCCGCACCGGTTCACCAAGTTTCTGTCTGAGATTATGAAAGGTTTGGATAGCTTTCACTCTTGCAGACCTAGTCCTCATACCAAACATCTCATGTAGGTGATGGACCATTGCACTAGCAGTTTTCATACAAGCAATTTGCTTTTGCAACATGCCATTGATGAAACCGAATATAACACTTAGTAGTCTTGTCAAGATTCCGCCAACGCCATGTTGTTGGACTTGCTCAGAGTTGCATCTCCACTTAGAGGTGTAGGCTCATTTTCAGTTAACACCTATGAAATACGCTCATATTGAAGAACAATGTCAAGGTTACGTCTCCATTCATTAAACTTGTCTCCATTTTCCAATTTGTTATTAGTCAAGAGCAGGTCGATGGATTCATTTTGTGGTTGATTATGTCCGAAAATATAAATTATTAAAACATGAGCATACTAGTCAACAATTTATGGAACTTTGTATAAAATCATGATGCATGTATGCATGATGATAGATTTAACAAAACTTAAAATTAAAACATTATACTGACGGTTATTTTTCTTATCTATAATGCACTAAGTGACGGTGGGCCATCTTATCTATTAAAAGAAAATCGGGACCCTCCCACTCAAAAACTACCAAGCATCTCATGCTCAATTTTTAAGAAGTGTCTTAATTTGGTCCATACTTTTACCAATGTAACTACGGTGGGCGGTTTATTGATAAAAATGTTGAGTGTATAACCATTTGATTCATTCACTAAAGATACCTACAAATCATGCCTCGGTGGGAGGTCACATTTTCTATCATTAAGTGGACTTATCCTTAAGGAGACCCAAACCATGCAAGATCTAGGATCCATGCCCTCCGATGGGGAGTAACACTTCACCACATGCAAACGGGCCATCATTTGGAGACCGTGGACTCTCACAGAGCATCCTCTCCCACTCAATCTTTTGGGCTTTAAGTTTTAAATACCATCTGTCTAGATGCAATTTATTATCCATCCTATATTGTTTCATTATATATCTCATACATAATGAATGCATGGCAAGGCCTAGGGTTGACAATTTTCTAAATGACATGCAATCACATAATATCACATATTACAAGCATTCATTTCTCCATTCATCACATGAACTAATAAAGCCACTTTTGATTGTCCATCCTAGAAACATAAAATAATTACAAGCCTTTTAGGCCCAAAATATGCTTCTTCATCTTGGATCTTCCGCTTGAACTCTTCGCTAACATGATCCGCCCATTCGTAAACAAAATGTAATGGCATTTATGAAATTAGAATTTTGTCATTTTGAAAAATAAAATTCCAGCACTAGATTTTTAGAAAACCAAATCTTTGTTTTGACAAAAATTCCAGCACTTGTTTTATTAAAACGAAACTCATTTCATGAAAATTAAACACAGCACTTAGTATTTTAGCAAAACCGAAATTGGATTCTTTGAAACAAAAACCAGCACTTGTTTTCCAATCATAACTGAAATATGATTCATTGAAACAAAAATTCCAGCAACTTAGTTTTCACAAAACTTATGCCAAAACACAAAAGGATACACCGAAAATTTTACCTTTCCATTTCTTCAATCTATGGCTGCTCCTTCTTCATCATTACATCAATTTTGAACATTACAAAATCAAATAAAATAGAAAAAAGAAACCAAGGAGGAAACATGGTGATGATAGACCACCCTCCTTGTTACAACCAAATGAAGAAATCTTACAAGATAAAATTTAACTCTATGGACAACCAAAAGAGCAACATACACCATATATATTTCTATCACATAAAAATATGCAGTATACATAAAAAGATTGCCAACCTATGCATCCACCATATAGGAACCGAAATCATGCATGAAAAACCGGCTCTGATACAAATTGTTGGATCGGAAAAGAAAGCATGCTTAGTATGGAGAAACGATAGATTTCAAAACTTTTAAGAAATCATCTTGCAGCGGAAGCAATATATCCAAATCAACATGCTAATCCATACATGATATGGTATAAGGATAATAAAACCAAGAACAAGATAAAAGGAATTACCGACTCTTCGCCTCAGACTTTAAATCCTCATTGCGCTATCCTCTCCTTTTTATATCCAAATCCTTTGCCTTTGAGTCTTTTCCTTTAGCAATCTATCTTCTTCCTTGTTGTAGTATCCTCAACCAATTAGATTTACCACTTGTTCTTCAAGGACAACTAGGTTAACAAAATCCTTTGGTGGGAAAGGAGAAGAAATATTTGGAGGAGATTTTCTTAGAAGAAGAAGAACCAAAATTAAAACTCTTTCAATTCTTTCACTTAGGAATTTCAGTTCTACCTTGCATGAAAGGAGAGAATGTGTAAAAAAACATGCAAGAACCCTTTCTTACATCTCAATTTCGAAATATGCATGAATGGAAAAAGTGAGAGGCATCCAATCCATCACTTCTTACATTAATCACTCATCAAATAGCCAATAAATGAGACTTACTTCATTTATCTTTAAAATGGCTATTTGAAAAGACCATAACCTATAATTGAATACCCATTTCGGTTTTGGCAAGAAGAAAGAAGGAAGATGGTCCATCTAATGCACATCTTTCATCTTTAATCTAATGAATGCAAATAGGTTACATGCCAACATTAAAAGCCAACCATTAAACCATTTAATGGTAAGTTCATAACTCCATTTAATAATGATGAACCATAATAAAAACCATATTTATTTAGTATTTTAATGTCAAATGTGTGGTTACACATCTAACCTAACACAATTTTGAAATTGCTTCTTCTCCATTTTAAAAATTGTTTTAATATAATTAATCTAATCAATTACATTAAACCAAAACAAGCCCATTTCTAAATGAACATATGGGCTTCCAATTAACCATTAATTAGTATAAGCCCATCATTCAATTATGGACTTCTAAAGCCTCCAAACTACTTCTTACTTAACTTGATAACCTTCCTTAAAGCCAAGTGGGAATCTTATTGACTTTGATAATTCAAGCTCAAGAAGCCGTAAATAATTCAATCTCATTGGAATTAATTCTAGCTTATTAACTAAATGTCATTCCACTAAAGAAAATTAGTTGAACTCTTGAATTATTAAATATTATGAGAATATGTCCAATTGCAAACCCTATTTAGAACCTTATTATAGCCATCCGCACAACAAAGGATAAAATTACCGCTTTGCCCTTGTGTTGGTTTTTCCTTCTAGATCTCTCATTTTACTTTATATGGTGATTAACACATAAGATCTCATCTTAGTGTTAAGACTTGATGGGTAGCTAGTCCATCAAACTACTGCGCCAGATTTAATCACCAAATCTCCTTAAAACATCTAGAAGAGATGATAACACTATAAACTCTTTATTCGAGTGAATGTTCTCGATACATGTTTCAATTAATAATTCCAACATGCGAATCGGATTAATACCTGTAAAAATCCATTCCGACCATATCAAGAATTATAATGAAACACATATGAGTTCACCACTCATCAAGATTGTGGTTTATAATAAGCGAATGCTTAAGTTGTATATTTTAAGATTAAAGTAACGACCCACTTTATTCTTGAAAACATACTTGATTCCAGATTCATTTAATAGTGCCATTATCGATAGTCTACTACTATCATGATATGAAACTCATCATTCCCTTTAAGTAAACTCCTTTACTTATATGGAGATAAATCGCAACACTACAGTCTAAACCATAATCAAACGACCAACTTGATTATTCAACTGTGAATCAATTAATTCAGATTCTAATAATATACATGTTTCCCATACATCTCTATGTATATGTATATTACTTACAAATGAATCTTGGTACCTTATGACCAGATATATAATGCTCATACAGATAAAACCAAACTCTTTTGTTTTATTAATAATAAATATTTTCATTACAAAACTGTAACTAAAGAAGATAAAATTACATGTAAATACACTTGCTTTCCAGGGCACTATATTTACATAACTCCAACACGTCCCGGGTAGTTCCACCAGACCTTGTGTGTTGTCTTGGGCTGACTTTCTGAGAGCTTTTCGGGATAATTTCATGCCCAAGGTTTATTTGGAAATGAAGATGCAGGAGTTCTTTGATCTGAGACAGGGGTCGATATCAGTAGTTGATTATGAAGTCAGGTTTAATGAGCTGTCAGCATATGCGTCTGTTCTGATTGCCTCTGAGGCTGATAGGTGCCGGAGATTCGAGGGAGGGCTTAATCTGGAGATTCGTACCAGGTTAGCCTAGTTAGATATGGGCACCTTTGTGGAGTTAAGAGCAGCTATCGTGAGGATAGAGCAGCTTCTGAGACAGAGCCGAGCTGAGACTGGTCAGGGCTCTGGAGGCAAGCGATCTAGTGACAGTCAAGGTAGCTATGGTAGGAGCTTGAGCCAACGCCAGAGCAGGTTCAGATCGGCAGGGGGATTTAGACAGTCGGGTTCTGGTCAGAGAGGGAGATTTGGGCAGATGGGTAGTGGTAGTAGTAGTGGCAGAGGGGCAGGACAGGCTTTGCCAGTTTGTATACATTGTGATAAGAGGCACAGTGGAGAGTGCTGGAGAGTGACAGGAGCCTGTTTAGCATGTGGATCTATGGACCACATGATTAGGAGTTGTCCTCTAACTTTGGGAGTTCAGTCAGTTGCTAGTGGGAGAGCCGCTAGTAGCTCGGCGGTGCAGCAGAGCCGTAGCGGTGGACCTAGATTTAGGGGCCGAGGCAGAGCCTGAGGGAGAGTTGGAGATTCTTTTGTGGGGATTGAGGGACGAGGCAGCAGGCCGCAGTCCCAGGCCAAGGTCTACGCCATGACCAGGCAGGAGGCCCAGGATTCTCCCGATGTGGTTGCAGGTTTGCTTCTGATCTCTGCATTGAGGTTTATGCATTGATAGATCCAGGGTCCACGCATTCTTTTATTGCACCGCATGTGACATGTAGATTGCATGTGGATAGGGAAATGTTGCAATGTGGGCTAGAGGTGAGTACACCTCTAGGTAGTACTACAGTTTTGGGAGAGGTCTGCAAGGGGTGTCCGATCATGATTGATCAATCGGAGTTGCGTGCAGACCTGATAGTATTGCCCCTTCGAGAGATTGATTTGATTTTGGGGATGGACTGGCTCACTGCCCATAGGGCTCTTATGGATTGTTATACCAAGGAGGTAGTATTGGAGTCTCCTGGTCAGCTGAGGGCTGTATTTCGAGGTGTTAGTCAGGCAGTGCCAGCCAGGATGATTTCATTCATGAGTGCTCTGAGATTGATACGAGGGGGTTGTGAGGCTTATTTGGCGCATGTGGTGGATTCCAAAGTGCAGCAGAGTTTGCAGGATGTCCCTGTGATCAGGGAGTTCCCAGATGTGTTTTCCGAGGAGTTACCGGGTTTGCCGCCGGATCGGGAGATAGAGTTTGAGATTGACCTCGTTCCAGGTACTGCTCCTATATCGATACCTCTGTATAGGATGTCACTGGTGGAACTGAGGGAGCTTAAGGCTCAGCTGCAGGAGTTGTTGGATAAGGGGTTTATCAGGCCGAGTGTTTCGCCGTGGGGAGCTCTAGTGCTGTTTGTGAAGAAAAAGGACGGGACCTTGAGGCTGTGCATCGATTATAAGTAGCTTAATCGGGTTACAATTAAGAATAAGTACCCACTGCCTAGGATCGATGATTTATTTGATCAGTTGCAGGGAGATCAGGTGTTTATCAAGTTAGATTTGAGATCCGGATACTATCAGTTGAGGATCGCAGAGGCCGATGTGCCTAATAGTACTTTTAGGAGCAGGTATGGGCATTTCGAGTTCTTAGTAATGCCGTTTGGGTTAACTAATGCCCCGGCAGCCTTCATGGCCTTGATGAATAGGGTCTTTCAGCCATACTTGGATCAGTTTGTGATCGTATTCATTGATGATATTCTGGTGTACTCGAGGAGTAGACAGGAGCATGCGGAGCATCTGAGGATAATGCTGCAGATTATGAGAGATAGGCAGTTGTATGCCAAATTCACTAAGTGTGAATTTTGGCTAGATGAGGTGGTGTTTTTAGGCCACATTGTGTCTGGTGAGGGTATCCGGGTGGATTCTCACAAGATTGAGGCAGTGAGGAGTTGGGAAATTTCGAAGAATGTGTCAGAGTTGAGGAGTTTCCTCGAATTGGCAGGTTATTACCGGAGATTTGTCGAGGGGTTTTCTGTGATCTCAGCCCCTTTGACAAGACTTTTGAGGAAGGGCGTGGTCTTCAGTTGGATAGATGAGTGCCAGAGGAGTTTCGAGGAACTGATACATCGGTTGACTATGGCGCCGGTGTTAGCCCTGCCATCAGGAGCAGGAAGTTTCGAGGTCTTCAGTGATGCTTCGCAGCAGGGTTTAGGCTGTGTGCTGATGCAGCATGGGAGAGTCATAGCGTATGCTTCGAGACAGTTGAGATCCCATGAGATTAATTATCAAGTGCATGACTTAGAGTTAGCTGCAGTTGTGTTTGTTTTGAAGATCTGGAGACATTATTTGTATGGGGAGACGTTCCAGATCTTCACCGATCATAAGAGCTTGAGGTATCTGATGAGTCAGCGAGAGCTGAATCTGAGGCAGAGGAGATGGTTAGAGCTGCTTAAGGACTACGACTGCACTATTGAGTACCACCCAGGGAAGGCTAATGTGGTGGTTGATGCATTGAGTAGGAGATCGCATAGTAGTGTAGCTCAGATTCAGGTTTCGAGGTTGCCGTGCTTAGTTCAGTTGAGAGCTCTTAATGTGCAGATGGATTTGAGTCAGGATGGAGCTCTGATTGCGACTTTGAGGCTCAGGCCGGTATTGCATGAGCAGATTAGGAGAGTGCAGGATCAGGATCCAGCGTTAGTGAGACTGATTGATAGAGTCAAGTCTGGATGGCTGTCTGAGTTTGAGCTGAGAGATGATACTTTGTGGATGGGTCAGAGGCTGTGTGTTTTGGATGTGGATGATCTCAGGCGAGAGATTTTGGAGGAGGCTCATTTGGCTGCTTATGCCATGCATCCTGGTGTCACCAAGATGTATCGCACTCTTAAGTTGCATTTCTGGTGGTCAGGTATGAAGAGGCATGTGACAAAGTATGTTTCTCGGTGTCTGACGTGCCAACAGGTTAAGGCTGAGCACCAGGCCTCAGTGGGGAGATTGCATTCGTTGCCCATTTTGGAGTGGAAATGGGAGCGCATTACGATGGACTTTATTATGGGGTTGCCTAGGACGCCGAGGCAGTGTGATGCTATCTGGATCATAGTGGATCGGTTGACTAAATCGGCTCACTTCTTGCCAGTGAGGGAGAGTAATACCCTCGATCAGTTGGCCCAGAAGTATGTGGCAGAGATAGTTCGACTACATGGGGTCCCAGTATCGATAGTGTCAGACAGGGATCCCAGGTTTACTTCGAAGTTCTGGAGGAGTTTGCAGTCAGCCATGGGTACAAGGTTGAACTTCAACACAACGTTTCATCCTCAGACAGATGGGCAGAGTGAGAGGACTATTCAGACTGTTGAGGATATGTTGAGAGCCTGTGTATTGGAGTTTCGAGGTGCATGGGATCAGTATTTGCCCCTGGTAGAGTTTGCGTATAATAATCAGTACCAGAGCAGCATCGGTATGGCACCGTATGAGGCATTGTATGGGAGACCGTGTAGATCCCTTCTTTACTGGGATGAAGTGGGTATGAGGATGTTAGAGGGTCCCGAGCTGATCCAGGACACAGTAGATAAGGTACAGTTGATTAGGAGTCGCATCAAGGCGGCTCAAGATAGGCAGAAGAGTTTTGTGGATCAGCATCGGTGAGAGATGGAGTATTCTGTGGGAGATAGAGTGTTCTTCCGAGTGTCTCCGTGGAGAGGAGTTCTCAGATTTGGCCGTAAGGGCAAATTGAGTCCTCGGTATATCGGTCCGTATGAGATTACCGAGAGGATCGGACCATTGGCCTATAGATTGGCATTGCCGAGTGAGATGTCTCAGTTGCATGACGTCTTCCATGTGAGCATGCTTCGGAGATATCGTTCTGACCCGACTCATGTGATTCTGGCTCAGGAGATTGAGATAGCTAGTGATCTGAGTTGTGTAGAGGAGCCGGTGCGGATTATTGGATCGCGGGTCAAGCAGTTGAGATCCAGAGTGATTCCATTGGTGAAAGTCCTTTGGAAGAATCACTCATCTGAGGAGGCGACTTGGGAGACTGAGGAACACACGAGGAGGCAGTACCCTCACTTGTTCGATCAGTCAGGTAAGAAATTTCGGGACGAAATTTTTTTTTAGGAGGGGAGAATTGTAACATCCCGTCATCGATGGGATGGGTACAGTTCATTTTATACGTATTTTTACACGTGCATGCATTATTGCATTATGTATAATTGGCTATGACTGTACTGGCATTCGTACGTACATACATATATGACATATTTTCGGTTTGATTTGGATGACTTGGATTTGGAAATGATTAGTGCAAGTGTGATAATTAGGTCAAATTAGGCTTGAGAATTGAATTTGAGTTAGAAATGAAAGTTAGGAAATTAAATTATGAAATTGGAGTATACGATTATGAGTTTTCTATTTTTGAAGATTTATAGGAATTTTTTTGAAATTTTTGGAGCAATAGGCCCGGACCGAAAAATTGATCAATGACTGGTTAATTGGATTTTCGATTCTGAAATTGATTATCCAATGGCACGGACAGGTTAGAAATTTGATTTGAGAAATTAGGGTTTAGCCATTGGAATTCGAGAGAAATTAAAATTAGAAACTGACTCGAGGTGGTTCGGATCGGACTTATGGCAACTAGATTTGCCAAACAAGCCTTAAATTCCTTAGGTTTATAACCTTTCTCCTTTGAATTTGACAATCACGATGCTTGGCTTTTGAAAGAAGAAATTTTCTCCTTCCTTCATCGTGATCTCTTCCCTTGATTTCTCCTTGGTTTCTTCTTATTCTTTGCTTCCTCTTCCATCTTAAATCTATCATTTGGTTTGGTGTTGAAAAGATGGAGATGGGTTTGGGTTTTGGAGTTACCGTGGGTGTTGATTTGGCTTGAGACTTGGATTATCTTGGTGATTTGGAAGGAGTAGAAGCTTAATCAAGTAAGTTCCTACTTATTCATGTTTTAAATAGTTTGATTTGAGCATTGGATTAAGGTAAAAATAGTTGAGAATTTATAGATTTTCGGATGATGTAGGGTTAGGGAAAATGTTGATTTTGATTTTGGGTAATTGTTGAATAATGGTTATTTGGTGAATCTAAACTTAGGAATGAGTTGTGTTAAGTGTAAAATGTTGTTTTGGAGTGTTTAGAATGGAAAGGAATGGATTAGAACTGAAAAATCGGGGAATTTCTAGGTTCTCTGGGCGATTCTGCGATTGCACGCCGCGGCACACGAAGAACACGCCATGCGAGCAAAAGGAAAGTATGCTGCTTGCCGCATGACGAGCGCTGGGTGCGCCAAGAAAAGAAGCGGCCAGCGTCCGACGCAGCACAATGCGTACGCCTCGGCGAAGGCGTAGAGAAAGGAGCTCGCCACGGCGAGGGAACTGGCGCCGCGGCGAGGAGAGCCAATTTTCGAAAATATAATTTTTGAGGTTTTGAATTTTGGGATTTAGGAATTTGATGGTTCAATTGATTATGGATTAAATTCAATTTGGAGATTATGAATTCGAGATTTAGAACTTGTGATCGGAAATTTCGGATTAGTGTCGGGAATGTCATCACATGTATAGTACGTACATTATTTGATTCATATGCATCATTGAACATTGGAATGGATACAATTAGTAATGTTATCTATGTTTTGATTATTATCGAGGTGCCAGTGGATCGCCGATTGTTCGACGTAGGTGAGACTTCCCGGCAGTAGCTCAGAAGTTCTGAGGTGAGTAACCTAGTTGGTTCCTCAACCTATATGTGTTACATTGTATGCAATTATGCCATGTGGAGTTAAGGATGGATTCTTTGTGTTTGTTTTGATTGATTTCGGACCACAGGTGTTCGAAATATTTGGGTTGTGCCATAGAAGTGTAATTTGTGTATAAATTGTTTATAATTGGTTTCAAATGGTGGAATTTAGACATATGAAGTTCTATAGTGATGCATGTATTGTAAATTGGATATGTGCATTGTTGGATCCCATTCCCGGAACCCAACCTCGAAACAGTACCATCATACATACCTGTAATCCGATGGAGTTGCCTTAACCTTCATCGATTCATCTTCTTGCAATGATACCACAAATGTTGGATCCTGTTCTCGGAATCCGTCCGTTGAACCAGAACATTGGCGAACATCACAGAAATCGTGAAGCTTACAATCTCGTGCCATTCCTACATTCCTTTTTCCATAATACATCTCGTTGCGGTATATAAATACATATGCATAACCAAAATTTACAATCCAAAAATCATATCATAATCATAGCTCCCTCGAGTAAACTAAATTCTTACTCAATCCAGTCCGTACACACAATTGCGAACTTCCACTAGTGATCAACCATACAATATCCACTTTCATCAAAGAATAAATTTACAAGTTCCCATGGCATACCAAGCCACAATATATCGATTCTAAAATTTCCAATACCAATGCAATTGAGAACAATACAATAAACACACATAGAAATCGAAACCTTCACTTCCCTTCACCCGATCTTCTTCTCATCACCTGTGGATGGGAATGAAGGGGGGTGAGCTTATAGCTCGTGGGTAACAGGTTTATAACGAAGAACAAGGAAAACCGTTGAAAAAGTTCATTTGTTGTACAAAAATCATAATAAGTTCATAAAACGCTTTACTCCCAATTTCTCAGTCAAATCCGAAGTTCTGAGTTCAAACCCATAGTTGAAAAGTGTCATTGCATAGTGAAAAATATTATCACATCAACACAATATGTTCAATCAATCATCAATATCAAATGCTCAAGTTATGCACATGCTTGACAATTCATAGATGCAATGCACAAACAAATGGCTCGAGAGTTCCGTAAACGATCCGCATAAACCGGAGTTAAATCCGTAAATAAAACGAGTCCGATTTCTCAAGGATCTCGTGGCCTCAAGCGGGCAGCCGGGAGAAGGCTATATGTCGACGTGCACGTGACTCCATCCGTAACTCTCTTACCCAAACAAAGCACATAATCCATTCGTTTCATGCTCAAAGCATGTTATCAAAGCTTTCATACTTTTCATGCTCTATTCTTTCTTTTCCGAATATACAAAATGCCATGAAGTTTTCCAAGGCATGACATAAAATGTTCAATGCATTTTCATTTCTATTTTGAAATTCATCAGAAAAGTTCATAGGCTGAAACATGTAGAAATTTTGAAAATCATTCAATAGAAACAAAATGATATTTATGAAGTAATTGAAATCATTCTTGATTTGGGAGAAAACTTTAGTGGCTCAATACTAAATCTTAAACATGAAACCCACCTGAAATCCTTGCTCAAATACATGCTTAAAAGATACCTCATCTTGATCCTCTTGCCTTCCTTGATTTCCTTAATCAAATGCAAAATTCCTATTCAAATAGGAATACAAATTAGGAACCCAAAAATCACACATTCACTAAGATAAATTCTAACTAAACCCAAACTCTGCCAAAATCCAAACATTCGGGTCACTTTTTCCAAAAAAGTCCTCATTGTCTTACATTTCTATTGACTCCAAAAGCATTCAATTTGATTCAAAAACCCGAAAGTTATACCCCAAACAAAACAAGAATCTATACCCAACTTCTGACCAAACTTTAAGATTCTTATAATCTGACTTTCAATTTCAGTGCTTTATAAAACTTGTAGAACTTTGACTCTATTTTCCAACGAATCAAAAATCACCTCATTTGGATATCTACACCAAAAGATATACCCAAAAATATATCAAAAATCATTTTTTGGAAGGACTGGGGGGCTCGCCGCGACGAACGAACCTGCTCGTCGCTGCGAAGGCCAGGCTCATCGCGGCGAGCACAAATGTGTGCGTCGCGACGTGCTCGCCACACGCACGTCGTGACGTGCACATTTGTGCGCCACGGTGTGCACATCATATTGTGCACACCGCGACGTGCACCCTGTGCATGCAGCGTCACCATATTCTCTGCACGCTGCGGCATGCTCTAGCGCACGTCGCGACGTGCGGGTCAAAATTACGACTCCGAACCCCATTTTTCTGCATTTTTCGACTTTAATCTTTACCCAAAATCAGATGCAACACATCTAAACCTTAGATCATATCTTATAATACATTTCTAACCCATTAACACTTCAAAAACAACCACAAAATCATAAACCCAAAGAAACCTATCCATTTTTCATCGAAAACCCTAAAACCACCGATTCTCACCCATTCCACATCCTTTAAGTTTAATCTAACCATAACAAGAGTAAACGAAGCAAAACTTACCCGAAAGGACTTTGAATCTGTCGGAAATCGCTTAGGCAAGCAAACCCTCTTTCTCTTCTTTTCTCCAAGCTTACGACACTCTCTGCTCTCTTTTCTCCTTCTTTTCTTTTCTTTCTTCTATTTTTTTCCTTTTCTAACTCTTTCTTCTTCTTCTCTTAATTTCTACTTACTTATCAAATTTCCATCTTGCCCCTTTCACTTAAACCTTAGACCTTCTATCTTTAAGTGCCATGACCAAAATACCCTTATACATTCTTACCATTTTTAATACAACCAAACTAGAAAATAAATTCGACCAACATTTACATAGCAAATAGGTCTAAAATTTTATCCATCAACCCTCATAATTATTTAAATCATGCTTAATGCAATACGAAAAAATTCAGGGGGCCAACATGCATACATGCATAGAAGTATGATCAGATAAAGGTAGTTGTGACCGGTGCAGCCACCGTATTCAGAGCTTTAAGCTCAACGCACAGGGCTTCGTGCCCAACGATTTTCAGAGCTTTATGCTCAATGTATTAGGGATTTTGAGCCCAATGTTTTCAGAGCCAATGACTCAACGTATATGAGCTCAGGCGCACGGTCACAACAACGAAAGAAATTGAAAGAGTCACATGCACATTGCATATATGAATGTTCAAATGTGAATTGTATGAAAGGCGTATCGCCTTATAAATGTGAAATTGACTGCATGTGATTTCTGTATGTGATATATGTACGATATTGTGTGAACGTTTGAATATGCATGAGTTGGGTGGACCATCGATGATGGTTTCTCACTGAGTTCGCAAACTCACCCAACATTGCATTTATTTTTCAGGACAGCGATAGTTTGACTCCTAGCTCCAGTCAGTGTGACTTTTCCTACTGTGTGTGTGCCGGTAAGAGGAGCATGGCCCACAGGTCTGTCAGCTGGGGATCTTTTAGGATATTTTGGGGATGACCTAGTTAGGAGTTATTACTGTTTATTTTTGGTTTGTACAATTGTAAATATGACCGAATGGTGTATTTATGGTTTTAAGAAATGAAATGAGAAGTACTGTTGGGTTTTAAAATTTAGTAATTTTGATATCACTGCTTTATTATATTGATGCCATGAGGTTTATAGAAATGATCGTTTGGTAGTGCACCCTCATCGTAGGTTATACATCAGTACGACCTACGGGCGTCCCGGTGTATACTCTACGGAGAGGGGGCGCTACAACTTCTTTGCAAAAGGAAGCAAGAAAAGCAAAATAAAAGTAAGTGGATCCAGGTGGAATTCAACCTACATACTGCGGAAAGACATTAGACATGTAGCAATAGTGCAAATCTCACTTCGAACATATCTTGCAACAAGAGAAACATGTTTAAATGTAGCATGCATAGATACTCTTATTGAGGGAGGAACATTGATATAGAGGAATGCAAAAAGTAAGCTGGGAGCATGACATCTCACGTGAGCATTTAGTTACCGTGCGCAAGGCCTGATCTTAAGTTAATTAAATTTCCTTTTAAGGTGGTGCTAGTTTAACTTTTATTTGTAGTAATTCCATACTGTTTTAATTCCTTGTAAGGTATTGATTTATGTCTTATTACTAATAATTCCTTTTATTTTTTGAAAAAATGTTATCGTTTAATGTTTTGGGTGAAACCTAAATAGAATAAAAATATGTGTTCTATTCATAAATCTAAAGTTCTATATTTATATTTTCCTTAATATTATAATTTACGAATAAATATTCACATCTTTAAAGTATATTAAGTAAAGTTTGAATTGAGAATTTTTAGGGCTTTCATTTATTTATCTTGATTATATGGTAATTTATGTCGATGGGAAAATTTTGGATAAAATGTATTTCTTAAGTATGTCTCACATATCATTTTCAAAATTGTTTTGAAGTGACTAAAGAGTTATTATCATGATAAGTGGTTTAAATCGTAACATATTCTTATGAAGAGGATAAAATAAGAGTAAAGATGGTTAGTAGATATGGGTCCTTTATCTAGCTTTTATAAATATACTTGTATATCATCAGTTAGGGATAAATGAAAGTTAAAAGACTCTTCCATATAAAAATACAAGCTTTCTTTATATATTATTCTCTGCATTTCTATGATGTTATATGAGTGAGAAGTGATTATGAAATAATATTATCTAACATTTATAATTTTTCTAATGCTATTTTAGTTAGCATCATCACTTCTTTTACCTTTCCATTTTATTTTAGTATCATATTATTTTGGTTGGGGCCACTAGCTCTAAAATTTTAATATAAACCATATTGACATGATGATTTGCTGAAAAATACTTTCTGGACTTTGGTAATTTGCATTCCACATCATAATTGCAAGCATTGGTTAAATGGGATTGCAGTATCCATAAAAATTGCAAGTACAAAACTTTATACATCATGAAGTTCATAGCTTGGATCAGAGAGTGCATCACCTCCCCTTCCTACTCCATTCTAATCAATGGATCACCTTCCAAATTCTTTAGAGGAAAATTAGGCCTTAGACAAGGTGATCCACTTTCACCACTCTTATTCATTCTTTGTATGGAAGCTTTATCTAGAAGTTTACATGAAGGCATCACAAGGAGTCCTTCTTTCAAATACCACTAGAGGTGTAAACATCTTCAACTTACCCATTTACTATTTGCAGATGACCTACTTTTGCCCTGCCATGCTGACTTGAACTCAGTGCAAACTCTGCTAAAATTGTCTGGCTACTTTTTCTAAGTTATCTGGAATGCACATGAACTCAACCAAGAGCAATTTTTTTTATCCCCTGATATGGTGTCTTTGAGTCCTCAAACAAAAGGTATCTCAGGTCTTAAGTAAGGAAATCTCCCCTTCCGGTAGTTGGGGGTGCCTCTTGTAACTGGAAGTTTGTCAAAAAGAGAGTGTTTACCTTTATTGGAAAAAATAGATCTCAGGATTAATAATTGGACTCATAAACACCTTTCTTATGTAGGTAGGCTCCAATTAGTGGTTTCATTACTCTCAACTATCCAAGTTTAATGGTATTCTATCTTTATCCTTCCTTCCTCAATCTTGAAAATAATAGAGTCAAAACTTAGAAATTTTTTGTGGGCTGGAAAATCCACTAAAAACTCTCATGCAAAAGTTAAAGTGGAGTGATCTTTGTAGGCCGTAGAGGGAGGGAAGTTTAGGTATGAAACATCTTTCATCTTGGAATGTTGTGCTGTTAGGGAAAAGAATTTAGTTTCCGTTTCATGATAAAGAAACCATGTAGGTCAAATGGGTTCACACAATCGTTCTGAAAAGAAAAAACTTATGGATTGTTCGTCCTAGTTATAATAACTCTTGGAGTTGGCGAAAGATCTTACTAACGAGGGATAAATTAGGGAACCAATTCAAATTTATGATAGGAAATAGTCACATTACTTTATTATGGTAGAATCCATGGCACCTTAGAGGAATATTGAAGAATTTCTACACACCGAGAGTGATCAATGGGTCAGAGCTTCCTATGCAAACAACAATTTAAGCAATAATCCAACCTAATGAGTGGCGTTGGCAAGAGATAAACCTACTCGGAAATCTTGAGCCTCTACCTTACCTACCAAATTGCTTTACTCTTGATTGTTTGGAATGGTTGGGTAACCCATCAAAATAGTACACCAATACCTCAGCCTACAAGTTATTGAGAACCCCATCGTAGAAGGTTCCTTGGCACAACCTAGTCTGGTGTAAAAGCAATAGCCTTAGGTGCTCCTTCATATTATGGTTGACATTCCTTAAAAAATTGCCAATTCAGGATAAGCTTCTATACCTACAAACACCAAACAATTGTTCCATGTGTATATCGGATAATGAGACCATAGAGCATCTATTTTTTCAATGTTCTTTTGCTAAAGCAGTGTGGGTCAATTGCCTTAACTACTTTCAGCTCACTTCACCAACCTTTACTCCATTCCAATTTGGCTCAATCAACCAGAAAACAACCGAAACTGTAACACAAACCTTTTAAGCATTATCCTTTCAGTTACCATCTACAACCTTTGGGGAGAAAGGAATGCTAGAACCTTCAAAAATGAGGCCATGGAGGTGGGAAGCCTATAAGCCAAGGTAAGAATGGGATGATTTATATTTTTTAACAATTTTGTGCGGGTGCTTTTTTCAGATTGCCTATAGGTGGGCATCAAATCTCACTTAAGAAAAAGGAAACCAATCCAAAGAAATGCCTGGTCGATTCAGCAGAAGCAACACAGACAGGACCAATATTAACAGCTCTTTTACAGAAACATAGCACTATTCACTTGGAAGGCACCCCACAGTTCCCAGAAATGAGGATATGAATAAGGAACACTAACTTGACAATAAACAAAGACATACACAAGTGCAACTCTTCTTGTACGATCTTGGACTGATAGCTTAGGCGGTGATGTATAAATTTGCTTGTTATGATGGTGGAATAGATGTGGCTTTACTGGACTATGTAGATGACATAGATATTTAGATAGGCAAGGAAACTTGGAAGAAAGGTAAAATTGAATATGATAATTGAGTGTGTGGATAAGCAGTATGAAATTAGGTATTGTGAAGCTTTTTGGTAGCAATGGGTTGTTGGTTCGGTAGATATGGCTACGTACATAACATTTTATTTTTATGTATAAAATTTCTTCTGATTTATCAAAAAAACAAAGTTGTAGTCAATAATTTGATGATAGTTGAATTTATTTCATGCTATAAACCCTTTGTAGCTCTTACAAAAATAACTAAGTTTTGACTCTTTAGAATTGAATAAAATCTCAATTTCTGAAAACCAAAAATAAAAAAAATGTCAATTACGAGGTTAGATGTTTTTCATTCCAAATGTCCTGCGTGAAAAAGTTAATGTACGTGATGTCATAAAAGTGTTCAAGTCCACGTTTTAACTAGAAAAAGGATAACTAATAGGGGAGCTCAGCTAGAAGGTAAAATGTATATAAAAAATTGTGATAATTATTTAATAATAATGAGTGATGTCACATTTTGTTGCCGAAGGCCAATTCTCTATGCATAATGTTAAAGGGTACCTCAATCTGATTTTACAGGAAAAAGAACTGTTAGTTCTATGCAATGGGATTATATAAGTTATTGCATTTGGTAATTCAAGTAGAAATGTTTGTCTCTAAGCTTGTCGACCGTACATATAGATGGCTTGATCAGGAACTGTTGGACATGCGACCCGGTTGGTCTACGCATTTTAACACAACCTTGTTAAGAAACAATAACAAAATGTCCATTTGTCTGCAATTACCGAATTCTTTCCGCTAAATTCAAGGGCGGAATTTCAGTAATTATGTATAGATATTTGCATATAATATGAACAAGCTGTCAAGTGTCAACTCTTGATGAACTTTCCACTCTCCTCGTTTTACATATCCATCAAATATAAATTCTGAAGATCCTGGTTACAATTGACAGCTTGTTTTTAGCTATATTGACGTGTGAAAAAGAATGTATTATTGGTACCTTGGAGATAGTGTAATACCAGATGGACATATTTAATATGAAGGCCTGTTGTCTATTTCCTCTCTGCTATTTGTTTATTTCCTCCTGTGTGACCAGTTATGTACTTTAAGTATATAATATCTGCTTCTTACCTAATTATCGTAAGGCTCAACCACTATTTATTGTCCTTAAGAGGTGAATTCAGCTAATAAGGGAGTTCTTTTCCTTTCTTGAAGAAGATATCAAGTTCAGTCTCCTCCCTAATTTTTGGTGAGCAACGTTTTCTGTCAAGGTCAGCCACTTAGTTTCATATTTATTTTCACTAATTAATGTTCCCTAGCAATATCTCTCTTCATACAGCTCCTGGGTCACATTGACATGGTAATTAGCAAGAGAAAGAAAAAAGATGAGTTAAGCATCTCCATCGACTGCCTTCCTCTCCACTAGAAAAGCTGACAAATTCCATGGGGCAGGCACTCACTGTCACAGTCAAATCATTCACCCTCACCTTGACCAAATATCGCATGTCATCCTATTAGGGATGGACCATATGCACACGAATCTTAATTATATATATTTAACATTAATGAACGTGAGATTGTATTATGTTAAATACAGCTCATTTAGTATCTCGCAGAGATTTGGAGGAAATATTTTGTAATGGTTGATATCATCCTTAATGTCATTCAAAACATTTGTCAAACATCAAACCCTAATTTCCTTGTCTTCTTTCTGACTTCAGTAAGTGCAGTCTAGCTGCCTCTTTATTTCTTTGACTCTGTACCTTGAGATTAACTTAACAACTTCTTTCTTTGAATATAGCTGGAGGGCATTTGTTTAAATATATAGTTAATGTCAACTTGAAAAGAGACTAACACTGTGCTAATAAATTGACCACGTGAGATTAGTTCCCGGAATGCTAAAGTATTCTCCATATATACAAACAAAAATATGCATATACCTTTTTTTTTAAGATTCGAGGAAACCCCGTAGGCGGGTCAAACGGGTACACTTCTCTGAGGACCCAACTGGCGCACCACCCCACAAATGGGCGCACCTTATCATTGAGGGTCCAACTAGTTCTCCATCTACAGGTAAAACTCCGGCTGCCCCAGGCTCTTACAAGAGGGGTTAGCATGGAATCGAACCTGGGACCTAACCAAAGTCAAGCCCCGCTCTCAACCATCTAGCACAGTTATGGGAACTATATCTAGTCGTTATTCACGGTGTTATGAACTTACTAGCAGATTAACTCTGAGCAAATACGCAGTGAAAATGCCCACTAAATTTATGCGCAGGACAAATTTTAACGTCATAATTAAATAATAAATAATATCATAATGTAATGAAATAAGCATTGGTTGAGAGAAGAAATAAGATGAAATAACTTTCTTTGATATACGCTTAAAATAATTTACATGTCTACTACTTATATCTGCAGTATAAAGATACCTTAATCTAAAAGATATTTAATTTGTCTTTCATAAAATTTCCCTATCTAGAAGTTAACTTTTTTGAGATGGTTGACCATCTTTATCATTCGACTAGTTTCATACATCTGGATGTAGCGAAGTTCATGTGAACTATTATGTGCCTTTTTATTTCGTGCATGGTATCCCATAAGTAATTCATGTAGTTGATTTTGATGATGATATGTTTCCTTTATGACACTTTTCAAATATCTTTTGCGCTTGAAATAGCTGGAATTCATATCTGTCATTAAGATAATCAAATTAGTTTATAAATGTCATAATGATTTCACAACTTTATTGAGAAGCAAGAATAAGAGGAAGGTTGGAGTGGAAGAATGCAGCAGAGAATAAGGAGGGAACCCATAAAAAATGGCGTGTAAAGATAAAGAAACGGTTTTGTTGAAATTATAAATTGAAAAGATTGGGATCAAAAAAGTAAGGGACAAAAGAATCAATTACTGACCTGAACGGTTGTTCTTTGTTTGTTGAAATAGAAGAGGTAACCTTGACTGTTGTTATCTTTCTGGAATGGAGAATGCGATGTATTTAGATTAAACAAGGAGAAGGCAAAAGAAGAGGGTAGGGGACCGTGTGGCAGTTGAGGCTTGAAGAGTTGCGCGGTATTAAATGAAGAAGGCAAAAGAAGAGGGTAGGAATAGCTGAGATTTGAAGAGTTGCGCGATATTAAATGATGGGCGGCACTCGAAGATGATAAAGCGAAGCGGAAATGATTTTCCTAGAGATATGTAAAAAATAACTGACATATGTAGAGAGTAGGAAGACATCTGAATGTTGGGTTTTGAAGAATAAACTCAGTTGTATTAAATAATGACATCTCAATGTTTGGTTCATACATTTGTTGTATTAAATAATGACATCTCAATTTCTGGTTCATACATTTTGAGGCTTACCGTGTGAAATCTATCAGCTATCAATTGAAACGTCAATCTCTATTCTGGTCCTATTCTTCTCTAATTCTCCTCATGTTTGCTTACTTCTGTAATACGTTATTGGCAGTATTTGACATTATTATAACAGGTAGAAGATTATTCATAGATTTTGGAGGTTACCGTGACTTTCCTTGCGACAAGTAAAATTTTTTGGCGATCTTCAGAAATCTATCACCTATGAATTGAAACGTCAATCACTGTTCTTGTCCTGTTCTTGTCTAAATCTCCTCATGTTTTCTTACTTCTGCAATACGTTATTGGCAGTATTTGACATTATTATAGCAGCAAGAAGATTATTCGGTACAAGAAAAACACATCTCAATGTCTGTTCATAGAATTTGGGGGTTACCGTGGCTTTCCTTGCGACAAATAAAAAATTTTGGCGGTCTCCAGAAATCTATCACCTATTAATTGAAACGTCAATTTCTATTCTGGTCCTCTTCTTCTTTAATTCAAATTAGTCCGTGAAAAGAACCAAAGTTGGGTTTATTTAATAGTAACCATAAAACCAATGCATAAATACAGGAAAACATTAAAGTGAGATGCAAGCAAAAGTCATAAAAAGATGAACATTAATCTTCTATTATGTAGCATATTATACACATTTGTTAAGTTATTGTGTAGCATAATATACACATTTTTTAATTGCATTAAGGAGCTCAAAATTTACATCTCCCTATTAATGATTATAGTATAGTGAATTAATTAATTAATTGAAACGATAATTAGCTTGCTATAAGCGTGGAGGCAAAAGTAAGACATGGTGCACAGATAAAAATAAGTCAAAAGTAAGATGAAGTGGATAGGCAAAAGTGAGATGAAGCGGAGAAGTAAAACATTAGACGATTGAAACTAAGAAGAAACAGAGTAAAAGTAAGATGACAGAAAAGTCAAAGTAAGACGATAGAAACTAAAACAAAGCAGAGTCAAACTAACACGATAGAAAAGTCAAACTAAGACGATGGAAACTAAGACAAAGCAGAGTCAAATTAGGAAGAAATATAGTCAAACTAAGACAAAGTGTGGAGACAAAAGTAAGATGAAGTGGAAAGAAAAAATTTAGACAAAGCGGAGAAACAAAAATAAGACGAAGCCACGAGACAAAACTGAGATGAAGTGGAGAAGACAAAATAAGACGAAGCGCGGATAGAAAGTGAGACAAAGTGTGAGGAGCAAAATCAGATGAAGCGTATGTAGTTCGAAAAATGGCAAATGCAAAAAATATATAATTGTATTTAGGGTTGGATGATTTGCAAAAAGCATCCAGTAAACATTTCTGTTACTTATCTACTGGTAGGTTTTCCAGCAGAACAAAACAACAAAATCAGATAACGCGGAAGTTGGTTTCTTGAAGTGCTTGCTGTATCAGAGCTTCAGCCTTCGATGGCAACCTCTTTATTTGTTGCAGAGCTTGAGGAAGATTGCTGATTATCTTCTCTCTTTTTGGGTGCCATGATTTTTTGGTATAGCTTGTCAAGTTTCTCGTAAGACTCTGCAATCTTTTTTATTCTTTCTCTGGGATCCACATAACTTCGTTGTTCTAGGGAATCCATATTTCTGTGAAATAATTGACAATTCCAGAAAACTGATCAAGTAATATATATTATTGTTACCATCTACGTGTTGGAAGATAATTTTTACACCAGTACCTGTAATAAAATCAGTGAAATTAATCTAACGAACTGTAGATGGTTTATTCTGTGATTGCTTGTTATAAAAACTAATTATAGCTTGGCAATGTGAGGTTGGAGACAATAGTAAGGCGAATGCTGGTTTACCTTAGCAGTGGAAGAATGCGGGAAAAAATGAGGACGAAACGTATAAATAACATGGATCGTAAAGATAAAGAAAGGATTTTGTTGAAATTATAATAAAAAAATTTGGGAAAAAAAGTAATGAAGAAAAGAATTGCTTACTGAACTGAGAGCTTACTCTTTGCTTGTTGAAATAGAAGACGTAACTTTGACAGTTGTTATCTTCTTAGAAGGGAGGATGTGATGAATTTAGGTTAAACAAGAAGAAGGCAAAAGAAAAAGGTAGGAATTTTTTGATTGAAGTTAAGAGGAGAAAGGTTTCAAAGTTTAAATATAGAGGTATCAGCGGAATGTCTGGCAGAGGAGAAATATGATCGTGTAATAAAATATTAAAGTTGAAGAGTTGCACGTTATTAAATGAGGGGCAGTACTGGAAGATGATAAATGTGTAGAGAAAAGGAAGACATCTGAATGTTGGGTTTTGAATAATAAACTGGGCTGTATTAAATGATGACTGCTACATTAAAAAGGTTAAAGAGAAGCGGATGTACAAGGCATCTAATCTGTAGAGTCAAACTAAGACGAAGTGCGGAGACAAAAGTAAGACGAAGTGGAAAGACAAAAATTAGACGAAGTGTTAATTAATCGTTATCATGTTTGTTTAATAATAATAAGTGTAATTAATAAATGACAAAAAAATAAACACTGACGAAGAATTCGACAATAGAAGTTGCCTTTTAATCGAAAGTCGGGACGGTGCATCGAAAAGAAAAGTCGGCTAAATAAATGATTCCATATTTAAGGCGAAGCAATTGAGACGCTGAGAAGGAAGATGGAGCAATTGGAAATCGGACGTTTCTAATCAATGCTTAGGTCTCACAATCGTCATAAATTCTAAGAAGGGTTAGTCAATTCGTTTACTCCAAGAAGGATTATGGAATTGGTAAGTGAAATTTAATGCGAGTTGGAAATGACATCAACTCAACTGGTTTAAATAAAGAAGAACAAGACGAAGCGCAAAGACAAAAATAAAAGGAAGCTGAGAAGCAAAAATAAGTTGAAGTGGAAAGACAAAAGTAAGACGAAGCACGGAGAGAAAAGTAAGAGGAAGCGGAGAAGCAAAGATAAGACGAAGAGCGGAGACAAAAATAAGACGAAGCACGAAGACAAAAATAAGATGAAGCGCGGAGACAAAAGTAAGAGGAAGCGATCGTAACACGAAGGGGAAATTAACGAGAAGTTGCACTGGCAAAGGTTAGCGAATCTGACTTCGATTATTTTTTAGGGAAAGGACCGACCGGGGATAAACTTCCCTTCTTTTATGAATCTTGACTTGGGAAGAAACTATTCTTAGTCCGTATTATTTTTGCCTCTCCGCTTCGTCTTATTTGTATCTTTGCACTTCGTCTTGTTTTTGTCTCGACGATTCGTCTTATTGTTTCTTCTCCGCTTTGTCTTACTTTTGCCTTTGGACCTTGTCTGACTTTTCTATCTGAATTATAATGATAAACATAATCAGAAATTGATTTTGCTTATAATAATATTAGAAAGTGATGAACTATATTGGTAAGGCCGAAGAAAAGTAAGACGAAGAGAAGATGAGGCCAACCAGCGAAAGTGAAAGTGAGACGGAAACAAAAGTCAAACTAAGATGAAAAGAAAGTCAAACTAAGACGAAACGCAGGGAGAAAAGTAAGACGATGCGCAAATGCGAAAGTAAGACGAAGCGGAGAGGCAAAGTAAGACAAGAGTAGATACAATGGAATTTTTGACAATAATAAAAATAAAAAACACGAATATATGAATCAAGTTGAATAATAATAATGATAATAACAACGAATTGAATTATCATGATTAAAATAAATTAAAATTGATTTTCCAGATAATAATAATATTAGAACGTGATGAACCGTATTGGTAAGGGTGAGGAAAACTAAGACGAAGAGAGAATGAGAGGAAGCAGTGAAAGCGAAAGTTAGACAGAACCAAAGTCAAAGTAAGACGAAGCGGAAATCAAACTAAGATGAAGCACGGAGACAAAAGTAAGACAATGTGCAAAGGCAGAAGTAAGACGAAATATGTCTTTGTTATATTTGTGGTTTCTTAAACACTTATATATGAAGTGCGGATAGAAAAGTCAGACAAGTTTAAAGGCAAAAGTAAGACGAAGCGGAGAAGCAACAATAAGACGAATCGCCAAGAGAAAACCAAGACGAAGTGCAAAGACACAAATAAGAAGAAGCGGAGAGGTAAAAATAAGACGAAGCGCGTGCAATGCCAAAAATAAGACGAAGTGGAGAACCCAAATGAAGGGGAAGTGCGTTGACAAAACTAAGACGAAGCGATTATATGAAGATAATAATTATATGAATAAAAACAAATATGCAATGAAATGTTATTATGATTATATATGTAAATATAATAAGAAATATATATATTAGTGATTCAGATTATTTAATACATTAATGTAAATAGTATTATTCCTATTAGGTATAATATAATTTTTGGAAATAATAAAAATAAAGAAAAGATAATTGCTATATCAATAAAAACAAATATGCAATGAACCGTTATTATGATTATATAAAAAAAATACGAATATATGAACGAAGTTGAATAATAATAATGAATTTACTAATCATGATAAAAATAAATAGAAATTGATTTTGCAAATAACAATAACATTAGAAAGTGATGAACCATATTGGTAAGGGTAAAGAAAACTAAGATGAATTGAAAATGAGATGAAGCAGGGAAAGAGAAAGTGGGACGGAACCAGCAGTCAAACTAAGACGAAGTATAGAGGAAAACGTAAGACGAGTTGCAAAGGCAACAGTAAGACGAAGCGGAGAGACAACAATAAGACGAATCGCGGAGAGAAAAGTAAGACAAATTGGAAAGACAAAGATAAAAAGATATTTAAAATGAACAATTGAAAATGAAACTTTAAACCAGAGGTAGATTAACTTGTAAATCGTCTGAAATCATTCAAAACACACCACAATCTGACATTAAAAGTTCATGAGAATCTAGGTTTTTCCTATTATGACGAGTGTCTGTAGTGGATTGTGCGTCTGATTGTGGAGTACATTCGATGCTGCCGATCGGCTTATCCATTTGTGACGGCGAGTTGTATTCAACATCGGAGAATTTTTTTTCAAGGCATTGTTTAGCTGATGAAGAAGATTCAGGATTTTTTTTTTCTGAAAATATCATAAATCAGCATATATTAAGGAAGTGATATAAGGGGAGATCACTGCAAACTAAATGACATGTATAGAAATAATAAAAGATGATGTTATAGATAAAATAAAAATGAAGGACGAATCAAAAGGACCTGAGATGGGTGAAAGTGAAGTCTGTTGTAGTTCATGAGCATCAATTTTGTGGCAGTAAACAACAATAAATTGTTGCACGCCATCTGATGACTGAGTGTTTGCTGGCTTCATGTGGAGAAGAAAGGTATCGATTTTCAATTGTGCATGCAGTTTCTCTAACGGGAGATCCATGTTCTTATAATGCAAAACAATAAATCTCCATTGTCAGTGGAATAAGTACATGAAGATATTTTGGCCTGATTAAATTGGAAATGTAGATGAACGAAGGAATGGAAAATGTAACCTCATTGTAATATTTCATAGCCTCAATGGCGGTGAAGTTTAAAAGTTTCTCAACGAGGTCACCGAAAATCGAAGCCGTGATAGTTCTGGTATCGTCGATCAAATCCATGTCATATCAGCACCTGTACAATAAAGTCAGAATAGTTAAAAAGCAAGAGTGTGGGCAAAAAAGAAGTGCAGGTGACATGGAAGTAAAAAAGTGAAGTGAAAATTTCGAAATGCACAGGGAAGGAATAAGCAACAAATGGAAGATTGCAAATAGAAGGTAGAAACCTTGACTCTGTTGTTCATTTTTCTTTACAGTAATTACAAGTGAAGAGAACTCCACATGCAGTAGCTATAGATCGGAAGCATTTGTTGCATGCCATATACCAGAATTTTTTCAAAATGTGTTAGAAGGAAATTTTCGCTTCCGTCCATGATATCTAGGGAAAAATCGATAAGAACATTCAAAGGAAGAGGTTTTAAATTCAATATCTCACAAGAATATGCAGAAGTGATTACTTTGGTGGTAGAATCTAGAGACATGATCTTCGTGATTTTTTGGTGAGATCTAGAAGATATATTTGGATTATATCTGAAGTAAGATCATCCATTGACGAGGTTTCTGATCTCGCTGTTATTTCGTTGTGCCTTGTAAGATAATAATTATATAGGTTAAAATATAAAGAATTTAAAAAATTGTATAATTTGTAACGAAATATTAGAAACGTTGTATGTAACATAATGGATTATCAATTTTTCAGATTTGTAACTTTGTGTATCGGTGAGTCAACAATGATTGCTGAGTCGAACCACGTTGACAATGCAACACCTAACATTTGAAAATGAATGTTTAAGATAGAATAAAAAGGGACAGAGTAAGATGTGTTATTATGAGGAAGGAAAAATACCCTTAAAGAAGTTGACTTTGAGCCTTGTACAAACAATAACTGGATGAGAGTGAAGTGATTCCGTAATCTGCTGGCCCTCGTTCTCAACAAAAGAATTCCAAAGTGATAGTATGACTGTTTGTTACCTAATGAAAAACAAGAGATTACGGAAAAATGTTAATTTTGTTTACCTTTAACGCAAAATATTAACAAAGATATAGAGTGAGAATTACTCTTTATTCATGATAACAAATTTTTGTACAGTTGAAGCTTTTCCGTCTTTGATGATTTCTTTTTTTTCCAACACTTCAATGACAACGGCTAAAATATCTATCACGTGTTAAAGATTAATGTAATCAGTAATGGAAAAGTTTTTTGAAGATTGTATGAACAAATATACTAAGCATCTAACCAACAGATTTTTGTTTGTCGTCCACATAATCCATAAGACTTTGGAAAGGTGTGAAGTCGAATTTCAGAGGGATGATTGCATTGTCTTATGTCACAGTCTCGATGACCGTCCGACTTGTGACAATCCACTATATCTTCAAATTTTTGGTTTGGTACTGAGAGGGAATTGATTTGACAATCACATTAGAAATGATATATTTCTGACATGGCTGTAAGATGTTCCCAATTCTTTGGATATCATTGTTGAATGTGAAACCCTCAACTTGCGATCCCTATCAGTTATGAAGGAATTAACGATAGGTAAGTTGATAAAATGTAAAAGGAAGAAAGTGTAATTGATATACTTCAAAATCACAGAAGATAAACTTTTGTCTTTTTGTTAGTGTATTAACCGAAGCGACGACATTTTGTTTTTCTTGGACTATCACTTCACAAGACCATGATTACGCTCCAGGGAAAATATCCTTCATCAATAAACAATTATCCATGCTGAAAGAAAATGTTGGATGGTCAAGCGAAGACAAATAATTATTCATATAAAATTGAATTATGTGAACTGAGAAAACAAACAAGTAATATACCTTAGAGGAAATTTGATGTTTTATAATTTGACTAATTGAAAAATTTTCCGGAAAACAATATTCCTTGTTTTTTTTCGAAGTCTGAAGATTCAAAAGTTCTAGGAATAATAAGAACTTTAACTGATTCAGGACTTCGAGCCCTTGACAGAGCCACATATAGTTGTCCATATGAGAATACAGGTTGACGGAGATAAATTCCTACATGATCAAGTGTTTGACCTTGGGATTTGTTTATGGTCATTGCAAAACATAGACGAATCGGAAATTGTGTTCTGATGAAAGGAATTCCATTTTTTTTGTTCTCCAAAGATTATAAAGGAATCTTAGGTATAAAAATGAATTTTCCTTTGTGAGTTCCAAAAACAATTTTAGCTGAGATTGTATGATCTTTTGGGTGTCTGCATATCAGCCTTGTTCCATTGCATAATCCCTCAGTTGGATTTAATTTTCTGAGAAGCATAATTGGAGAGCCTTCTTTCAGCAAAAGCTTATATGGAGGTAGGCCTTTAGGGTTCAAAGAATTGAGGAAATCTTGATAATCAGCCTGATGTCTTTGATAAATCGTCTTGTCAAAACTCAGATATGAATGCATATTTCCTGCTAATTTTTGAATCATGATGTCATTAATTTCATCAACACAACTATTTGTTGGACATAACACGCATCTGTTTATCATGTCATATGGGTCGGATGAATATAAGCTTAGGTCAGGGAAGAAATTTTCCAATAACCTAGTGAGGATAATTGTATATTAGGAAAGTGTAATAGTAATCGGAAAAAAGGATAGTATGTTGTTTATTGAAAAAAGAGCTGACCTATTAACAAATTCATCCTTGTTGTCATAAGGAATAATGAGTTCATTTAGTAAGCATATTTGATCTTGTTCATCCATTAGCTCAGTGCCTTCTCCAACGCGCACTAAGAAATGACAAAAAATTGGATTTGAGATAGCTCTCATATTTGTCGTTAAACAGAATTTAGAGATGTGGGGCTAGAGATGTGAATTTAGAAGACTTGAATCAATGAGCTGTTGTTTCGTTGCTTAGTGAATAACTGGCAATGTTTGACGAAAGTCATCACCAAATATAACAATTTTACCGCCAAAAGGCTGATCAGAGTTCATTATATCTTGAAGTAAGCTGTGAAATGCTTCGATGGCTTCTCGTTTTGCCATGGAAGCCTCATCCCATAAAGTAAGGCTAGATTCAAATATCAATTTTCCAATACTGCTTTGTTTGCTCAATTGACAAACTTTTTGCTTTGAGAAATCAAGTGGGATTTTAAATCTTGAGTGAGTTGTCCTACCCCCTGGAAGAATTAAGGCAGCAATGGATGATGTGACGACTGCGATTGCAATATGTCCTTGTGATCCTAAATTTGCAAGAAGAGCTCAGTATAAGAAAGTTTTTCCTGTTCCCCCAAGACCATCGATAAAATAACTTCCATTCGTTGACGTGAGAACTGAATTCATTATTAAATCAAATATGTGCTTTTGTTCGTTGTTCAGTTTTGATTGTAATAAGAGGTCTTCTTCATCAATCTGTATATTCATCTTACTTTTTACTTCCTTAGTCTGCTGCTAGAGGTAATCAGTACGAAACTAATGTTCAAAGAAATGATAATCAGCTAAGCTTTTTCCCATTTGTTCTAGAGATATATTGATATCTTGAAGGGCCATTTGTGTAATATCATAAGATGTATACGTATTATAGGAAGAATAAACATACAGGTAGTCAGAACATAGGTCGTTTCTGAAAGTCTCCCAGAGTTCCTTAGGATTTGTGGGCGAACAATAGAACAAGAGTGTAGCAAATAACAATCTGAGGGATTTTGGCATCTGAAATATCACAACTTCGTCAAGTGTTTGTTGTATATAAGAGTCAGATGCTAGCAATCCTAATTGCAGTGCAGCATCTCTGAAAGAGTTCATCTTTTAACCATCAACAGTTAACAAGTGGTCAAACGATGTTGGTCCTCTAAAATTTGTGAGCAATAATCTCAAGTAATACCTTTCTCCTTCTCGAGGGTCAACAGTAACTAATCGTCCTATGACTTTTCTTTGTTTTTTTTCTAACCATGTTTTTGTTTTCTGATTCCAAACAAAATGTTGTGGGAAATTAGCATCCAGGCATTTCATTTCTGCAGTCTTTTGATTTGTTGAATTGGTCCTAAAAAATTTCGTGAGCCTTTTTTTGGAGAAGTCAATATTTCTTAATAAATAAGACAAATTAGCATCTTTTGCAAAGGAAACAGATTGTTGATCTGGGAGGTCAACTTGCAGTATATAGATCGATGGATTAATCTCTGCTAGGTGGAATTCATATATGCGTCATAAAGCTTCAGGGGGTGAAATCCAACGACCTTCTTGGAAATTAGTGATTTCGTCAATATTAGATGTGGTTTCTTCGTCGTTGACGCTAAAGTTCACAAGGTCATGGCCCTTAAATACATATTTGTATAAGTATTTAACAAGCTTGACAGTGGAACTTATTTCAACATTAATGTGGCAATCAAGTAACATCAGAAGGTACGGGTTATGAGGAACCACCCATCTATTATCAACCTCATGTCTGCAAATTTTTACTTTTCTTCCATTATCTCTACATCTATAACACAGATAACTGTCTTCACCATGGATAGTGAAAGGAGTAAAATCCTTCGAATAGTGACTTTTGCATATGCCATTTCTCATGCAAGGGCACTGTTTGTTCATAAAACCACAAGGATTGTGGATCATATGCTTAATGACAAGAGAATATAACCTGGAATTGTGATCTGGATCAGGTATTTCAGCTTATATGATTTGATTATAGGTATCTGGATTCAACAACTTAAATTGTGGCTGAAGTATTAGCAACAGATGAGCATGAGGGAATCCACGCTTTTGAAATTCAATAACGTAAACAAATGCGACAACATTTCCAAAAATGCCTTTTTATCAACTCATTTTTTAGAATTTCAAATTTTGCTCTGAACACTCTGGACAATAAATCTGCTCTGTCTTGTGCCTTTTCGTCGAATTTTAGATTCTCTTGTATTTCTTTCCACATAGGGTTGCAAGTGATAGTGAGGAAAATATCTGGTTTGTCATATTTTTGCACTAGAGCCATTGCATCAAGATAACATCATTTCATGTCCCTTGGGCTGTCGATAAACGAAGCTGAGAGGACAACTCGTCGACCAATTCTAGAAGCTTTAGTTTCACCAACATTAATGCTATCTAAAACACCTTGTAAACTTTCTGATCGTATCTCATTTTGTTTTTTCCTATGGAAGTCAAGGCGTGATGTTTCAATCTTTATATAAGAACCAACAATGAATTGTTGAAGTAGTCTTAAGCTGTGGAGAAACATGGATTCGTCACAACTTCTGATTTGAAGTCAATAGCAGTAATACTCTCTGGCAGATACTAGACCATGTTTAGAGCGTGCTTCTTGATTAACTATTTATAGTAAGACAAAAATGATAAATTAATTTGCCTAATTAGATAATATTTGGGAAACAAGGGAATAAGCAGATAACTAACCTATGTTTTCGAGAGCAAATAATTCAGCTGGTTCAGTAAAAGTGCATAAAGGAGTAGTGCTTGTTAGATCAGAAATATTGGTGCTGTTTGCTTGTGGAATTAACCGCTTAATGCGAGGATGCCATCCTGATTCACCCCGCGGAAACAAAAGTGGATATTGAAGCGAGTCATAGCATGCATAATAAGATTGAATTCTATAACTCGAACCTGGGTGAGTGTAGACTTAACTATGAGGAGATTTATCATGCTGTTCATCATCAGTTTCAGTCCATATAGCAGCTACTTGTGATGCAGTAGGAAGATTGTAAACGCGCTGATCAAGATCAGGATCACATCTGAGAACAATTTTGTGATTTTCAAGCGATGGAATATCTTTAAGACTTCGAAAGAACCTAGCATAAGGGTTATCTTGAAGAATTGTCATAATGAGCTTCAATGTACTCTGACGAAGTTTATCAAAACTATTGATCCTTTTTTGTAGTTCTTCATCAGTATCAAAGAAATAAAGTTGGATTCCATATAGCTTATTGCTTGTCGGCACTAAATTGTCAAGGAAATGGTAAACTTGTCCTTGAACACGAAATGTATAAACTCCCTTTGTGTTTTTTGTGAGGTCACGATCATATCTTGCTCCATAGGAAGTGAAAGCTATATTGTTATTATATGTACGAACATTCTTTCTGAAATGTTCTGATTCTTCGTCACTATTTAGAAGCAAAGATTTTAAAGCATAAGGCATTTGAGGAGCAAGAATACAAATTTGTTCGGACGAGCAACAAATCGATGGAGGTTCAAGGTAAAATCGTTTTACGTTACAATACTAACAATCTAGAATAAAAGGGAGTTGTTGAGGTTCAACAGGTAAATTCCGCTAGGATTCTAATGCTGAAGGAAAGCCGCGATGATTTATCCCTTGAAATGTATAAAAAGGACATTATCACAATGTGGACTAGTTAGGTTGGAAATGGTTTAAATATGGTGAAAAAAAGTTACCTTCATTCATGTGATCAGCATGGATATCAATACATCGGTGACGTATTTGTTCATAAGTGTTGGACCCCGATCTTTCAGTGGAAATTAGAAATATGAAAATGAAAATTTGATAAGAGTTTTTGTATATGAATGGAGTTATAGATATTTTTGCCTTAAGGAAATTGATGAGAAAAGATTTGTTTGATTAGATAACTTTGGGTTTCAAATAGATTTGTATGGATTATGAAAATTCAAGTGGATGAGTGGATTGAAATGGAAGTTGAAATTAAGAAATAGAAAGTGAAAGTGTAAGATTTTGAAGAAATTAGAAAGTAAAGACAAATTGTTTGGTTATGCATGTGGTGTTTTAAGTTAGATTATTGTAAGAATAAGATTTCAGTCATATGTGGAGAATGATGGAGTTTTGTATCTTTTGTACTCGGACTTGAATATTGATGTTGTAGCATGGCTTAGAATGCCATTTAATTTTATAAACATTTATCTTATGATGTTAATGAGACATGGATTTATATATGGATATGAAAGTTCAATTGTGTAAGAATATCAATTGTGTATAGATTTGTGTGTTTTGTGTTTGAGAGGAATTAGTTGAAGAGCTTGTGGTGATGTGTTGATATGTGAAGTTGATGTGTTGGAATGGGGTTTAGAAACTTCAATGGCAAATCTGTACTGATCTAGAGATATTTGGCCAAAGTGGTCTTAATGAAAGTTGTAGTTCATGTTGCCAGCTTTCTAACGCCATAAAGTATACAATTTTTCAATATCGGGGCAAGAAGTTATGATAAATTGAAATTTGGATATTGCTTAGGTGATTGCTAAACGGGCAAAAACTTTGATTGAAAAATTGACTTAACTAGAGGTTGAAGTTACTTTGGAGTTCTTTATGAACATTGTAGAGGTTGTTTTATCTTTCCATTGATATAAAACATGAAAATATTGGACAAGAGAGTAGAAAGAGTGATCTTGGTATGAGTTGTGATAAGGAAAGATTTGGAGACAAGATTGGTAGTGATCTGAAAAATGTTCACTGAATATGCTTCAGAATTTTAGCCATAACGTTTTCTCTAGTAATCCAAACGAGATAATTCTTAATTTGGATTAAACTAGAGACATATGGCTACATTTTGTAAGAAGACATCGAATTTCAATTATGTGCCTAAGAGTCTCAAATAGTGTCATGAAGTTAAGAATTGGGTGCAGTGTTGGTGCAGGAATGAAAGTCTTATCTTCTGATTTTAGGGGCAATTTTGGAATTGATAAAGATAGATTTTGGCAAAATTTCCTTCTGGAAAGTAGTATATTTTTCTCTTAGCTTTCCAACGAATCAAACCGTGTCTAATTTGGAGTTCTGAGTAGAAAGTTATGATCTTTCTAAGTGTGGATGTTCTGGAGAAGGGGGTCAGACGAATTTTTGCGTCTGTGCTGACGTCATCATAGACGAAGATTTGCGTCTGTGCTGACGTCACCACAGATGAAGTTTTGCGTCTGTGCTGACGTCACCACAGACGAAGTTTTGCGTCTGTGCTGACGTCACCACGCATTTAATTTTTTGCGTCTGTCTTGACGTCATCATGCATTTAATTTGCGTCTGTCTTTGACATTATCGTCTGCTTTTGTGTTTTTGACCCCTCTTCCTTCTTTTGGCCATAACTTTTTGTGTAGACCTCCGATTGAGTCGATTTTTGAAGCGTTGGATTCCTAAGACATTTTTCTATCTTTTCATACTACTTAGATCAGTTTTGGAATTAAATGGAGAAAGATAGCTCAGATTTTCGTGAACTGATCGTGTATAAAAGTTTGAACAGTGTTCAGTGTTTTAGAGATATCTTAATCGGTAGAGCTCCGATCAATTTGATTCTTTTTGCAAATGAAAATAGAGACATGGGACTACAAATGTTATGAAGGAGCCGATTGACAATGTAGCCTCTAAGACTTCCAAATTTGGGTCGGAAGTTAGGTGTAGTGTTCAGCCTCGGTCGAAGAATGACTTCAGCATTTTGGAGATATCTTGAGCTATAGAACTCCGATTGATCCGATTCTTAAAGGGTTGGATTTGTAAGACATAGAGGAACATTTCTCTAGAAGAAATTTTTATCAAATGGCTTCATTTACCTGATCGAAATAATCAGACAAGATGTCAGTTTTAAAGACCAATGGAGGGGTAATTTTGGAAGTTTACTTAAAGGGTTAAGTTTATAGGCTTAAATGGAGGGACTTATGAGTCATTCCTCATTCATTAACAGCCTGTTTGGTACGAAGGAATAGAAATTCTATTCCCTCCGTATTCTTTGATAATTATTAAGCCAACGTTTGGTTTAAAATAAACACGTCATACGCATTCCATATCAATTTGTATTCCTCGATTTTACGGAATAGATAAAACCATCTACCACCTGTTTTTATTTATTCGATTTAATCCTATTCTTCTTCTAAGTTTAAAGGTGATTACCTTTTACAAACCTATCCTTGCCTCCTCCCAAACTGTTCTTCTTCAACCTTGAAAGTTCTTCCTCTTCTTGAAAGTTCTTCATCTTCCGGACGTTCCAACGTTTTACCACCAGATTCTAGGTAAGTTATTTGTATTGTTTCGATTGAGTGAGGTTTCGATTGAGTGGGTTTCATGTGGGTATTTCATCTGAGTATTTTAAGATACCCATTTCTCATCTGGGTATTTCTGAGTTTCATCTGGGTATTTCCAATGGGTTTGGATTAAAGCATCGTGTGTTCTATACCCATTTCTTTGTCCCATTTGCATTTACTCTTTACCCATTTCATCACCGTAAACGTCTCTAGCCATAACCAAGTCCCTCCTTTTCTTTAAGCAATACCTTATTATCTCACAAATAAAAGCCCCCTCTTATCGTCAACGCCCACCACCTCTTATCTTACTCCCTTTATGAGTACCAGGCACCACTAGTTTTATCGGTTTTCACATTACTCCTTGTGTTATTCCCGACCTTATAGTCATTAGTGGCACGCAATTCTATTTCTTTCATTCTTCTTACTTTCGTGGTTTGTGATGTGCATAACATTGCCTAGCAATTGATAAAATCTTGTAGAAGCTTTTTTGTTTTCAGCATAAGAAACTCTGTGGTAAAATATTCTCATAGAATCAGGCTTGGAAAAGGAAACATGATAATAATCAGCTCTTTGGTAGGGACGTTGTGAGAATAGTTGTTGGAGAGAAATTTTGTTCAACTTTTTTCTATTTTTATAAAGATAAGGGCTAAATCTCTCACTTAATGAGTAAAGAATATTTTTGGAAACTAAATTTACTAATTATTTGTGATGCTACTAGTATGAGTAAGAAGAAAAATTGATCTACATCAAAATAAAAAACTTTTTTTTTGGTTAATTAATCTTCCAAAGTTATCGCATGACCAGATATGCTTCCATGACCAAAAAAGAGACAAGTGGAACTACTTAAGACTAAAAGAGAGCTCCAAAAACAACAATCTAAAAGGATAACAGTGGAAATACTTTTACTGAAAGTGCGTTATGTGGAGGAAAGAAAAATGGAAATACTAATTGATGTTGCGTGTGATTCTGGCCTATTTTGCAGGGGATTGGTTGTTGTTATGCATGGTCTGAATGAACACAGGTTTGTACTTGTTTTTCTTAATTTGCAGAAGTTTTCCATCGTACTTGTTTGGAAAAGTGTCCCTTGATATTGGTAAATGTTTCAGTTATGCAGTTCATAGTTACCTTCTATTTTGTTTGCTTTGGTTTGAATTGGTCTTTTCATTTGGTGACAACATATTGGTAGCATCTAGTTGATAATATCTTCCATACTGGTTTTCTTGGCTGACGTATATTGTGTTTGGTAACAATGTCACGTTGTGAACAAAGTTGTTGGCTGCAGTAATGATTGCTTGTTGGTAAACTATCATATGATAATATGGAGAACATCATTTAAAAATGAGCTACATGTGCACCATCCAGTTGGGGTGGGAGGTGGTGGGATTTGGGGTTTTTAAGAATAAACGAAGGATTGGTCTGTTCTTATGGAAGTGCCAAGGAAAGGGAGAGTATTTTAGCATTAGAAGTGCATCACTTTAATTCAAAGAGACACATAAAATAAGTATTCATTTATAAGGATTAATAAAGCTAAAAAGAATAGTAAGCTGAGAGGGATGGTCAAGCTTGTATTCCTGTCTGTTATGTGTTCCTATTTCAGTTCAACTTCATTTTTTAGTTTTTTTAACCATAAAGTAAATCCATGTTTAATGAAAATAATTTCCTTTAAAACAGGAATAAATCAAGTCCATGACTTTAACTCTATTTGGAATTTGATGTGATGATACTTTTATCACCATCTATGTATTGTACTTTTCTATTATGATCCTCTTAAATCTTTTGTTTAAGTTTTACTCTAAAAATGTTATAAGAAGTTTACGTGATCAAGAGCAAAACTTGAATTTTTTTGACAGAGTTAGCTGCAAGATTATGATACTTAAAATAGATTAATTTTTTGGGTTGTGATTGCAACAGGCTGAAGTATTAAATTCGGTTGCTCCCTTGGGTGGAAGCGCCCTAGGTGTTTCTTCTTTACGTTGTTTAGGTATGAATTGGATGCTTGAATTTGGTGATTATATGACTGTATGTAATCATTGCTTTTAGGATCTTACATTATGTAGTTGACAATATTTATTCATTCTTGCGATCATGGCTCGTTTCAGTTTGAGTTTACGAGAAATGCGGAAAGAACAAAAGGATTGTGGTTGTCTTGACTATATGGTTACAGTTGTGTAATATTGTTAGTTCGCTATTGATTTTGTTGGCATCGAGGCTTCTTTGTTTAGTTATAGGCGAGGGTTAGAAGATATTTGCACAATTTTATGCAAATAGAGATTATCTGAGAAGTAATTTTGCATGACAATGATGAGTCATGTATTTCAATGGTTAGGATGAATAGGCAAGCTTTTTTTAAACTTTGTGAAATGCTAGAAAGTATGGGAGGATTGAAGACAACAAAAAACATGCTTATTGATGAACAAGTAGGAATTTTCTTACATATTATTGCTCATCATGTTAAAAATCGAGTCATTGGGAGAAATTTTAGAAGGTCGGGTGAGACAGTTAGTCGGTGTTTTCATAATGTCCTAAATGCGGTGATGCATTTGCAAGAGCTTTTGTTTAAGAAACCTGAGCCGATACCAACAAACTCTTTGGACCATCGGTGGAGATGGTTTAAGGTAGATAATCACCATTTTATTTTATAAGAAAATATAGTGAATGTGATTAAGGTTTCTTATTTTTTTATTTCATTTCAATTTTAGAATTGCCTAGGTGCTCTAGATGGGACATATATCAGGGTTAATGTGCCAATTAAAGATAAGGCTAGATTTCGAACTCGTAAGGGCGACATTACAATAAACATGTTAGGTGTGCACACCTAACATGCAATTTGTTTATGTTCTTCTGGTGGGAAGGTCGATGGTGATGGTCGAGTTCTTCGTGATGCAATAACTAGGAGACATGGATTAAAAGTGCCCCATGGTAAGCTTTCCTATATGATAAAAGAAGGTTGTTTGGAATTTTGTACATAAGAAAATCATAATTCTATAACTTATGTAGTGTTTTTTATATAGGTTGTTATTACTTAGTCGACGCAGGTTATACAAATTGTGAGGGCTTCCTTGCACCTTTTAGGGGTCAAAGGTATCATTTGAATGAATGGCGTC